>JAJHZJ010000108.1:990888-1440050 GCA_023548195.1 Bettongia penicillata ogilbyi
TGTCTCCTTATCAAGTTTTATATAGAATCTATACAAACACAATTTCAAAACATTTTTCACACAAATAAAGACAGGTTAACAATTGGAGAAATATTAATTGCCCATGGTTAGGCCAAGTCAATAAGATAAAAATGACAGTTCTACCTCAGCTAATTTACTTATTCAGTACTATAGCAATTAAACTACCAACAGTTTATTTCATAGAGCTAGAAAAATGCTAACAAGATTAATCTGAAGGAACAAAAGTTTAAGAATATAAAGGGAATTAATGAAAATAAAAGCACAAAGAAGAGCTACATAATAGTACCAGATCTGTGGTAATGACTGAAACAATCTGGTATCAGATAAGAAATAAAGTGGTTGAAATATAGATATAAATATGTAGATGCAGATATATAATGTATCTGATTAGACACTCAATATACAAAAGTAAATGACCACAGTAACCTAATATTTGATAAACCCAAAGATCCAAGAAATTAGAGCAATAACTTACTGATAAAAAAAATGGAAAAACTGAAAAACCCTTGGATGGAATCTAGACATCTCACCAAGATAAGCTTAAAATGGATACATGATTTGATCATAAAGGGTAATATTATAAGCAAATTAAAGGAGCAGATCTGTGGATAAATGAAGTGTTTATGACCAAATAAGAGGATCATGTGAGGTAAAGTGGATAATTTTGATTACATTAAATTAAAAAGCTTTTGCACAGATAAAATCAATGCAGTCAAAATTAGAAGGAAATTGAGAAATTAGGGGAAAATATTTCCAGGAAGTTTGGGTATTATCTTTCTTGCCTTCTTAATAGTAAGGGAGGGGTGGAAGAAGGGACAAAATTTGGAACTATAAATAATATTTTAAAAAATATTTTAAGTCGCTTTCTGCTGTATATCTATGGTGATGGTGATGATGATGATGATGTAGCATTTTTACAGATCTGATTAATGATTTCAGATAGAATTTTTAAATGAAGGAAATATGAAGTGTTAAAGCAGATGGAGAAAAAGGTTTCCCCTTTTGCATTTATGATATAGGAAGTTTTGAAGTTAGATATGTTTTTCTAAATTGAAACTTAAATGTAGTTCTATTTGAACTTTCCACATCATATGCTTGAATGTGATCCTTAGCAAAACACAAACCATGTTTATTAATTCTTGAGACAATAGATTACAATAGGGATATTCTGTTACATGATGTTCTGTTACCTTTTGTCTTTGGTATATGGATTTCTAAAAACCAATAAAATGAACTACTGTATTTCATGTATTTTGACTTTTTAAAGTCTGAGATCTTTGATTTTCTCCTCTTAAACTGAAGTCATAGTGTTCTGGTTGGAAGGGACCTTAGGATCATGTAATCTAATCCCCTTATTTTTAAGATGAGGAAATTGTGGCCAAGAGCAGATGATATTTTCTTCTATTTTCCTGAGAAAAAAGAAGTGTGAACTTCCTTATTTACTCCTTACCTCAAAATACAGAATTTTTTCTTCCTTTCTACTCCCATAGCAGGATCAGATTTAAAAGGGTCCATCCATCTCTCTTTCCCCATACATATATATCTATATCTATTCTTGCATAAACATTTATAGATGTGTATATGTACTTATATATCAAATATATCATATTATAATAAATCACTTATATGTTTTACATTTACGTATGTTTGCATACATATGTGTGTGTATATATGTGTGTGTGTGTGTGTGTGTATAGTTCCCAACAAATTTTTACTATTTAATGCCATCAATTTTGTATTTGGATAAATAAAAGCTTCATTGACAAAATAGTATTTTACACATTTATCAATTGTCTTTTATCCTCTTTCCCTTTCTTGCTCCAACTTGACATTCAGCAGGGTTGGTTTCTTCTTTTTATTCACTTTCTTTGTTACATTAGTCACTTTTCAACAAGTAACCCCATCTCCCCAAATATATATTATAGCTTCCTGTAATAAACAGTTAAACAAACTACTGAAAAAACCAATTTCCTCTGCCAGAGATGTTACTTCTATATTTAGAGTTCATTATGTTTTAAGAGGAAGAATATGCATCTTATATTTGGCAAATTGTTGCCCTCCATTGTCCATTGTTTTTATCTTATGTGCTGTCTTCATTGTGTATATTGTACTTGAGATTCACTTTCTAAACTTTTCATTATTCCATACATATTTTGTTTTATTTCTCAAACTTCTTTATTTGTGTCATGGCAGAGGGGTAGATAAATGGAAATAAGCAAGATCGAAAAGCAGCTACAGTCATAGTGTTAAGCCCAAAAGTATAAGTTTCTTGGAGGAGTAACTGTGTTTTATATGAACTTCTGGGAAAATGGGAAATTAGTTCAACAGAAATCTTGGCTAAGTATCTTACACTGTATGTCACAGTAAATTAGAATGTCACAATAAATTAGACTATATCTAAATATAGTCACATCATCAAGTTTAAAAAAGCTCACAAAATATGCAGTTATCACAGGTAATGCATGAAAAACATAAGAAACCAATATAGGCCTCTGTTCCCCCAAGTATACAATGATTAAATTATTTAATTTTGGGTGTTTTGTATCCATCTGTTTGATACAGTGTTATATTTTGAGTTAGAACAACCTGTGAATTCCACCTCTCACTTTTATATCATCTCTGAGACTCAATTTCCTTATCTTAAAGACTCAATCTAATCTGTGATTTTAGAGATCAGCAACTCCTCTAATATATGATATTAGAGAATATTCTAGGGCCACCAAGAGGTTCAGTGATTTGGTTCAGAGGACTTGAACACACAATGTCATACATTCAAGTATAGTCAAGTCAAAAAGCATTTATTAAGTGCTTACTTTGTGCCATGAACTGCTAAGATCAGAGAATACAAACAAAGGAAAGGGAGACAAGCAAACAAAAAACAATTCCATGTTCTAAAGTCTAATGGAGATAGATAGCACATAAATAACTATGTACAAAAAAGAAACGTACAAAATAAATTGGAGATGATCACAGAGTGAATGCTCTAGCATTAAGTAGTTCAGGAAAAAAAAAAAAGTCTGGTTTAGAAGGTATTACTTTAGCTGGAAGTTAAAAGAAGTCAGAAAGTCATGAGATGGAAATGAGGAATGGGACAATCCTAGGTATGGGGAACCATGAATGAAATGCATCAAGTTAGGAGATGGAGTATCTTGTTCAAGAAATAGCAAAGAGGACAGTGTCCTTGAATCATAGATTATGTGGAAGAGATTAAGAATTAATAAAATGGGAAATGAAGGATTGGGCCAGATTATGAGGGCTTTGGATGCCAAATATGATTTTATATTTGATCCTGAAGATGAGGCCTTTGAAATTTATTGAATAAGGGGGTCTGAATAGGATTGAGTGAAAGATTCATTAGGGTGGAGTAACATTTAAGTTGGGGAGAGCAGCCAGAAGACTATTGCAGTAGTCTAGGCATGAGGGGAAGGAAAAAAGGAGGGAAATGTATGAGTGATATAAGAAAAGTTGAATCAACAAGATTTGACAACTCATTGGATATGGAGGTGGGTAGGAGAGGAGTCAAGAATGACACCTAGGTTGTGAACCAGGGTGATCTGGAGAGTGATGGCTTCCTTGAAAGTGACAGGAAAGTCAGGAAAAGAGGACGGCTTGCCTGTTGAACATTGAGGAGTCAGTGAGGCTAGAGGTTAAGTTCAAGATGTCCAAAAGACAGTTAGAGATGAAAGACTGGAGGTCAGGAGAGAGATTAGGGCTGGACAAATAAACATAAGAATCATCTGCATAGAGATGATCATCAAATACATGGGAATGGTTGAGATCAAGAAGCAAAATAGTTTAGAGGGAAAAGAGCCTTGAGACACTCAAGGTTAGTAGACTTGAACAGGATGATGATCCGCAAAAAGGAATTTATGGGGGGAACAGTCAGAAAAGAAGAAGGTGGTTTTCCTGAAAAGTCACTATATTTTGTGATGTATATGTTATAATCCAATGGATACCATGCCGTGTTAGATACCATGACCAAAAAGGTTCACTTTCTTCTCTGTGTTAAAATGTCTACTATGACCAGTAACTTCCTCCATTTGATGCAGATGGAAATTTTTCATTCAATATTTTTCTCTCTCATATCATGTCCAGTCAGACTACCAAATTTATCTCGTGTTTTGGACTGCTCCAATAGTAAAAGTTCGAGAAAAAAAGATTCAAGTTTATTTGGGATAATAGGGGAGGAGAGTGCATAAAGAACAAGCAGTTCTAAGGGGGAGTATGGACTGATGGAAAACTTTACTTCATACCCATTACTGGGAGTGGAATATTTAGTTTAATTTGCTTTTTGGCATGTTTTTAGTTAGAATATGTCCACAAGCATACCTCCCATATCATTAGGGGATGATATAAACCCTACAAAATTCTCTTTTATCTTCTTTTCTCTCTTCCTTTTGAGTAACTTGGGAAAATAACATGTTTTTACCAAAAAGAAAATGCATGAGGATAGGTGAAGATAAGAAAATTCTGTGCTTTATTTGCTATATGAGATACTTTATCAGCATCAATCGTGGTTGGCCTTTGGTTTTGATGAGGTGGCTACATCCTTTCACTTTGTATAGTAATAGAATGGTGGCAGCTTTTGCTGAAGTTGGGAAGGAACTGGAAGAAGCTAAAGGAATTTTAATGTTTATTTCCTATTCTTGATAAACCATTTAAAACTCTTTGTAGATTTTTTTTATTTTAGCTTTCTTTCCCTGAATCCTTCCTTCCAAATGACAATAGAATAGAGATAAGGTTAGTTGCGAAGTGTAAATCATTAACCATGGTGCTGAATCCACTGAAGCTTTAGGTAACTTTATTTTTTAATGTGCCACTATACCACAATCTATTGTTAAAAAATAATAGCAGCAATGGTTGTCTTAATAGTAACTCAAAATGATTTTCCCTCTTAATCTAGCAAGGAATCAGGGGCAGTTAGGTGGTGCAGTGGAGTCAGGAGGACCTGATTTCAAATCTCACCTCAGACACTTGACACTCACTAGCTGTGTGACCTTGGCAAGTCACAACCCCAATTGCCTCATCCTGGGTCATCTCCAGTCATCCTGATGAATATCTGGTCACAGGATTCCGATAACTCTGGAGGAGAATTGAGGCTGGTGACCTGCACAGCCTTCCCTCACTGAAAACAAAGTCAAGTGGAAGTCATGTCATCATTTCTCTGATGGCATAGTCTTCTTCAGCAATGAAGGATGAACACACACACAACGGCAAGGAATCTCCATTGCTTCCTTTTGTACCCACCCTCTCCAATTCAACATGCTCAGGGAGTTAGAATAGAAGTACTGATAATCCCGATTAAAACTTCTGGTGCAGGTGTTGGGTAGCCATGTCCTGCCCTTGATAAACCAGAGTAGGTGTGGTGCCCTGATAGGAATCTACTGATTTCATTGACTAGTACATCACTGTGAGGTCAACTAGATGACAGAGTGGATAGAGTGTTGAACCTCGAGTCAAGAAGACACAAATTCAAATCTGGCCTCAAACACTTGCTAGCTATTTAACCCTGTCTGCCTCAGTTTTTTTATCTATAAAATGAGCTGGAGTAGGAATTGGCAAACCACTCCCCCCAATTTTACCAAGAAAACTTCAAATGGGGTCATGAAGAATGGGACACAGCTGAAATGACTCAACAACAATATCTGACTGAAAGGTTCTATAAACTGGCCCTGGTTGCTGGAACCAATGGCATGTTGATGGTCTTGACTGAATGGTTACTTTTAGACCAGTTTTGGTGTCAGGAATTCTTAATGTGTCCTGTCCTGTCATGGTTCCCCTTTGGCAGTTGACAAAACCTATGGATACTTCAGAATAATATCTTAAAAAAGGAAAACTTAAAATATATATGATTACATTTGTCACTATGCATAGAATCAAGGCTTTTAAGGATAGGTCAGATACAAATTTAAGACACCTGCCCTTACGCAGCTTAATTTGTACATAGTTGTTTGCATGTTTTATTCCCCAAGAGTCTATGGGCTCTCAAGGTCAGGGTCAGCGTCTGTCTTCTGCCTTTTTTGTATCCTCAGCATTTAGCACAGAGCCTGGCAAATAGTCCATACTTAATAAATGTTTATTCACTGATTGAATATAAAAAATATGTATTAAAAATTCATGGACTTGAGGATAAGAACAATTGCTTTATGTAGATAATCTGAACTAAAACATTTTCTCAAAACTCACATTTATAGCTTTGGGTTAAATTGATATTTTATGAAATTATGGCAAAGGAGCTGGCACACCTGGTTCTTTGGGTACTCAATGTGAAAGACCATGGTTGGTTGTGGGAAATGAGGTGGAAATCATGCTTTATTTTTTCTCAATTTATTTATTTGTAGTTCTTAATATTCACTTCCATAAGTTTTAAATTTTCTCCCCTCCCAGAAACTGGATCTTTGGGTTTATCAAACAGTAAATTATTATAATCATTGATTAGTGTGGCTTGTGTACCTGACCTATTCCACTGATCTATCCTTCTATTTCTGAGCCAATAGTAAGTAGTTTTCATGATTGCTGCTTTATAATACAATTTGAGATCTGATAGGCTAGGCCACTTTCCCTCCCATTTCTTTTCATTAATTTCCTCGATATTCTGGACCTTTTGTTCTTCTTTTGTTGATATTATTTTTTCTAGCTCTATAAAATCACTTTTTGGTAGCTTGATTGGTATGGCATTAAATAAGTAAATTTATTTAAGTAGATTTGTCATTTTTATATATTAACTTGGCCTACCCATAAGTAATTGATGTTTTTTTTTTCCAATTATTTAGATATGGCAATCACACTTTAATAAGAAACAGACACAAGCAGCAAAAAGTGGGAAGGGGTATGGAGTCAGATGGTATGACTCAGGACAGGGAAAATGGAATGGTGAAGGAAAGGAACTGAAGGAAGAAGATGAGAGTGGGGGTGGAGGTGGCAGGGAAGGGCATAAGACAGAGAATAATATTCTTGTAACAAAGTATTAGAGTTGAGAACAGTAGGCAGCAAGGACTGAAAGCAAGAGTTCTCAGTGTCCAGGAGTTCAAGGTCTCATTTTTATAAGGCTTTCTTTCTGAGAAACAGAATAACTCATATTTGTGCCATTGGTGTTAGTTCATTAACATATCCAAAATATCTCAGAGCTATTGTTCAAACTTCAAATTTACATCTCAAAGTTATCAGCACTTTTTTGATATTTTGGTAGTCATGACTTGTAGTGGTCTGGATTTTGTTTAGGATTTCTATATTATAAAACACTATCTTGACAAATAGAGTCTACATGACTTCCCCTGATTCATTACATATTACTATAGCGTGAGTTTTGGTTAATATGTGAAGCAATGTGTAGATTATGTTACTTTAATCTTTGGGGTGCTTTGTATGCAATTTCCAGGTTCTCCTTTGCAGTACTATTTCCTGCTTTTCCTTAGATGGCTACTAATAAACTTACGATACTGACTAGAAGCAATAGGTTGGTGGGGGGAGGTGTTTAGGGGAGCTAGAACAAAATACAATTTTGACACATAGGTTCTGTTGCAGTCCTGTATAAGACCAAGTTACTGTACATAGATGCAAAATTGGGATGTATCTTAAAGGCAATGAGTATAGTAAGAACTTAACTAAATGGGAGTAGGAAAATAAAGGGTTGTGTTGCAGGAGAGTGAGAGAAAGCCCAGAAAATAGAACTGTAAAATGAGATAGAAAGAAAGGTGTACCCTCAATCATTTCAACCCTGTTTTGGCAATTACCTGAGCAACTCCAGACTATACAACCAGAATTTGGTGTTAAAACTATGGAAGGGAAGTGTAACTGCTCCTCTGATTAGACGCAAATTTCTCTGTTGCTTGTGGGAATTTGGGCCTAACAATTAACACCAAAAAGACAAGTTCTCTACCAGCCAGCACCACAGTTTCCATACATATGTGGAACCATTGAATATAGCAAATGGAGAAATATTGAATGCTGTGCCTAAGTTCACTTATTTTGGGATACTTTCCAGAGATGTACACATAGATGATGAGGTTTATGCATACATTGCCAAAACTGGTTCAGTGTTTGGAAGGCTCTAAAAGGAACAGTCTTTTGGACATATCTATTTATTAGCTGCTTATGTAGTTTGGATACTAGACCCCCACCCATCAGAAATATTTGATTCATTTTCTTTCCATTTGACTGCTTCCCTTCTTATCCTAATTGCATTAATTTTGTTTATGTGAAAATCTTTCAGTTTCATGTAATTTAATTTATCTTGCTCATCTTTTCTAATTGCTACCATACCTTGTTTAGTTAAGAATTCAAATGAGAGAAGATTAGAGAAAATTAGGGAGAATTCTTAATTAGATGGGGAGAAAAGAGATCATAAAAGATAAAATAAGTCATTTTGATTGCATTACATTGATGAATTGTTATACAATCAATGCAGTTGGATAAAGAGAAAATTGGAATTGGAAAAAGTATATATTTTCTCTGATAAGATGCTAATATCTAAAGTATGTTTGGAATTTCAAAATATTTAAGACCAGAGCTATTCACCAATGGGTAAAGATTCAGCAGATAGGAACAAAAAATTCTCAAGAAAGGAGAAGTGCAAATAAATGAGAGAATGTTCCAAATCACAAAAGAATACAATGCATGTAAATCAAAACAGCTCAAACACAGCAAAGTGACAAAGATGGCAAAAGAAAGAATCAATACCCTGTCACCAAAAAATTTAAAGAAAGAAAAATGTCCTATATATTTTTTTTCAAAAATATTCTTTTCAGCACTTTTTTTCATGCCCCCCCCAAAAAGTAGTAAAGTAGGTATTGATTGATAGAGGTCTAGCTATTTGAACTCTGGCACATAATGCAGTGGAATATTAATGTCTTATAAAAGAAAGAATTCAGAGAAATATGTGAAGACTTGAACTGATATAGAGGCAAGTAAGAAGGAACAGGAAAATAACGTATTCAATAACTACAACAAAATATTTGGAAACAACAAAAAGAAAGAAAGCATGGGAAGAGAAGTTTATTAGACTGCTGACCAAATTGCAGTTCTACAGAGCATTTGTCCCCTCTGTTCATTGGTTCTTTGACCCAGGACTGGCAGCTAAAAGTTTGCTAGCACAAACAGATAAGGGTATGCTTTCTCCACAACCAGCAGTTCAGAGCTACAAGCAGCGAGAGCTTTGCAGGATTAGTGCTTCTGGGTTGCAGCCCCCAGCAGGCCTTTACTCCTGATAGGCTATGGGCAAGTCAGATGTTGTGGCCCAAGGAAACTTCTATAGTTTAGATCTGGGGTTTCTATGACATTGGAAAGAGGGAGAGGTGACCACAATGTAGGGATAGGCTTTGATGTAAGCCTGTGTTGTGTCCTTAAGTCTGCTAGTGCATCCCTCCTACTGGTAAAAGGGGAGATACAGTAGGAATGCTAAGGAAGCTTAGAGTCAGTAAACGTCAATTCTTCTTTTTAAACTTCCTTTGGATTCTTGGTGTCTAGACCATGTGAAGAGCTGAAGTTGCTTTATCTTTGCTACAGTCTGAAAGGTCATATGTATTAGAGAAATTGTCTAGCCTGCCATCCTGTTGCTAACCTAATCCAGAAGGCACCCATATTATTTATAATTAAAAGAAGAACTTCTGTAAGTATTTTCATGCATATTTCTCCGTTCTCTCTGTCTTTTGCTTCTTTGAGATATATGCCTAGTTGTGTTATTTGTGAATCAAAGAGTCTAGGTAGTTTATTGATTTTTGGAGTATATGCAAACTGCTTCCCAGAATATATACTAGGCCATCTTCATCTCTAATTTTCTTTCATTCTTTCCCTTGAGATTCTTGACTCTTTGTTCCTCTGGATGAGCTTTGTTATTACTTTTTCTAGCTCTATAAAGTAACTCCATGGTAATTTTAAAGTTTTCCCAGTACCATTATTATTCTTAAATTCAATTTATAATCATTAATTAAACATCTCCTGTATGCAAGATTATAGTATTTGTTAAAAACTGGGGCTCCAAAGACAAAAACAAAGAAAAAAATTTGCCTCTGCCCTCAAGGAGTCTACATTTTTCTTGGAAGATTAGGATATATGCAAAGTTAAGTAAATAAAAAGTATATGCGAAGTTTTTTATGTGATTTCAAGTCAAGGAGCAATAACTACCTAAGAGAATTAGGAAGAGCTTCAGGGAGAAGGTGGCACCTGAGCAGATTTTTGAGGGAAGCTCTTTGGCAGATACATGAAGGTAATTTTCTCCTTCTCCATTCGATTTTCATTTAAAACTTCCAGGGAATTTGTGATGTAAGACAAAAATGCCTGGAGAGTCTGAGGAGGATATACAGATATCTATAACTGATTTTCACTGGCTAACAATATGACAAAGACTTTGATTGGCTGTAGAAGCATTCAAAAGGCCTGAGTCAGCACTCACCTGGTGTTTTACCTCATTCTTTTAGCCTCTGCCCTGGTAGTTGAACCACTCAAAATATTTTGTGAGAGACAGTGCTATAAAGGGAAAGTTTATGGACTTCGGTCCTTAGCCTTTGTACTTGTTCTTCTTTGTTCTAGGTAAAGGCATATCTGTTCTCATGACCTTTGGAAGTCCAGGAGGGAACCATAGTATTCCAGAATTTCGGGTTTGTACCTAGCACAGCATACATGCTTCAAGGGGCAAAGGTAATCTTTGAGACCTAGTCTAAAGGTAAGTGGAAAGAGGACTTATTCATCAGCTATGCCTTATCTGGGTGAATGTGAGGGTTCGAACATTATGTAGGAATTGAGTTAAAAGTATGTCCCCGACGTGTTGGAAGGAATGATTTTATTTCTGTTCTCACTATATTTTCAGAGTAAATATCCTTTTGTGAAAGCTGAATGATGTTAAGTTGTTACATGGAACTGGGTACTACTCACTGACCCCTCCAAGAGGAGAACATAGCAGGTAGGGGATCTAGTTGATGGCAGTAGAGAAAAGAGATATCTCAACTCTTCAGGGTACCCTGAAAACCTGAGGGGCTGATATAGCAGCCAGAGCATACTCACTACACCCACATGCTCTTCCCTTTCTTAAGGGTTTTGACTAGTGGCAAAACCCCCTTATGATGTTCTGCCATACCAGACCCACGCTTTATGCAAGATCAAACTGCCTGATTATTTCCCTCATGACTCAGTCAATGGGGCTTCCACTGAAAGCTTTATTTATCCAAAGCATTCTTCTTGTCTTCTCTCTTATTTTTCTTCCTCCATTTTTGTGGATCCCTAGGGAAACCTTTGTAAATACTTCTCTTTTGCCATTTCTCCTAATAGTTACCTTGCTCAATTAGCTTTGATTACCATCATTGCCTTTCTGCCAGAGTTCCAAAACAAATAGAACCTGTTCAGCTGTTGTCTGCCAGGGGATCTCAGGAAGGAAGCAATCACAAGCCACTGTTCTCCTTTTTGCTTCTCTATGTCTCCCACTAAACGGATTTTGGATGTATATAGGATGTTACAAACTTCCTCCTTTTTTCATTTTTTTTCTGTCGTTATTCCTTTGTATCCACGTAGGTACTATAATTTTATTTATGCACCAAGTTATCAAATATTTGTAAGTGTTTCCAAAAGTTGTATGGAATCCTCCTAATTACATCCTCCATGGTGAATGTTTCATTTTTTTGAACTAGAAACTGTAAAATCTCACAAGATTTTGTTAGGTAAATGTTATTTCCCTTCCTGTAAAACCAACTAACCAGCCAAAAAAAAAAAAAAAAAGCCCCAAAAAATAAAAAACAAAACCAAAACACCAAAAAACCCAACCAAATAAACCAAACAATTACTTCATATGAGAGGTATTGAAAGGGATTTTTCCCCCTCATTTGTTTACTTTTGATATGAAAGAAATACCCGAAGAAGCTTATTCAGTCTTGAGGTTACAACTTATATACAGATTCTTTAGTTATTATTACAAGAAAAAAAAACCACACTTGAGAAAGGGTCTGTACAGAGGAATTTCCTTTAAAGGAAACAGACACATATATACTCTCTCATTTTAACCAGACCACGCGTCTTATCAGACTGAATCAGATGGCCAGAGGAAGAGTTTGTAAATGCTCATCTTCCAGGGTTATAAAATATCTGACATTTCCTCCACTAGACAGAAGAATACTGAATCTGGTTTTGTATGAAATGAACATTTGGTTGAAAACAACCCTTTTCAGGGGCTTCTTTAAAACTTAAGTTAATATTCCTTCTGGTTAACTGAAGGTTTCATGATAACAGTTCCTTTCTTTATATAGGTCTAACTTATCAACATCAAATCTTAAAATTTAAGCGTTTTTTTCCCATGTGTTGTCTTACTCTGGCTATGAAAAACATGGAATTCTGTGAAAATGGATATTCTCAAATGCTTTTCATCAGTTGCATTACCTTGAAATGACGGAAATAGGAAGGAAATACAGCTCTCTCTGCTTTTATCATGCCTCACTACTGGTAACCAAGGTAAGACAATTGTTACCCATCATTTGATTCTGTGTACTACTACTAAAATGCTTATGAGCAAAGGACTTGGGCAGTGCTGACAACAAATGGCACATCCTCCAGGCTAGCTGTAGCACATGAGGAGTGCCCTTAACTAGGGTGCACACACATGGCACACTCTTTTTATGAATATAGATTACTCTATATTTTATGAATATTTTTAAATAATGTTTTTTATGAATAAAGAATGTTTTGAGGAAATAATAAGGAAGATATTAGAGTACAGATGAACTCATTATGTCTAAATTAGGTTATTCACATTAGAGCTTATCAACTCTTTGAGGGCAGGGACTGTGTTTCCTCTCATGCACCAGGTATAAATAGAATATGATAGACCTTATATTAGAATTGAATTTTCTTATTGTTTTTTCACAGTTCACTTCTCCCTAAACCTCTTCAATTCCTACTTTTCTTTAACAAACAAGCAAGCAAGGAAATAACAAAAACAGATAAAATATTCTCTTTAAAAATCCACTAAAATTCTTTCTGGGTATTCATTAGGGCTGTTTTCGGGCAAGACACTTCTTTTTTGCACCTTAGTCTTGCCTATTATTTCTGTCTGTCATCTTTCTCACCTTTTTCAACCTTTTCTCCTATCTCTTTCCTTTCTCATTTAAAAACTATTCTCATGAAATGATATCTTCATTTTTTTTTACAAATATTTGTTCATTGCACATTATGTGGAAGGTATTAAGGTCAATTATTTAAATATTTCTGATTTTAAGACAACACCTCTCCCAGGTTAATTTGCATTTTCAGCCTTATCTCTGGCTTTAAAATGAAGGAATTTCCTATGTCATACATTAGGGAAAAGCAGCGGTATCTTCCAGAGTCCCTAAAATCAAACCACATAGGTAGCTACATACTCCATTTTTCATTGAAGCTGCCTTTACATTCATACATGTAGAGTGTACCAGTTTGGCTGATGCCTTCTACTGCTTTAATTCACACAATGTGTTTGTTGCATATGGACTTTCAGTTTACATTAGGGAATCTTTTCATTCTTTTGGTTTTGTTTTGTGATTTCTTGGTTTCTCAGAAAGTCCTTAGACTCCATCTGTTCCACTCTAATTTTGAGAGAACTATTGTCTTCAGTGAGCTTTTGAACCTCTTTTTCCATTTGGCTAATTCTGCTTTTGAAAGCATTCTTCTCCTCATTGGCTTTTTGAACCTCTTTTGCCAATTGAGTGAGCCTATTTTTCAAGGTGTTATTTTCTTCAGCATTTTTTTGGGTCTCCTTTAACAAGGTATTGACCCGTTTTTCATACTTTTCTTGCATCTCTCTCATTTCTCTTCCCAGTTTTTCCTCCATCTGTCTAACTTGCTTTTCAAAATCCTTTTTGAGCTCTTCCAAGGCCTGAGCCCACCCGACATCCCCATGGGATGTCTGGGATACCGAGGCTCCAACCTCCACGTCTTTCCCTGATGGCAAGAATATTTCCTCATCATCAGAGCCGAATGGCGGGAACATTTGCACCTGCTCAAAAAAGCTCTCTATATTCTTATTTTTCTTCCCTTTTCTGGGCATTTTCCCAGCCAGTTACTTGACTTCTGAGATTCCTGTCCACCCCTGCCTAGATCCGCCCAGCTAGTGCTTGGGGTCTGAGATTCAAATGGGCTTTCCCCAGCAGGCGCAGCTGCTATTCAATGTGAGCTTTAGTTCTGGTGCTGGGGTGGGGGCAGGGCCGCCTCCCAGGATCAGTTCCCTCAGGGGCTTTATGCAGAGACCTTCAGTACTGGAGTGGGTGGGGCAGGGCCGTCTCCCAGGCTCAGCTCCTTCAGGTGGTTTATGCAGAGACTTTCAGTAATGAAGATCCTGCATGCTCAGGGAGTCCCGGGGGCCGCTGCTGCTGCCTCTGCCTCCACCGCTTCCTCCCGAGGGGGCCCGAGTCACGGAGACACCCCGCTCCCCTCTCGTCCAGCCCAGACGTGTCTCTCACTGACCTGTAGCATCTGTGGGCGGAGAGCCTGCTCAGATCAGCTCCTCTGGGGCCGCCCGCCAGGATTAGGGAATCTTTTGAAAATTACCTGTTAATACTGGGGGAAGGGCAGCTAGGTGGCACAGTGGATAGAACACTGAGTTTGGAATAAGGAAGACTCATCTTCCTGAGTTCAAATCTGATCTCAGACACTGACTAGCTGTGCGTCTCTGGGCAAATCACTTAACCTTATTTGCCTCAGTCCCTCATCTATAAAATAAATAAAATAAAAAGGAATCACTCCAGTATCTCTGCCAAGAAAACCCCAAACCTGAAACATGAAGAGTCGGACACAATTTAAATGACTCAATGATAACAACAACAGTGAAACAGAAAGTGAATGCCCTTGTCAAGTGAGGGATTTAAAATAACAGCTAATAATAAATCTTCATTCTCCATCTCTCCATTGTCTCCATAGAAACAAAGGTATACATAGGAAAGAATTGTAGGCAGTTTTAGATGGTAGAAAGGATCCTAGAATTTGTGTGTGTGTGTGTTTATGTGTGTGTGCGTGTATATGTGTATATGTGTTGGGGGGAATGGGTCAAAGATCACATTTTGAACTGTACTAACCACAGCACTGATCCCTAATTGGAAGAGACTATTTGAACTTGAGATGATCATCAAATGGATTCTTTATCATTTAAAGTTATTTAAAGTATTCTACATGAAGTGTTATAGGTTTTGTATAGAAAAAAAGTCAGACTTTTTACTCATCAAAATGTTATGATGCATCTGATTTTTGGTTCTTTGTAAGTTGTACTTATATTTGATACCCTTTGGCCGCTTTTGTAGTTGTCATGCTATTCTGACCCTTTCATTCAATTTAACTTTTCAAAGTGTGTGAAATAGATTTGATATAGATAGCATTCTTCTGTTAGCATTTGAAGTGATTAGGATTAGACTCCCGCTACACATTTTTTTTTCTTAAAACATAGCTCTACAATATTCGTTTCTTCTTGTAATGTCTGATTGATATAACTCATTGGAACACATGTGGGTATTTATATTTTTTGAAACTATGGTTTATGTGGCCTCATTTACATATGCATATGTATCATTGTTTTTAAGGTGAACAACATTGTGAATGTTAATGGGGGGGTCTGAGTTGGAATGCTATTTTAAACTGCCAATACATAGTAGAAAGCAAATAGTGGCTTGAGCAGGGTTTATTAACTACTTGTGGGTCCAACAAGATAATGGTTTTCTACTGACCAGCAGCTTAAACTCTGTCACATTTTTAGATCCTTGAAATTTTTTTTTGGTATGTTAAAGGAGGGAGAGGTGCTCAGGGGAAAGAGTGCTTGATCTGGTGTCAGAGACCTGGAATCAAATCGTGTCTCTGTTACTACTTGTATGATCTTTGGCATATAACCTCCTCTATCTGGGCTTCTGTTTCCTCATTTATAAATAGAAGGAATTGACTTGATAGTCTCAAAGTTCCCTTCCAGTTCTAAATATCAGACCTATAACTGTGTTATATAATCTGAAAATATTCAAGCACTATTTGTAGAAGCAATTGCAAAATAGTTCTATTTCTATGTATACAAAATTGTGAATTTCACATCAACAGCACAAAACTATAGAAAAACTTTCAGTTTAGTGTAAGTTATTTCTACCTTGAAATTGCATGAATTTTAAAAATTTATAGAATAAGTAATTATGTGAAGTAAAGGATCAGTGGAAATTTAAGGTCAGCAGACTAGGCTGGATGAACTTCATATATCTTCTAACTCAAGGATTCTGTAATATATCTTCCTAGTGCCAGTAATTAACATTGAATCATACCCACTTCAGACTGAAGACACAGATAATATGAACTTTGAAATTAAAAGTTAGAAAGACCATGAATATAAATTGTACAATCCCTCCACTTCATAGATGAGGAAAAAGAGGTCTAAAAAGTTTTATATGATTTGCCTAAAGTTATGCCCTAGTTGTGACCAATAGAAAATAATCTGGAAATACCTAAGGAACCATAATCTGATGAAAAAAATAAGAATTGATACATTTATTGATCATCAATGTAATTCTACCCTTTTCCCTCTCTACTTTTAAACTACTTTTTGACTTTTACCTCAATATTAGTTTATACAAATATCATCTCAACCTCTAATTTTACTATGGGCAATCTGACATTTTCTTTAGGTATAGTCATCTCTTTAGGAAACAACCACATAGAACTTTCCAATGGATCAATGGAAACAATCATTCTAGGTGAGAAAAAGTTCAAAAAAGGAAATATAACCCCCTCAAAAGGGAAAAATTCTAAGGGGTTAAAGCTATAATGGAGTTTTTGATGCATTTCTTTCCTATACATACACATATACATACATACATTCATGTGTGTGTATATATATTATATATATATAAAATATAATATAATATGAAACTATTGCATACCATTTAGAATGTCAAAGTCACATTGTTTTTCTGAAGAGCATTATGCATAAGAGCCCATACTCATAGGTCTTGTCAACCCAGAACTTCCTGTGTGACTTTTGTTGTGAAACTGGCCTCTATTTCCTCATTTCCCATTTGTCACTTTACAGAAATGAAGACAATTATGAAGGTGAAGACCTAATTCCCTCTGTATTGTGATCTTTCAACACCATAGACATACAGAAGCAAAGCAAGAAAACTGAAAACAAAATGTTTTCTTTGTATGGTATCTTTCCTTGGCTTGTCATAAGGATAGGGATCAAAGGAGATTCTCACCTGTCAGGTAAGGAAATACCTTTCATTTTCCATATTGTGGTGAAAGTCCAAAGTGACAGATTATATAGCAATATAACTAGTATGTTATATTCACTCACATAATTTCCACTTTATGGAGAATTTTTAAAAACTTCTACAGTAGGAAATGATGGGAAAATATTGAAAGAGAATTGTTTCTAGTTGCTATAGTGAACAGTTACATAGAGGTCACTTTGCAATAAATGAGAGATTAGTGAAGGCAGTCAAAAAGCCAAGAGCTTTTTTACTAATTTTTTACTAATTTTTACTAATTTATACTAATTTTAGTATATTGGGCAGTTCAGATGTATTCAACTGCTTTTACTGAGCCTTGGAAGAGATAATTGCCATGCCTGAAAATGTAGCAGTTATTTGTGTAGGAAAAAAAAGTTTTATTTTGAGGAAGATGCATAAGTACATAAGTGCTTTGCTACCAAGATTAAACTACTGTCAGATAGGATTGCAAAAGATATTGGTATGCTCATCAAATGGAATCCAACTATGAGTTTCTTCATTTTACTAGTTTCTACTGTTCTCTCCTAATCTCTTTTTCAGGTTGCCCTTCTACAGAAAACACCTGGAGATACCGTGCGAGGAGTGGAGAGAAGTTTGTATTATTCTGTGATGTTCCCGAACTAGGTCTCTGCAATAAGGAAAATCATTCAGGGAAACGTCAGTATGATAGAACTGTGTGCCAAGGGGTCCAGTGGTATAAACAACCTCAAAATGGATCACAACCATATCCTATTCAGAATGACTACCCTCATATCACATGGGAAAATAATTTACTTCAGTTTTCACCTATTGATATAAATGATGCTGGGTCTTACATTTGTAAAATCAAGTATAAACCGAAGTTTGTGGAGAAGTCCAGGTAATGTTCATTCCTATCTGAAAATGCTATCTAATGTTTGTTTTATTTTAATACAGTAAATATGTTTACTGGAGCTTATTATGTTTTCCAGACAATCAAAGGGAATAACTTGTTTTCTTAATATAATTGTGGAAGTTCAGCCAAAGGAAAAGACACCCTGTATGGACTCTGTAAAAAATGAGCTATACCTTATCATTGGTAGCACTGCTTCAGTTCCTTGTCCTGGGATAAACTGTGAGGGAGATTTACAAAGGCGAGATGTGACATGGTACAAGGTAAGAATGAGTTGTGTCAACAAGAGATATCAAGTGTAAAACACAAGCACCATTCTCATAGTGGATAACTAAACAACTTAAATACAAGCTCTCCCAAGTCTACAGAGCTGGCCCTAAGCTCTGATGCCAAAGTGGCTGGCTTATCCTTTAGAACTTATGTAGAATTGTGCAAAGAGTGCCAAAAGGTCTAAGCCTTAGAGTCATGTCTAAAGGTTAAAACATCATCTCTAGAATATCTTTGTTGAAATGTGAATATTATATAGGGAAAGATAACCCCCCAAACACATTAGCATCTAGTAACTAAAGCAGAAGGTAGGACCTTGAAGGAGTGAAATATGTGGTGGAAGAAAAGGTCAGGAGGTTAGGCACAGCCCAGGGAAGAAAAGAATATATAGAGAAAAAAGTTCCCAGTACAGAACTTTCAGCATATCCATGGTTAGGTGGCATGATATGGAAGATGAACTGGTAAAAGATCCTGAGAAGAACTGTCAGGTTAGAAAAGAACTAGGAAAAAGTAAGTGTCATTTCCAGAAAGGAAGAGCATATCCAGGAGGAGAAGGTGGTAAACAGAGGAAAATGCTGCAGATAGATCAGGAAGTATGAGGTCTGGGAAAAGATCATCAGGTCTGCCAGATAAGAGATATTGGTAACCTTGAGGAGAATAGTTTCAGTTGTGTGAGGTGGTGGGAACCAGATTGCAAAGTACCAAAGAGAAAATGAGAAGAGAAGAAGGGAAAGAAAGCTTTTTGTAGGAATTTGGGAAAAGGAGAAAACATTAATTTTCTTACATTATTGAGTTAAAAGAATAAAAATATTTAGACCACAGGGAGTATTGCTAATTTTTACTTCCAATTATGAAGTAAGTTAGCTGAAAAGGATGATTACTAACTACATAATGCCTCTGATGAGGACAGTGAATTTTGAGAACGGCATTACGGTGCATTCCTCTAAGTCTTACTATTGAGGTGTTATGAATCACCGAGTATAGGAATTCTGAGAAACAGTAGAGCAATAGTCTTATGGTTGTACACAATAAGTGTGAGAATAATATGATGAGTTTCCTGGAATAGAGGGCCACCATGCTGCATAAAGAGGGGTAAACTGACTCATGTAACAAAAACACAACAGGTGAAGGCTTCTGCGCCCATGAGTGTCTATCGCACTTTTAGCCCAAGTAAAACAGGGAGATTCAATCTCAAAAGAAAAACAAGATAATGAGAATAGTAAAATTCCTTAGTAGGATGTCACTGTGAAATGTAGTTTGAGATTCAATCTCAGCACAAACTAATGATTCATAATCAGTGGCATGTTTTGGACATAGTTGGGTTTTCTGTCTTTTATCACCATTTTCATTGCTTTTACTGTAAGAGTTCCTGCATATCTAGTTCTATCACATCTCCATCCCCGATTCCCTGCCTCCCTGTAAACTTAGCATTGTCACTTAGTGAAACCTGTTGGTACCACACATTTTGGAAATAGCAATATGGTGCAGCAGAATGAACACTGGATGTGAATCAGAGGACCTATGTTCAAATCGTACATCTGCTTGTTACCAGTGTGACTGTACACAAATCACTTCCCCTTTCTGGAATTCAAGAAGGAAAGAATTAAAATAGATGATCTCTGAGATTCCTTCCAGCTCTGAACCTGTGATACTATAAAGGTATATGCTGGTAAATATTTAATAACTGACTCTCCGAATAAGAAAACACACAATAATGATAATAGCAATAAACCATAATAAAACATATCTAAGACACAGCTGTAAGTTAAATCTTCATTAGTAAATTTTCTTCATTGAGTTCTTAAGTCTAAACAATCAACAAAACAATAAAAGTTAAACAATCAGCTCTACCAGTTCAAGCTAGCTCCAGCACTCCTTTTTTTAATTTTTTTTCCAGTTACATTCATTTTCCAATTAACATTCTTTTTTGGAAAAATTTGTTTCACATTTTCTTATTTCCTCTCTCACATCGCCTTTCTAAGGTAGTAAGCAAGTAGATATAGGTTATGTATGTGCAATCATGCAAAGCATATTTCCATGTTAATCATGCTGTGAAAGAAGAAACAGGTCAAAAGAAAAGAATCGCAAAAGGAAAGAAAGTGGAAATTGTATACTTTGATATGCATTCAGACTCCATAAGTTATTCCTGTGGATATGGATGGCATTTTCCTTCTTGAGTCCTTTGTATTTGTCTTGGATCATAGTATTGCTAAGTCATTCACAGCTGATCATCACACAACGTTGTTGATGCAATATATGTTTTCCTGACTGTGCTCACTTCACTTTGTGTCAGTTTATGTAAGACTTTCCAGATTTCTCTGAAATCTGGCTGTTCATCATTTTTTCCCAAAACATGATCCATTTATTGACAGAGTGCAAATTTGCAAATAAACATGGTCTTAGTCCCATCAGAAAAGCTAAGACCCCTAATGATAGGGATAGCTCTCTTTTGTAGACAGAAAGGGGCATCCAGAATAACTGGCAGCCTCGTAGACATGGAAAATAGTATGATTAATTAAAAAGCTTATAGCATCATAGACATGAGGAACAATATGATTGGCTGGAGATTGGGAATGAGGAGCTAGTAACAATCCTTCCTTCCATCCTCTCACTAAGAAATGTTCATTGTTTGAGTGCACCTGCAAGGGTAGTTTAGTGATATTGGACCAGACTACCTTGGATAATAGACCAGATTTCCTTGCATCCACCTGCATCCTTTAAGGATAACAGATTTGCTTGAGACAAAAATAGAACAGTGATTAGCAGAACTGAGTTTCTAAACTTATCTCAGAGACAATGAGTGATTTACATGAAAGCTGAATTTCCAAACTTAACTCTGAGATAAATGAAGTGATGAAATCAATAACAAAATAGGATTGATTTGGTTTTCCCAGTTTTCACTCTATTTCCAGTAACGCATGATGTTGTTCTCTGAGCCTACCTTACTCAACAAGTGAATTGTGTGGAGCAAATACTCCAACACAATGTGTCAACAAAATGATTGATCACATTGAAAATCTTTTCATGCTTCTCTTGATCCTTGTATTTGAAAGTCATATTTTCTATTCAACTCTGGTCTTTTCATGAAGAATGCTTGAAAGTCCTCCATTTCATTGAATGACCATTTCCCCACCTGAATTATTATTCTCAACTTTACTGGGTAGATGATTCTTGGTTTTAATCCTAGATTCTTTGACCTCTGGAATGTCATATTCCAAGTCCTCCAATCCCTTAAAGTAGAAGTTGCTAAATCTTGTATTATCCTGATTGTGTTTCCACAATACTAGGATTGTTTCTCTGTAGTTGCTTTCAATATTTATTCCTTGACCTGAGAGCTGTGAAATTTGGCTCCAATATTCCTAGGAGTTTTCTTTTGGGGATCACTGTTAGGAGGTGATCAGCGAATTCTTTTGTTATCTATTTTAACCACTGGTTCTAGAATATCAGGGCAGTTTTCCTTGATAGTTTCTTGAGAGATGTATAGGCTCTTTCTTTGATCATGACTTTCAAGTAGTTAAATAATTTTAAAATTCTCTCTCAGATCTATTTTCCAGGTCAGTTGTGTTTTCAATGAGATAGATCACATTGTCTCCTACTTTTCCACTTTTTAATTTTGTTTTATAATTTCCTGATTTTTCATAAAGTCATTAGCTTCCATCTACTTCATTCTAAGTTTTGAGGAATTATTTTCTTCAGTGAGTTTTTGGACCTCCTTTTCCATTTGACCCATTCTGCGTTTCAAAGCATTCTTCTCCCCATTGGCTTTTGGATCTCTTTTGTCATTTGAATTAGTCTAATTTTTAAGGTGTTATTTTCTTCAGCATTTTGGGGGGTCCCCATTAGCAAATTGTTGACTTGTTTTTCATGATTTTCTTGCATCACTCTCATTTCTCTTCCCAATTTTTCCTCTACTTCTCTTACTTGATTTTCAAAATACTTTTTGCGCCCTTCTGTGGCCTGAGACCAATTCATATTTTTCTTGGAGTTTTTGGATGTAGGAGTTTGGACTTGGTTGGCTCCTTCTGGTTGTATGTTTTGATCTTCCTTGTCACCAAAGTAAGATTCTATAGTTTTAATTTTTCCCCTGTTTTTGCTCATTTTAACAGTCAGTTACTTGACTTTTGAGTTCTTTGCCAAGGCAGTTTTCTGCTGATGCTGGTGATGGTGTACTGTCAAACATTCGATTCCCCCACTGTCTGTGGGCCTAGAGCTCCAGAAACAGCTACTGCAGCTTCCTCTGCCCCTACTATGGCTGGGGCTGGAGCCAGACTACTCTATTCTCTCACATATGTCCGACAGGTTTTCTCCGCTGACCTTCCAATTTGTCCTTGATGTTTTGGGGTCATGAAGTTTGGAAACCACCATAGGTGCCAGTGATTCAGTCCCCCTGGATCTGCTTAGGTTCTGTCTGTGCTGGCATGGATCATCCTCTGCTCCCAGTCCAGTGTGATAGACACTTTCTGTTAACCTTCTGGGCTCTCTTGGACAGGAGAATTTCTTCACTCCATTATTTTTGGGGTTCTGCAGCTCCAGAATTTGTTTAGAGTTATTTTTTACAGGAATTTGACTGGGTTTTGAGGGAGAGCTCTAGCAAGTCTCTGCTTTAGCTCTACCATCTTGGCACCACCCCCCTGCTCATCATGTCTTACAGCACACTGTATTCAATTATATTCATTTACCTTAACTTGTTCAGAGATTCCCCAACTGATGGGAATTCCTTTAGTTTCTAATTCTTTGTCACCACCAAAAGAGGTGCTATAAATATTTTGTATATATAGAGCCATTTCCCTTTTCTGTGATCTCTTTAGGATACAGATCTAGTAGTGGTACTTCTGGATCAAAAGGTATGCACATTTTTATAGCCCTTTGGGCATAATTCCAAATTGCTTTCCAGAACAGTTGAATCAGTTCACAACTCCATCAACAATGTATTTGTGTCCCAATTTTCCCACATCTTCTCCAATATCCATTATTTTTCCTTCCTGTCTTATTAGCCAATCTGATTATTGTGAGGTGGTACCTTGAGTTGTTTTCATTTGCATTTCTCTAATCAGTAGTGGTTTAGAACATTTCTTCAATAGATAACTTTGATTTCTTCATCTGAAAACTGTCTGTTCCTATTCCCCTTTATCAGTAGGGGAATGTCCAGCACACTCTTGATCTTATGATCCCCATAGTTTCTTATCAACCCTAGCCTCTGGAAATACCTATTCCCTTCTCTGCTCACCACCATTGCCCCTTCACCATCACAGCCCCTGACATTACAGATCCTCTTTCCTAAGACACAAGAGCTGTTATTGGAGTCCTGTGGCTAACAGAGTCTTCTGTCTTGCAAATTGAGAAGATGGGAAAAGAAAATCCTCAAATTCATTAGAATGAGGGGAAATAAATTCTTAGCCTTGAATCCTAAGCAAGTTTTCCCTTGGTTTTCCTAAGGTTTTAGAATACCTTGGTCATTTTGATCCTTGGGTTCTCTGGCTACATGTATTGACTTCTCCCCCCACTTTTCAGCTTCCTTTTTGTATGCTGTTTTTTGTAAGCTTTTTGAGGGCAGGAGTTTGTGTTTTACACATTTATATTCCTAGTGCTTAACACATTTTCTAGCATATGATAGGTGCCTTCTACCACTATGTCCTCTTTCTCCCATCTCACAGCTACCATCTCTACTTGTTAAGATGACCCTATTCCATTCTTCCTCTTCTATCATATTGCCCCCTGTATCATCTCCATTTTTTCACTTATTTTCAAGCTTTTTGTTTTTATTGGCTTATTTTTTACTGCCTAGAAATGTGGTCTTGACTTCCCTATTCTGAAAAAACAAAAACCTTTCCTTGATCCTTCCGTTCCCACTAATTATTGCCTTATATCTCTTGTGCCCTTTGTTGCTAAACTCATTGAAAAGCCATCTATAATAGATGCCTCCACTTTTTCTCCTCTCAATCTCTTCTTAACTTCTTAAAATCCTGCTTTTAGCCTATCATTCCACTGAAGTTATTCTCTTTGAGGTTACAGAAGCTCTCTTAGTTGTCAAAGCCAATAGTCTTATTCCTCTTGACCTGTCTGCCTCCCTCAACACTGGTGATGACTTTCTCCTCCTTGCTAATCTCTAATCGCTAGGTTTGGGGAGTACCAGTCTGCCCTGGTTCTCCTCCTACCTACCTGACCAGTTCTTTGTCTTCTTTGCAGGCACTTCTTCCAGATATTCCCTCTAACTATAGATGCCCCTCCCCTGCAGTGTTCTTGTATAGACTCTTCTCTTCTCCCTTTATACTATTTCACTTGGGAATCTACTCAGCTGCTATTGGGTTTAGTTACCATCTCTATGCTGTTGATTCTCAAATCTATCTATCCTGCCCCAAACCCTCTGCTGACCTCCAACCTGCCATCTCTAACTTCCTTTCAGACATCTCAGTTGGCTGTCCAGTAAACACCTTAACCTTTATATGTCCAAAATGAAACTCATTGTCTTTCCTATGTATAGCTATATATATATATATATATATATATATATATATATATATATATATATATATATATGTGTGTGTGTGTATATGTATGTATGTATGCATATGTATATATACCCATATATGTATGTATATATACATATATAGGTATATATAATATGTATCCATTCACCCATCCATCACTCTCTCTTTCCTTCTTTCTTTCCTTCCTTCTTTCCTGCCTTCTTTCTTTTCTTTCTTTCTTTCTATTTCCTTCTCTCTCTCTCTCTCTCTCTCTCTCTCTCTCTCTCTCTCTCTCTCTCTCTCTTTTTTTCCCACCTCTTACCTTCTCTGCTACTGTAGAGGGCAACACCATCCTTCCAGTTCCTCAGGCTTGCAACTGGAAGTCATTCTGAATTCCTTATGAGCTCTCACCCTCCATATCCAATCTGTTGTCAAGACATGTAAATTTCACTTTTGTAACATCTCTTGAATACATCCCCTTCTCTCCTTTGACACTGCCACCACTGTAGTGCAGGTATTCTTTCACCTAAAACTTTTCTTACAATTTTTGTTGTTGGGTTTATCCTTCATTCTTGAAGAGGACCATGACATCAAGATGATGACATGACTTGCAGTTGATTCTGATTTGAGTGAGGGGGGGCTGTACAAGGTCATCAACCTGACTTTCTTCTCCTGAGTCATCTGGATCCAGTGGCCTGATATTCATCAGGATGACCGGAGATGGTCCAGGATACAATGGGAGGCCCTGGCACTTTCAGGCAAAAGTCTTAAAGTATTTTCACTTTGAGTGAGATACACCCATTCAATGAATAGACTTCTTTAGTAGTTGCTCAAGGAATGGTCCCTTTAATCAAAAAAAATCAAACTGGGAGAAGAAGATCCTCAGGCTTCCTGGGTAAAAGAGAAACAACTAATAGCTTTCTGATAAATCTACTTGCCTCAACTTTCTCTCCATCCCAATCCATTCCCAAATTGAGTCACAAAAGTGATTTTCAAAAAGTGCAGGTCTGCTCGTGTCATCCCCTCCTATTCAATAAACTTCAATGATTCCCTATTTCATCCAGGACCAAATAAAAAATGCTGTTTTGGGGCATTCAAAACCCCTTCTATACTAGCCCCCTCCTACCTGTTCAGTCTTCTTAGGCACTTACTGTTTTATCCATTGATACTGACATCCTATCTGTTCCACAAACAAGACACTCAAGTCTTCAGTTCTAGGCATTTTCTGTGGCTGTCCCCCACACCTGAAATATTCTTCCCCATCAGCTCTGACTACCAACCTCCCTGTCATTCTATAAATGCCAATTAAAATCCCACCTCCTACAGTAAGCCTTTCGTAGCCCCGCTTGATTCTAGGGCCTTCTGTCTACTATTTATCCTGCCTATAACTTGCTTTGCAGGAATTTGTTTTCATGTTGTTTCACCTACGAGATGATGGGCTCCTGAGGGAAGAGGTTTTTGCCTCTTTTTGTGTCTCCGGTGCTTAGCACAGTGCCCAGCATATAGTTGGTCTTTAGCAGATGTTCAGTGATTGATTGTTACTGGCTGTTTATTGAATTATTGACTAAAGTTCTAATTGTACAATACCTTGGAATATAGGGAGCTTTATTTTAACTCACTTATGACAGATTGGAGGATCCAACTAATTCACATAACATTGTTTCTATGGGAAAACGATTCCAAATTCCAAATCAATTTACAAATCAATCTTGAAGCAAAGGTGGCTCACAAGGGTGGAACTTGCTATAATTTGGACTGACCAAATCATTAAGGTTTTATGATAGTGCGTCATGTCCCAGGGAATAGGACCACTACTAAGGATTAACGATAAAAATTAGAAGTCTCATTATTTTATTTTTGCTTTTCCTTGGATTAGAATGGAATGCTCTATCCTAAATGGCAGAACACTAACGAGATAATCTTCGAGGACATTTACCATTCCAATCATGGTGTGTATGTATGTGATTATAATGAGTATATTAACTCAACTTGGTGGATAGTCAGAGCAGTTGTTGAAGTGAAAACCATTGGTAAGTATCATTTAGTTCAATGAAATTTCTTCAAATGTAGCACTGAGATTCTGACTCACATTAGATTAAGCTAGTTGGTTTTAGTGTCATGACTGTGCATAAGGAATAATATAAGAGATAAATGCTCCAGTCATGGAAAAAAAAAAACACCTTCCCATTTACATTTTAAAGAACAAGTCAGCAAAAAGGATTTATTTAATTTCTCTATATAGAGGGAGTTTTCCCCATAAGCTTACCAAAGCCCATGTAGTTCTAGAAATCAGTGTCCCAAAAGCTTTAGTGCAATTTTAACTATAAAAACGGAAAACTTTCAAAACATTTTACCTATAAAGATTATATCAATAAAATAAAACACTTTCCTAGCTTCCTTCAGAACTCTCCCAAAGTGTCTGTTTTCAATAATAATAATCATAATAGTAATACCTAGTATTTACACATTGTTTTAAGTCCTACAAATGACTTTACAAATAGTATCTCTCTTTATCCTCACAACAACCCTGGGAGGTAGGTGTTATTATTTTACTGATTTTAGAGGTGAGAAAACTGAGATTAAGTGACTTACCCAGGGACACATGGTTAATAAGTTTCTGACTCCAGGTTCAGTGTTCTATCCTCCGTTCCATCTAACCACCTCCTTGTAATAGTTTCTGTTTCAACACCTGTCCTCCCTCAATAGTAAGATTTTTTTTTTGATGTCTAATGTGGAAAAATAACAGTAATAACAACTGACCTTAGCAGTTACTTACAAAGGGAAAAAAGGAGGCAGCTATTTATGGCTCAATGGGTAGAACTCTGGGCATAGAGTAAGGAAGAGTTGAATTCAGATGTGGTTCAAACACTGATTATCTGTGTGACCTTAGGTAAGTCACAACCTTTGTTTATCTTAATCCACTGGAGAAGGAAATGGCAAACCATCCCAGTATCTTTGCCAAGAAAACCTCATAAGCAATATATTACTTGGGATCATGAAAGTTAGACGTGACTGAATAATTGAAAAATGATATCAAGGAAAATGAGTTGAAACTGAAAATTATCAAATGACTCGATTTCTTGGCAGGAAGGGGAAGGGGAGACAGAAGAGGGACAGTGGCATCAAAGGTTTCTGTCTTCCTCTGTGGCCCAGTGTCCTCATCAGCTGCGGGTTCCATATTGCCCTGGTCATGGTTTGCAATGAATGCATCAGGGGCAGAAATTCTTGTTTACATTAATAATGCCTTATACCTAATCTCTAGATAAGGTTTTCTGAATCTACTTTTACATATGCTATCCTGGATAACAAGCCATTATCAAGTGATTACCAGAAATTGTGCCAAGTGCTGAAGTTACCAGAAAAGAAATAAATAAAAAGTTCCTGCCTTCAAGGAGCCCATATTTTATCTGATTAGGGAAACATTATAACAATAGCTATATACATACAAGGCATATAATCAATAAATGGTAGGTAATATCTATGTATTTTTTAATTGCACAAAATCTATATCTTTTTGGAAATCATTCAAAATTTGCAAAGTGCTTCTTAAAGATATAAGGAACAAATAGAATAGCTGGAGGAATATTCATTGCCCATGACTGGGTCATGCCAATATAATATTAATGAGTCTTAATTAATTGTCCCATGTTATGTTTTGTTATATTAACTAATGTTAATTTACAATGTTAATGCCATGTCAATAAGCGTGCTACAGGGGTACTTTTCAGTGGTAGATAAGATAATAATGGAATTCATTGGGAAGAAAAAAAGATTTATAATATTAAGGTGAGAGAAGAGAATCATGTTTATGGGTCAGTATATATGTATATACAAGCGGTTGCAAGATCCTTGGTGCTATTTGAAAATTCAATAGCAAAGTATTTTTTGAACATCCTGTACAGGGGTGTGTGAGCACATGTGTGAATGTGCCTGTGCATGTGTGTGTATGTGTATGTATTTGTCAGACTTGTGATCTCAGGCAAGTCATTTCTCTTCAAGAAAGGGACCTTAACCTCAAAGATGTCAACTGTTGTTCTATAAGCCTGTCTCAAACTGAAGAAAGCGCTATGTGGTAGTACTCCCTCCTGAGTCTTTGGGGAATATTCTTTTATCTAGAAGGTTTTAAGATAAGAATCTCACCCCCTCCACTCCCAACACACACCACACACCACATAACACAACATAACAAAACAAAAACCTGCTGTGCTAGTATTATGGTGGTGGGAATTGATGAGGGAGTGTGAAAATTTGAAATACTTGTCTATAAATGAAGACCTTGTTCTAAAAGGTTGTAAACAAATTTGACAGTTTGCTGTAGTGCAAAGGGTAAAGCTTTATTTTCTCTTCCAGTGAAAAATACTACACTCTCACCAATCATTTCTGATCCACCAACTGACAAGTTCACATTGGAAGTGGAACTTGGTAAGCTGGGATCTATCTCTCTCCTTGGAAAGGGTCATGGACATAGGGACAGACTGTCATCCCTGTCTATCTTTGAGAACCACTCCCTTGCCTTTTGTTTGGGTCGGCAGTCTCAGTTTTCTCATATGTAAAATGATCAGATGCTTCCTTTCTATTCCCTATTTCCAGGAATGCCATTGACTCTTGAATGTAAAGCACATTTTGGCCAGGAAACACATTTCAACCCTGTGATAAAATGGTTTGCTGAAGATGCTGATCTTAACAGAGAAGAACTAAGACAAGAAAACATAAGGTAAAATGAAAATCCAATGAAATTCAACTCCAACTTTATTAAATATTTTATCCTCTTACATATCACTTTCATCATCTGTAAAATGAAACAAATGGAGTAGTTGACTCCTAAAATCCTTCTTAGCTCTAGATTTCTGATCCTATAAGTTATATAAGGTGTCTGAAAAGTCTTAGAGTAGCTTTAAGTTTTAATAGATTTAATAAGATTTTAGAAGATTGTGTGTACAGGTACACACACATATACATACATGATTTTAAATATATACATGCATATACATATATATGTGTGTTTACACACATTTACAGAGAAAGAAAAAGATGATAGGTAGATGTAAAAAGAGAAAGAGATGGAAGACCGACCTCAAGTCTTACCTCTGACACATACCTCTTGGGCAAGTCTCTGAATGCTTCAGTTCCCCAGACAACTTTCTGTGATTGTAAGCTGCAGAACAAGTATCAGTCTACATTGCTAGAAGGAGATGCTTCATTAGGAATTCCTACATCAATGAAATGGGGTCATAGGATCATAACACTAGAGGTAGAAGGAACTTGGAAGCCATCAAGTCCACATCTCTCTTCTACAGATGAAGAAACTGATGTAGAGAAAGGTTAAGGGACTTGTCCAAGGTCATATAGACCATTATCATAAGGAGTGGGATCATAGGCTAGCATTTATATGTATATACATATATGCACATCTCTTTCTCATATATACATACATAACCATTACTATTGATAAAGGACCATTCCCTGACTATTTCTTAAAGAGGTTTATTTACGCAATGAGCGTTACCTCCCTCTAAGTGAGTACCTGAAAAGGCCAGCCTAAGAAGTCCAAGGTCTTTCGTTGCATCTTGGGTCATCTCTAGTCTTCCTGATGAATATCTGGTCACTGGACCCAGGTGGCTCAGGAGGAGAATGTGAGGTTTGTGACCTTGCTCAGCCCTCCCTCACTCAAAACAAAGTCAAGTGCAAGTCATGGCATCATTTCTCTGATGTCATGGTCTTCTTTGAAAATGAAAGATGAACAAAACAGTAATACTTAACAACAAACCATATGTAGTCCTTTCTCTATATACCCTGCTAATTCATGTATACACACACACAAAGATGCATACACACACACACATACACACTCCAAAGAGTCTTAATACAAAGGCAGAAAAAAGAAATTGTAATATAGTGCCAGAGAAGGGATTCAAAGCTAGAGCTCCTAATTCCCAGTCCTATACTTTTTTTAGCCAGATGGTTGAAATTTGACCTTCCTCAGTCATTATCTCTTCCAGAGCATTATTCCATGATCTTATGACTCAGAACAAGCCACTTAAACGGGCTGAAGGACAAGTAGTTTTTCCAGGTACCCCTCTTTCCAGGTGGTGAGAAGTGCTTCAAGGCAGGTCTTGGGCCACTTCTGTGAGGAAAAGGATTTTCTGGAGAATGGATTGGTTCATTTAACTAGGGCTAAGCTTCCTTCTCAATTCCTATACATGGCACCAAAGCTTCAGACTCTGTGGGAGGGACAATCAAACTTCTCTCTTCTTTCTTCTGACTGTCCTGTCACCAGCTAGAAACAACCATGACTTTACTCCCACCTACCCATGCCATCCCCCACCCCCACTCTTGCCTTCTTCAGTAGCTTGTCAATGCCCTTAAATCTCAAAGCCCCAGTAACTTTGTCCTGGCACATGGAAGGCACTCATCAAATGTTTATTGATTGACAGATGAGGTATATCTCTGGTAAAAGGACTCACTGCTTCAATTTTTAACCTGTATCATTACAATCAGGCCTCAGGACAAGAAAATCTCTCATGATAATTCAGCTCTGACTTCTTATTCCTAGGCACTGGATCATAGGATCTAGATAGACAAGAGTCTTTAGAAATTACATAGGCCAAACCTCTCATTCTACAAATATGAGACTGTAGTTCAAAGATTTTGTCTTTGGGAGAGTGACTTTGGATAGGGAGTGAGAAGCAAAGCTAGGGATTAAAACCCAAGTTCTCTGACTCCAAATTCAACACTTTCCTTCCACTTTATGCCACTTATGAAACAAATTTCTCATTCTTATGACTATAGATAAGTATTAGCTGACAGCTGAGCTGTCAGTAGGCTCACAGTATGTGTCAATGTGTTCTTTGCATAGGTGATGACCTAGGTACAAGATGGTATTTTCTTTCTTTCCTAGTATTATCAGCAAAGTGGAGAAGACAATTATATATTACACTGCCTTCTTGAAGCAAGTGACTAAAAAGGATCTACTAAGGAATTTTATATGTTTTGCTCAGAATTCTGTGGGGAATGCTACACGGACCATCAAGTTGAAACAGAAAAGAGGAGGTAAACCTCAAAGCATCATGATAGAGATGTGGTCTATCCATGTCTACAGGGAAGTGGGCAGGAGGTAGGCTTTGTTAAGGAGATATTTATTTCTATTTTCAGCTTCACTTCCAACTACCAACCCCTGGAAACTAATCTTACTGTATATATTCATTAGGAAGAAAAAAAAAGAAAAAAACTTTTATTAAGCATCTACTATATACCAGACAGTGTGCTATGTTTTATAAATATTATCTCATTTGTTCCTCACAATAACCCTGGAAGGTAGGCGCTGTTATTATCCCCACTTTACATTTCAGGAAATTGAGACAGACAGAGGTTAAGTATTTTGTCTAGGATCACTCAGCTAGGAAGTGTCTGAGACTGGATTTGAATTTATATCTTGCTGTCTCTAGGTTCAGTGCTTTATCTGCTGATTCCAGAAACCAATAGAGCCCTTGTAACAACCTAAACTTCTCTTGAACAAGTGCTAGTCTTCTGAGAGCTTGCAATCTACCTAACACTATAGGAAAATTCCTGGGAATAAATGTGTTCAGGGTTTATGGGCTTCCTCACTCCTCTCAAACATGATAAGCATATTTTAGAACTGGAAGGGATCTTGAAAATCACCTAATCCCAACCATCTAACTTTTAAAATGAGAAAACAGGCGCAGAGAGATTAAATAACTTGCCCCAGGTCACATAGCTATTAAGTGGCAAGTTGAGATCCAATGCTAAATCCAGGACCCTCTGTACATCTAACACTGCTTTTCATCTATTTTTCTCCAAAGAGTTAACACATATGGATGGGGAATGCTTCTAATGGAGGGGTTTTTGTGAAAATGATTATAAACTAAAAGGTTCTGTTTGGGAATATGGGTTCCTTTATAATGTACTCTTATGCAAACATGGTCTTTTCTCTAGAACCTATTGCTTGCAAGAGTATTAATGGAGAATAACAGCTGTGATTTTTTTTCTTCCCAGTGCTTTTCACATACATATTATTTGGCACCATGACAACACTGGTAGTAATCCTCCTGGCAAGTGCCTTCATCTATCGTTACTGGGTTGAAATGGTCCTCCTGTACCGAACTTACCAAGCCAAGGATGAAACTCTAGGGGGTAAGTTCTGCAGCCTTAGATCTTCTCTTAAGGAACTGAAGTAAATGGCCAAAAGTGAGCAGATGTTTGAAAATGTTCTCTTTGAACTGATGAAGTCTGAGTTCAGGTTAAAGTATATATTTTCCTTTTATTTATTTTTCTTGCCTTTTAATTGCAACGTAGTTAAAGTTTTCCATGACATCACATGTGTAATGGATATCATGTTGCTTGCCTTCTCCCTGGGTGTGGGAACATCTGGAGAGAAAAAAAAAGAATTTGCAATTCATAATAAAAAAAATGGATATTTCAAAAAAAAGTTATCTTAACCACTGGGCTATGCTGTTTGAATTGGTAAGATCTGGGGGTTTTTGAGGGGAAATAGCCCTTCATATTACGCCAGCCTTTGTGGGCACTGGTTCAATATGTAATCTAGTGCTACAGCAGAGTGTGCATAGCAAGAATTCTGCCAAGAGCACCTAATTTTGGCATGCAGGATCATCTTGGTATAAAACAATCATTCACAGTATACAGTTGTCAGCTCTGCTCTGTGTACCAGGGTATCTCTGCCATGGTTCAGGACATATAGTGGACTCTTAATATATTAATTGCTTTCTTTTATCTTAATTCAACTATGTTCCCTAATCATACCATTAAGGGCCAGGATGCATATAGATATGGATAAAGAATACATATAGATATATAGGTATTTCTCATATTTATGAAGGGGAAGCTAGGTGGTACAATGGATAGGGCATTGGGCCAGGAGTCAGAACAGATCAGAGTTTAAGTCTGACCTCACTTATTAGCTGTGTGATCCAAGGCAAGTTGCTTACTTCAGCCTGCGTCAAACTGGAGAAGGGATTGAAGAAGGAACGACAAACCACTAGAGCTTCTATTCCAAGAAAACCTCATGGACAGTTGGTCCATGGGCTCACAGGGGATTTGACCAAATGACTGAACAAGTACTTGTGATAAATAGAGTATTGGAGTTCTCTAAATATGCCCACAAAAGTTATTCTCCCAAGCTCTGGAGAGGAAAGTTGGGTTCATAATTACTGACAATGGGGTGAGTTAATGATAATACAGTAGGAAAATATTGGATTATCCATAGGTGAGCTACAGATTTTTTAAAAGCCAATCTACATCTTCCCTTTAATTCTCACTGAGGACTGCAATGTGGAGAGCACTGAGAGGGTGCTTGTGGAGTGACTTTGAAAAATGAAGAGGGGCTATACAGATACAAATATCCTCACTAATAATATACTCCAATCATTTTTTCAGAAGTGAGACTGCATAGTATAGTGGAATGAGGAAAGGATTTGAAGTCAGAGGAGCTGTGTTTGATTCCAGAGACTGTCACTTATTAAATAGACGGCATGCTTCAAATTGTTTCATTGCTCTAATCCTTGTTTTCCTCATCTGTAAAATGGCCACTAGGGTCCTTTTCCAGCACTAAATCTGTCCCATGATCCCACATTTGAATGGTTCTTCAGAAAATCATGTGCTTTTTATTTCCTTATTTCTGGATATCATAAAGATTAATTTGTGTTACCGATCTTTTTATTCCTGAAAAAGGAGGATCACTGTGTTTCTTCTTGCCTTTGACTTGCTTTTTTTTTTTAATTAAGACTGGTTCTCACTATCTCATCCAGCCTGGAGATACAGGGTTTATTCCATTCCAATTAGCATGAGAATTAATCTGTTAGCAGTAACCTCTCCCTGTCTCAGGTCTTTCCCCATTCTACACCATCATCATCATCTCAACTACCAAAATGATTTCCTAAAGAAATTAGGAATCCAACACCTGCCCTGTTTTCTGATCTGGGCTGGTTTGTCTCTTCTTAGCTAACTTAGTGTTCCTCTTTTCTAAAAGAGTCACCATATTAATGCTGGACTTAATGTGTATAGCTTAGAACTCCCAAGTTTGAAATCCCAATCTCAGCCTCCCAGGTATTAGTGATTATAGACATGTAGTCACCATCCCAGCATGGGTAATCTCAATCACTGCAACAATAGGTATTTATTAAGTGCTTACTATGTGCCAGGTGCTGTTCTAAGCACTTGAGAAACAAAGAAAAAAAACAAAAGCAATACCTGTCTCAGAGAATTTATGTTGAATTGGGGAAGGCATCTATAAATCAGAATGTAAAAATGTAAATATAAAGAATATAGAGAGTAACCATAGAGAAGGTTGCATTATTAACTGGGACAAGGAAAGGTCTCCTGCAGGATTTTGTGCTTGAGCTGAGTCTTAAAGGAAGCCAGGATTTCTCAAAGTCAAAACAGCCAGTTCCAAAGCTTGGAGGCAGGAGATGGGGTATTATGGACAAGGGAAGCCAGTATTGCTAGATTGTAGAGTATGTAGAGGAGGAAAGAACACACAAAGATTGAAAAGGAAGGAAGGGGCCAGAATGTAAAGAGCTTTTAAGGATAAAGGACTCTATATTTTATATTAATGATAAGGGAATCATTGGAGTTTCTTGAGCAGGGTGTGAAATCATTTTGGTAGATGAGTTGATGATGGTCTAGAGTACGGAAGTAATTGAGACAGGGTGAGCTGCTTGTGATAGTCCAAATGAGAGGTCATGAAGCCATGAATTAGGCTGCTATTTGTGAGAGTGAAGAGAATGGAGAGTTTGTAAGAGATATTGTGGAGAAAGAAATTATGTGATCTGGCAACTGATTAGATATATATTGTGGTCTAGAGAAAGGAATCAGAGATAATATTGCAGTTGAAGTCCAAGTGACTGGGAGGATGGTAGTGTCCTAGACAGTAAGAGGGATGTCTAGAATAGAGGAGGTCTTGGGGTGAGGATAGGGCAGAATAATGAGCCACATATGTTAAGTTTGAAATGACTATTTACAGGGAGCTGACCATCTGACTGCCTTGTGCTTTCCATATTCCAGTCTAAATGCCAAAATTCATAACAGGGTTAAAACATAATCTTCAAAAACCTGAAGAAAAAGAAAAAGTGGAAGGTACTAATATTTGTACAATAACAACTCCCATAAACAAGCAACATCTCTTTAATGCCAGAGGTTCAGGGAGATTAAGTGATTTATCTAGAATTACAGAATTAGTGAGTGCCAAAGGTAAGATTTGAACCCAACTTCTCCTATTTCTAGATTGAGCCTTTTCCCCAGTAATTCATACTATTACTTAGATTATTTCTATTATTTAAAAAAAATTCAGAAATTATAGTCAGAAATATGAGATTGCAGTATATGGATGGGGGGCTGGGGGCAAGGGGATGCAGATTTCATTTCTTTTTGTTATTCAGATGTTCCAGTTGTGTTTGATTCTTTGTGATGCCATTTAGGATTTTCTTGGCAAAAATACTAGAATGATATGGTATTTTTTTTTCTCTCCAGCTCATTTTACAGGTGAGGAAACTGAAGCAAACAGGGTTAAATGACTTGTCTAGGGTTACCTAGTGTCTGAGGTTAGATTTGAACTCAGGTCTTCCTGGCTCCTGGCCAGGTACTCTATCCACTCAATCACCTAGATGCCCCTGATTTAATTTCTAGTTGGGCCAAATCAAATGTCACCCCATCATACCTGGGCTTTGTAGTTTCAGTAATTGGTTTTAAAACGTGCTTTAAATTCAACAAATATTGTAGAAACCTAACTACACATGCTCCTGACTAAAGATAATTACGGCACAAAAATTATTTCATATTTTGTAAAGATAAGCCAGCCAACTCTAAAAAAAAAAATGGCTTGTTTATTTTTTTCATTGTAAGACTCTGATAGTGACCAAGTAACTGACTTTTAAGCTTAAGGAAATTTTCTACCTCACTTCTCTTCATTTTCTCATCTGTAAAATGAAGGAATGTGATTAAAAACCAAATAATAGTAAGGTCTCTTCAACCCTTAAATTGTTTGATTTTTTTTCTTTGCTATCTATTCCAATTTCAATGTTATGTTTTTAGAGCAGTAATATAGTGCCCTCTGCTGGAAAAATTCAGAAACTTTCTTTGAATTCCAGTAAATCTATTCAAGTATTAAGTACTTACTATTTACCAGGGCTACGTGGTGCAGTGGATATAATGCCAGGCCTGAAGTCAGAAAGACTTCAGATTTCGCCTCAGACACTTACCAGCTGTGTTCCCTTGGGGAAATTACTTAAACCTGTTTGCTGTAGTTCCTCATTTGTAAAAATGAGCTGGAGAAAGAAATGGCAAATCACTCCAGTATCTTTGCCAAGAAAGCCCCAATGTGGAGAGTCAAGCATGACTGAAGCAATTGAACAGCAATAACAGAGGACATTCAGAACTAGGAGATGAAACATGAAGATCTACCACAGAAGAACTGAGACAGCTCAATTATGTAGATAGAAGGAGAAAAAGCGGGAATGGTTTTACAAAATCCCAGAAAAGAAAAATATGTAGGAAGAGAGGGTGGCCAACCATATCAAATGCTACCATAAGGACAAGCAGGATGAGATCTGAAAAAAAGCCATTGGGCTTTGCAATTAAAATATCATTGGATATTTGGGAGTTCAATCAGTCAATAGGCTAGAAAGCATTTATTTAAAAATTACTACAATAAGAGCTAAGGGTACAAAGACAAAATCAAAATGCCCTTTAATGGATTACATTCCAATGGGACAGACATGAATATGTAGGTACATGTAATTTAGATGCAAAGTAGATACAAGGGATAAAGAAAGAAAATAAAATTGCAATAAAAAACTAAAGCAGATACAAGATAATCATAGAAGGGAAGGAATGATCAGTTGAGGGTACCAGGGAAATATCCTGCTGAAGGTCCCCTTTAGGTTGAGGATAAGGTGGAGAAGGGTATTCAGACATGGGAGACAGGCAGTTGAAAGCATCCTATTTGAGGAACAAGAAAGAGGTTGGTATAGCTGGATTGTGGAGTGTGGGGAAAAGGAGCAATGTTTGAAAAGACTAAAAGGTCGAAAAGGTGCCAGGTTATGCAGAGCTTTGACTGTCAAACATGGCAAGATTTCTCTGTTAGGAAAATCATTCTGGAAGCTGTGGGGAAGATGAACTGGAGCAGAGAAAATCTTGAAGAAGGCAGACCAATTAAAAGATTGTCATTGTCCAGGACGGAGAAATTTCAGTTGGGTGATAAGATGAGATTCTAGATGAGAAGGGAGTGAGAAGAGACTGAGAGCAGAAGCGGACTCGGGATAGATGGTTCAGGGTAAATGACTTTACCTAGACTTTGACTAGGAAAAGAAGTAGAAATAGAGGTTGGCAGGGTCAAGTAAAGGTTTTAAGGATGGGGGACATTCGGCTCTCTTTGTTAGACCGTGGGAAAGGAACAATGGGATGGAGAGAGAGAGAAATCAAGAGAGATAGGTGAGGATTGAAAGAACGAGAGGAGATGAGAGGAGATAAGATCAAAGGATGAAATTGAAGGATGAACTTTGACAAGGAGAAAGTCCCCTTTAGAGACTAAAATAGATGAAAGAACAGGGGATTATGTTAGGGGATTTTAAGATGGAGAATTAGAGAAAAAATAGTTATTGGCAAATGGCCTCAATTTTCTCAGGAAAGTTTTAGCTTACTTTTAAATTACATTAAGTCCCTCCCAACCTGATGTCTTTCTTTGTCTTTGCCTCATTAAAGGGGCCATGCCTTGGCTACTTCTTAAACAGTCCTATTCAATGAATGGGCATTGCCTCACTCTAAGTGAGTACCTGCATAGGCCTTGGCCAAAAGGGACCAAGGTCTCCCAGTGCATACTGGGTCATCTCCAGTCGTCCTGATGAATATGTGGTCACTGGATTCAGATGGCTCTGGAGGAGAAGTGAGGCTGGTGACCTTGCACAGCCCTCCCTCACTCAAAACAAAGTCAAGTGCAAGTTGTGTCATCATTTCTCTGATGGCATGGTCTTCTTCGACCACAAAGGATGAACACAACAACTTCAAAAGATCTGATATTTCATTGTTGTGGGCACTTGAGGCACAGAATCACAGAACTTGAGAAGCAAAAGGCTATATAACATATATCCAAGAAAGTGGTTGTCCAGTTTTTCTTGAAGACTTTCAAAAAGAGGGAACCCACGACCTCTCAAAGTGAGAGAGTATACCATTTCTAAGCCTTAGTCATCTCCATGATTTGCTATGACCCGAAAATCTGTCACTCCACTGTCAACCTTCTGGTGATGAGTCTCTGAACTTAGCTAGTTTTATCCTCACTAAGATGGCTCACTAGTCTATCTGGTTTCACCAGCTGCATAGTCTATGTTTGGGGCCTTTCTAGCTTGGAAGGATTTGGCAAAGATTTCACTCTCTGTGGATGGAAGAAGACAAGCTCACCTACATACCTTAATAAAATATTACATTGGGACTTTAGTGGCAGGCTTTTAAATTGCTATCAAATTGAGTCAACTGAAATATAAGCAAAGCTTGATGACACCAGGATTCCCTTGTTCTGAGGTTATACCATACAGTACCTGCTGAGCTATAATAATAATGTGAGTAAGTAGAAACCAGGGAGTATATGCTAAGTGCAGCAATAAAATGTAGATGGACCTAGTGGTTTAAAAAGGAAGAGATGGTCTCTCTTCTGGATTTCTCTCTTCTCTAAGGTTTTCTGACCCTCCTTTCTTGCAGTCCTATTTCCTATGTATCTGATGAGTCTTCTCCACTTTGCTGGATTTTTATCCAGGTGAAACCCATTAACCTTGTGATCCTAAAGGTTTATTATTGCCCTTTTCTTGTCAGCTTTCCTGTATTCAATTATTTCTATGGAGATAATTCTAAAATAAATTTATCCAATTCTAACCAGCTCCTGATTTTCAGTTTCACAATATTAACCAACCTATTAGATGTCTCAAATTAAATGTACATAGACATCCAACTCAATTAGTCCAAAACAGAGCTCATTATATTTTTTTCAAACTTTCCACATTTCCCAACTTTACCTCCTAATCATCCCATACTATTGACCTTAGTATCATCCTCTACACCTCACTCCACACTTACCCCATATATTCAATTTGTTGCTAGGTCTAGTCATTTCTACCTACAAAACATGCCTCCTTCCCTCCTCTGACATAGCCTGCCGCAAAACCTTCACTTCTGTCCTGCACTATTGTAACAGATTTCTAATTTTTTCCTCTGCCTTATGTCCTCCACCTAGTCGCCAATGTGATCTTTCTAAAGCAAAGGTTTGACTATGCCATGGCCGCTACTCAATGAACACCAGTAGCTCCCTATTATATTCAGGATCAAATGTAAAATCCTTTGTCATTTAAAGCCCTTCCCAACCAGGGTCCTTTATGTATTTCCAATTTTATTACACCTTACACTCCCTCCTCCCACGTATTCTGTGATCCAGCAACATGATTCTTGCTTTTCCTTGAATACAACACTTCCTCTCTCAACTCTGGGCCTTTTCATTGGCTATCTCCCATGTCTGTAATATTCTCTCTCCTCATCTCCATCTCTCAATTTCTCTTAAGACTTAGCCCAAATCCTACTTTATGCAAGAAGTTTTTCCCAATCCCTTTTCCTACCTTACCATTGATAGTGTCTCTCAGATTTTTTCTGATTTACTCTGTATCTCAAATATACTTAAGTGTGGGCATTTTTTATTTCTCCAATTAGAATGTGAGCTCCTTGAGGAGCTTTTATCTCTTTTTTATCCCCAAAGCTTAGCACAATGTTCCATACACACATACATATATATTATATATACATATATATGTACGTGCATGTGTATGCGTGCTTAATAAATGCTTGTTGGCTGACCAACATGGAAAGACTACAGTAAATCATGACGTCATCATTATAATTATCATTATCCCAGTCATCATTATTGAATCATAGACCTAGAGCTAGAGGGAACTTCAGAAGTCATCAAGTCCAAGCCCTCATCTTTCACATGAAAAAACTGAGACATGAGAAGGCAAAACAGCTTAACCAAAGTCTCATAGGTATTAAATATCAGATGCAAAATTTGAAGCCTGGTCCTCTGACTCCACAGCCAGAACCCTTTCTACCTCACAAAACTATAGAGCTCTATTTAATATATGTTCAAAATATGGTAAAGGAAATAAATATGCCTTGTGAATCATTTAGAATGCTGTAAAAAGAGCAATCATATAAATATATATGTATGACTACTGAATATAATTATAGTCTCATGTTTATATAATATGTTGTAATTTAGCATTTTCTGCACAGTAACATCAGGAGGTTGCTAATACAAATATCGTTCCCATTTTACAGACAAGAAACTAAGGCTTGGACCTCATTACTAAGGCTCTTACTCATCACCATCATCAATTTCATCATCGTTTTCTTCATCACTGTTGTTAGATGACTTAGGATGCTCACAAAGCTCATGAGGGCTAGAGTAAGAAAACAGGTCTTTCTTCTCCGATGCCAAATCCAATATTATTGTTCTATACATTTCAAAGCACTTTCACATCTATTCTCTCATTTGCATATCAAAATATTCCTGTGACGTATGTAGACCTGTATTATCTTCATTTTGCCAGCATTTAAACTGAGATTCGAGGAAGTTAAGTGACTTGTCCCCCAAAGCAAGTTAGGGATAAGGCCAAGATTAAAATCCAGACTACATTACTTTAATTGTGTGTTAGCTTTACTAGCATACTTTTTCCATAGAGCTTTGAAGATAGAAATTGCTATGAAAATAAAGAAGTTTATGGGAGAGAAAAGTGTAGGTATAATAAAAGCCACATAATTATAGGTAATTACTATTACTGCAACCTGGGCAAAATGCCATTACAATGAAATTTAAGGAAGAATCCAAATTGTCTTGTTCTGATTTCTGGAATTTCTTGTGTGAAACTTCACTTTTCAATAAGTAGGCAATTGATGGGCAATCATAGAAAACTTCATTTTAAAGACTTGTTGGTGATATTATTTTATTTTATTTTTTGGCATTATAATGGAATTCCCTACAATGGGATATGTCCTGTAATTAGCCCCTTATAACTTTAAACCAATACTGACACAAAATTTATCAACTAGGTGGCACTGTGGTTAGGATGCTGGGGCTTGGGGTCAGAAAGACTTGATCAGATCTGGCCTTAGACACTTATTAGTCATGTAATCCTGGGCAAGTCATTTAACCCTGTTTGCCTCAGTGTCCTCATCTGCAAAATGAGCTGGAGAAGGAATGGCAAACCATTCAGTACCTTGGCCAAGAAAACCCCAACTGGGATCATCGCAAGGGATCAGACACAACTAAAAGAAAATGTCAATGATATATGATGTTAAAAGAGAAAATTAATTAACCCCCTCCCCACTTTTTTCTCTTATCAGATAGAAAAGAATTTGATGCCTTTGTGTCCTATGCTAAACAAGACTCCTTTGAGAGCCTGGACTCTTCATCTCTGAATGAGGAAAGCTTTGCATTGGATTTAATGCCTAAAGTGTTGGAAAAAAAATATGGATATACTTTGTGCTTGTTTGAAAGGGATGTGGTCCCAGGAGGAGGTAAGTAGATATAGGTAGAGTCTCCTTCATTTCCTGGGCATCCATGCTGTTTGTTAAGCACACTCCGGATTCCACGGAGGATTCTGAGATCTCTGATGCTTGTGCTGGTGAGGGATATCACAGAGTCCACGTAAGAAAATACTTGTTTCTTTTCTTCCAGCTTACACAGAAGATATTGTGACAATCATCAAACAGAGTCGGAGAGTCATATGTGTCCTGAGCCCCAGCTATGTGAGCAGCCCCACTGTCTTTGAACTGCAAGCCGCAGTCAATCTTGCCTTGGAAGACCAAACATTGAAACTCATTTTAATTAAATTCTCTCCCTTCAAAGAGCCAGATTCTTTACCTCACCGCGTAAAGAAAGCCCTTACTGTACTTCCCACCATCACTTGGAGTTCAAAATCAGCTCCTTCAGATTCCCGATTCTGGAATTGCGTTCGCTACCATATGCCTGTGAAAAACCATCGCCGATTAGAAGAGAAAAGATTCAACATTTTTCCAAGAATTTTCTCATGAAAGAAAATTATTCCCTATGAGAGACACCACTGGGAGGCGCTACTGGCTCAAGGAATGGTAAAGTTAGAGGAGCTGCCTCCTGCCTACCCAAGGGACTGCAGGGAATACATTGGAAGTTTTCTTATAAGTCAATGCCAGACCTGTGGGCACAGCAACAAGCTTAGGACAGGACTGTACAACCTTAGGCTTCCTTCACTGGCAAAAGAGTACATCCCCCAAGCCCCATGTTGCCCATCATCCAAGGGTGCTTGTGCCTGTGTGACTTTAGGTAAGTCATTCACTTGAAAACTTTGTGAGCCTGATATTTTCCCCTCTGATACAGGAGTGAATCTGACAGCAGAAAAAGGGATTACAAAAGTTCATCTATGTGCTTTATGAGCAAATATTGTCATTTAAAATGATTAGTGGATATACTGTATTTTTTCTTTCATCTGTTAACAAAATCAAATAAAGGCTTTACATTTGAAATAATTATGACCCCAGCTGAAGGTTTCTTGACAGTTACTGCTCATTACTCCATTGACAGATCTAAGGTGTTTGGAGGAAAGGGGTGTGACCACAAAGCAGATGGGCGTGACCACAGGGAGTAAGGACGGGGTGGCCTTAAATACCCAAGCCACTGTAGTCGTAAGATAAGCAGCCAGGAGGGCAGGTGTGACAGTATGGGAGACAGCATGGTGGAGTGAAATGGACTGGAGGTAGAAAGATGGAAATTGTAGTCTAAGGTTGGAAGCCACTACACATCTCTGGACCTCTTCGTCTGTAAAGTGAAAGTAGTGTTATGTAACCACAGAAGATACTTCTACTCCTGGGATTTGATGATTTCATCCTTGGGGAGATCAGGAGTCAGAAATGAAAAACAGAGGAAGGCAGCAGTATGCTGGAACCAACACTCAGTACTTTGGAAAAACTAATTATTAAGTTTTCGTGGGTATTTAAAACTTGGAAATTGGGAAACACTATACACATCAGGACTGTGTTTAATATTTTGCTGATTTTGTAGATTTAATAAAGTAATGGAGAAAATGTTAATAACGCAAATGAAACTTTAACGTGTCTCCTGCGTACTTTTTAAAAAGAGATCTGCTTGTTAAGTACCATTGGGTCTGTGATTCAGGCAAGAATGTGCAAAAAAAATGCATTGGACAAGCAGATGCTAGGCAAAGAGTTTGTCTAACAGAGACAGGGCATCAGTGGCAGTGATAATTCATTTCACTTATATAGCACTATCTAATTTACAAAGAACTTTTTCATCATTTCATAGGATCCTCAGAATAACACTGAGAAGTCAACAGACTAGGGTTTCATGGAAGGGAGCATCAATCAATGTACCTACTATGTTCCAGATTGTGTTAATTTCTGGAGATACAAGGGCAAAAGTGAAACAATCTTTACCTTCAAGGAATTTACATTCTGTCCAGTGAGAGAGAGAATAAACAAATGAGTATGTACAAGGGATAGGAACTAGACCACATTAAGTTGGAGGAAATGGGGATGTTTAGCCTGGAGAAAAAAACACATTAAAAATTCAAATATTTAAGGGGTACAATGTGGCAAAAAGGATTAGACTTAAAATTTCTTTTCCCCAAAGGACAGAAAAAAGCACACAGAGTTTTCAAAGAAAAATATCTGTTTAATCCAAGAAGAAAAAAATCTAAAATAAAATACAATAAATCTGTCTTAGAATTATAGTGTAATGAACTTGCTGAGAAGCTGGTGAATTCTCTTTACCAGAACTCTACAAGCAAACACTGGATGGATAACCAATAGATAAAGAGGGGATCTTTGTTCCATCGTGTGCTGGTCCCTGAGGTCCCTTAGAATTCTGAGATTGTGTGATGCCAACTTTACAAATCAGATTCACAAAGTTTTTAAGTAACTGACTTGCCTAAAGTCACACAGCTAGTAAATGAAAAGCCTAGAACTAGAACCCAGGTCTTCCGACTTCTAGTCCAGAGTTCTTTTGACTCCACCATCCATAAATACAGAAACAAACAAAGCTTTGTGCTGAAATAACTGCTTTTTGAGACAGGAGCATTTTGTGTAGTTCCTCATCTGGTCGTAGAGTATGGTTGGAATACGTACACAGCACTTAGAAAGAAATAGATAAAGCGTTTATGAAATATTTACTATGTCTCAGGCACTGTGCTAATCACTGGGGATACAAATACAAGCAAGCAAGAGAGGCCTTGCTGTCCTACTGGGGAAAATATTCCCCAAAAAGAGACCCAGGAAGGGGAGAGGGGAGTTGAGAAGGAGAACGTAGCAAAAGAAAAGAAAGAGGAGTCAGGAGAGCCTGGGTGTGAGGTCATTTATTAAACACCTATTATATATTTATCAGAACAGTTAGATGTTGCAGTGGGTAGAGCAATGGGCTTGGAATCTGAAAGGCTCCTCTGCGTGAGTTCAAATTTGACTTCAGACAATGACTAGCCGTGGGACTCTGGGCAAGTCACTTAATCCTGCTGGCCTCAGTTCCTCAGCTGTAAGAGTCTGGAGAAGGATATGGCAAACTTCTCCAATATCTTTGCCAATAAAACCCCAAATGGGGCCTCAAAGAGTTGGACAGAACTGAAATGACTGGACAACAACTACTTAGCACCTATTGTGTTCCAGGCACTGTGCTAAGTGTTGGGTATACAAAAAGAGACAAAAGATAGCTCCTGCCCTCAAGGAATTTACCATTTAGAAAGCTGGGGTCCTTAAAACGTGCTTGTGGGAAAGAAGTCATAAATCAGGTGGGAAGGGTTTCAAGGTAGAGGACTCTCCAGTGTGGTAGTATGGCAAGGGAAGAGAAAGAGAGAGAGACAGAGACAGAGAGAGAGAGAGACAGAGACAGACAGAGAGAAAGAGAGACAGAGAGAGAGACAGAGAGAGAGAGACAGAGACAGACAGAGAGAAAGAGAGACAGAGACAGACAGAGACAGACAGAGAGAAAGAGAGACAGAGAGAGAGAGACAGAGACAGACAGAGAGAGAGAGAGACAGAGAGAGAGAGACAGAGACAGACAGAGAGAAAGAGAGACAGAGAGAGAGAGACAGAGACAGACAGAGAGAAAGAGAGACAGAGAGAGAGAGACAGAGACAGACAGAGAGAAAGAGAGACAGAGAGAGAGTCTGGTCTTGAGTGACTTAACCCATTACTCTCCTTGTAGTGGGTGCTCATTAAATATTTACTGAATGAACAGAGTCATAGATGAGAGGATAACTAGACTGATACAGTACAGATTAATTTCATTCTACACAAACCAAAGTGCCTCTTTGGTGACTCATAAAGGTGTGGAAGTATTAGTGGGTTCTTTGCTGGTTATGCTTGTAGTGCTGGCATGTTCTGCCTTGCTGGGAAAACTTCTAATATGGTCTTGGCAATAGGCTGTAACTGCCAAGTACAGAAAGGCTCATCAGTAGGTTGACCACTTGGTGACGAATTCTTTGGCTAATGGTCTTCAATCTTATGAAGCCTTGGTCTGCTTCTCTAGTCATGGAGGTCGACTGTGGGAATGCTAAGCATTTTTGGACTATCTGTGTTACCTCAATGTTACCTACCCTACTCCAACAATTTTCTAGTTAGTTACGATATACTATACTTTATATATACACACGTACAATGTGTATATACATACATACACAAATACTTCATATTACACATGTATACTTTATACTATACATATGCTTTGTATATGTGTATGTATATATATATTACATATATATGTATATGCTTTGTAGGTAAGAATCTTTGCCAAATCTTTGCCAAATCACCAATGTTCTTATTTGTATTAATCATTCAGAAGATAAAACACAATTCAAAACAATGCCATTTAAGAAAACAGCATTATAAAAAGAAACAATAACACATGACTTTCCCTATAAAGCTTGAGTCCACTCCCACAATTGAACATTGAAAGTGTGGACCTACATAAGTATAATGAGTGGATTATTCACACATAGGAACACATGTGGCCAAAGCATCCATATGGAAAGGTACAGATACAAGGAACACATTCATGGAAGGAGAATTCGCACTTGATGCTACAAAGCTGTCAATGTCTTCTAATAATGTGATTATACTCATGTTTGATGTACTCATTTGTAAATGGAACAGTCATCCCTTCCATATATCAGAGGTTAAGGGCAATCTGAAAAATCCAAGTAAAATATTTTGGTCCTTCCTTTGTACCAGAGAAGACGTTTGAATTAGGAGGGCATTAAAAGATAAATATGTTACTATTATACAATACTATAAATAGATTCTATGCATTTCTGAGTTTCTAAACTTTTTCTGCGTTGTCTGTGGCTTCCACAAAACTCCCCTCAAATTCCCATTTAATTTCTTAAACCAACCTGTGATATATCAAAACTGTCATGGGGAAAGTCATCACGTGAGAAGGATAAGTGTATTTGATTCATCACAGTCTTTCCTGAGTCTCTCAATTCTGTGATAATCTAATTTATTTTAGTTCTAAAGGTTTTTTTTTCATATATACATGACTAAGTAAATTACCCCAAAATGAAAAAAAGAGATACCATATTGGGGAGACTTATCTAACCTTCCCTTCCATACTGTTCCTTCATTCCTACTCCACCCATAATGTTGCTCCCCTCTATACAAATAGAAACGGCTATGCTATGTGGGAATTTTAACAGGCTTTTGGCCTTTGTCATACTTATTCCCAGTTAAAAAAATTGCAGCCTATTCTCTCATAGTTTTTTCTATATATAAACATTAAATTAGTTGTTGATATTAGGAATGTGACATCTCTATCAAGTGATCAATGAGATGACCCACTACTGGAGGAAATGGATTAAATCATCTTTTCATTCTTGTCACAAACAAAACCAAAAGACAAAAAAGAAAATCCAACTAAGTTTCAGGATGGCTTACAGGTTCACCTTGGAAAGGTGAATAAAGAAAGAGGAGAGGTTGTTTTTTTCCTTGCAGTGAAAGCAATATGAAACATCTCTTAATGGGGCATGTGGTTACCTCACGTTTCAATGTTTAAGATAAGAATTTGCAAATAGAACGCTGAAAATAATTTCAGCTTATGAGCTAACATCTATTTCAAAAGTTGAGGAGTCAGGAAAATTCTATGGAGAAGTTAAGAATTCCCTCCAAGGTATACCAAACTAAATTTTGATATCTTGCAATTTGAATGCAAAGGTGGGCATAGGGCAGAAAGAAAATGCACAGGTAAATATGACTCAGGAATAAGAGACAAGAAGGACCTAATTCTGTAAATAAGTTTCACATTAATATATAACAAATACTTTCTTCCAGAAGGGAAGAAGGTGCCAAACATGGTAACTACCAAATAGCAACCAAAAATGAAACTAATAATACTTTGATAGAAATAAAATGTCCCTTTTCTTAGTGTAGGAGTCATTCAGAAATCAGCTGTCTTTGTACAGTCAGGCTATCAAAATGTTAGAACAAAGATGAAAATCAATTCAAAGACTTGAATTCAAATTGTGACTCTGCTGTTTCCTACTTGTATAATCTTGGAAAACTTAACTTCTCTGGGTCTCAGTTTCCCCATCCATGAAAAGAATGTGTTAGAGTATAAATTCTCTAAGTCTTTTCCAGGTGTATATTTGTGATTCTAATAAAAATGATGGAAAGATATGGAATGCAATTGAAATGACTCCAACCTAAACTGTTTAAATGAACTATTTGTGTGAAAAAGGAAAAACTGGTGAACGTCAATTCCCAAAGAACTTTAACTGATATATAAATTAATTGTGATTTTAAAAAGAGATGAAAAGACCTAGAAATTCCCCATTAACCAATAAGTATTTGGCCTTTTCCAGTTAGAGAATATAGGAGCTAAAGGTCACACTTTAAATTTAATCTTTAGTAAATTTACTTACTGAATCTTAAAGAAAACAGAAAGTGGAAACCATGAAGTGTCACCTCATAAAATAGCAAGAACTGGTGGAAGCAAAAAAATGTAAATGAAGTTCAGTAAGAAATCCAAGCAAGTAAAGTTATCTTTAGGATATTTAAAGATGAAACTGGAAGGAAGTCAACAAACTGATCAAAAGCTCAAAGATATATAAGGATATTTAAAATAAATTATTTTCACCATCAAAAACTCTGGTACCATTTCATTTGGATTCTAACATCACAATCCTGATGTACTGCATGAAGAAATGGTCACGGTCCTTAAGAAAACAGATATGGGGAACAGCTGTGGACCAAACACTGGTAAGGTCTGTGCTGAAATACTATTTTTTTCTTTTAAAATTTATTTCTTTTTAGTTTTCAACATTCATTTCCACAAAATTTTGAATTTTCAATTTTCTCCCCATCTCCTCCCTACCCCTACCCCAGAAAAGCATGTATTCTGATTTCCCTTTCCTCCAATCTGCGCTCCCTTCTGTCTCCACCCCCCCTCATTCCCTTCCCTTCTATTTTCCTGTGGGGCATGATAAATTTCTATACCTCATTCCTTATGTATCTTATTTCCTAGTTGCATGTACAAACAAATTTAACATTCATTTTTAAAACTTTAAGTTCCACATTCTCTCCCTTCCTCCCTCCCTAACCACCCTGATTGAGAAGGCAAGTAATTTGATATGTTATACATATGTAGTCATGCAAAACACTTCCATAATAATCATGTTGTGAGAGACTAATTATATTTCCCTCTATTTTATCCCACCCTCAACCTATCCTGTTCTCTCCTTTGATCTGTCCTTCTAACAAAGTGTTTGCTTTTGATTACACCTACCCCCAGTCTTCCATCTACTATGCCCCCTCTCTTATCCCCTTCCTCCCTACTTTCCTGTAGGGTAAGATAAATTTCCATACCCAATCGAGTGTATATGTTATTCCCTCCTGAAGTCAAATCCAATGGCAGAAAGGCTCACTTATTCCCTCTCAACCTTCTCTCCTTCTGCCCCTCCATTGTAAAAGTTCTTTCTTGCCTCTTTTATTTGAAATGATTTACTACATTCTACCTCTCCCTTTCTCTTTCTCCTAGTACATCCATCTTAAGGGCAGCTAAGTGGTACAGTGGATGGAGAACCAGTGCAGGAGTCAGGAGGACCTGAGTTCAAATCTCACCTCAGACACTTGACACTCACTAGCTGTGTGACCTTGGGCAAGTCACTTAACCCCAATTGCCTCATCCTGGGTCATCTCCAGCCATCCTGATGAATATCTGGTCACTGGACCCAGAGGGCCCTGAAGGAGAAGTGAGGCTGGTGACCTGCACAGCCTCACTCAAAACAAAGTCAAGCGCGAGTCATGTCATTTCTCTGATGGCATGGTCTTCTTTGGCAATGAAGGACAAACACACAATTTAGAAAGTTTTGGATTTGGGGGTTTTCCCCACACACCAATTGCATCAAACTCTTTTAGATACCTTTTGATTCATTAATGCCTTGACAACTGCCTCACTTCTGGCTTCAATCTCTTCTCCATGCATTTTATCCAATCTGAATTGCCCTTTCTATCTCTGTTCTTCTCAATGGCATTTCTTGTTTTTTCAATTTATTTTTTAAAGTAAGAAAAATTATAATGTAGTTTATTTTTTTCGGATGCTCAGAGTCACACAACTAGTAAGTATCTGAGGTCAGATTTGAACTTAGGCTTTCCTGACTCCAGACCTGGCATTCTATCCACTATGACACCTACCTGCCCACTGCTGGGCCATCTCCAGCCATCCTGATCAGTATCAGGCCAGTGGACCCAGATGGCTCAGGAGAAGAAAGTGAGGTTGGTGACCTTGCACAGCCCTCCCTCACTCAATCAAAGTCAAGTGCAAGTTATGTTGATTAGTTGGACTGCTACACAGTTGAATAGATTGTCTGTAGGGCACATTTGGAGACACATTACAAATAGACACTAAATTGAGTCTAGAATTCACCAGGTGGACCACAAGCTGTTATCGGCTTTAAGAAATTGCATAGCTCTTTGGATCATCCCAAGTTTTTGCCTAAAACAAAGTTCTGTCTTAAATTCATCACTCTCTAGTAATATTGAGTATGTGTGTATACGTGCACATAATACATACATAGATATACATATTTGTATATGTGTATATATATGGCGTAAGCTTTATCATCGAGGGCAATATACATATCAGTGAAATCACAAATCCCTTGAAATAATGAATATTTTTTGCATACTCCACTGAAGTACTGAGGTAATTTCATTCTCTAAGTTTAACCATCTGAGCTGTATTCAATATGCCTGATGTTGCTAAAGCAACATCCTTATGTATTACTAACTGCTATAGGAACTTTATCCTCTAAGACCTCCATTGGGATGAAGTGATCTGTCATTTTAGACAAAGAAGGAAACCAACTTGTAGAATTGGTCTTTTGGGACATGTCATCTTCCATGGTCTGAATGTGTTCCAATTTGGAAGTGGCTAGAAATTACTACCATTCAGCTGCTGCCTAGTGGCCTGTGTGAAGAAAATTTCAGGTCTTCTTTCATATCCCAAAGTCATCCACATCATAAAAACCACCGAAGAATTGGCACTAAGTTGAGATCCCAATTGGAAAGCACAGTGAAGAGGTTAAAGATAAGCCATGGCATCATGGAAAGAGCCACAAATTGAGAGTCATGAGTCCTGGAGTAGGAGCCTATTTCTATCATCAACTGGCTGTGTGACCTGGGTGATCACTTATGTTCTCTGGTTCAGTACTCTCATCTGTAAAATAAGAAAAGTTTACTAGATTATCTCAAAGGCCTTTTCCAATTTCAAAATGATAAGATTTTATGCTGAATTGCTTCCTATGTGCAGTAATCTAAGCATTTGTTGATAATTTCCTATGAAAAAAAGTTCCTCTTCCCTTAAGAACCTGTGGTTTTATTAATTTGGGTGCACCATCCTGTTCAGCTACAACTGAATATGGAACAGTGGGAAGAGTGTGGGCTTTGGAGACAGAGGGCCTGGGTTCAACCCTTGCCTCTACTACTTCTACCTCAGTGATCTTGGGCAAGTTGTTAAGGTTCAGTTTCCATGACCTTCTTCATTTGTTTTCATGGCTGCATATCACCAGGCATTCTTTTCACTTATTTCCCATTGGCTTAGTTCTTCATGGCAAGTGTGGCAGTGGTATGAGAATGCAGACAGCTTTTCAAATTAAATAAACTGCCATAAAATGTAGAACTGATCTCATACTGTACAAGGCAAATCTGCATCGGACTTCCAGTCTCAAATCAAATGCCACTTGCTACATGAGGGCAGAGGAAACAATCCTAAAGACAGCTTTATGCCCCAGTGGAATCGCAGAAGCCCTGTCCCCATCCCTTGACTATTCATGTGTGTATGTGTGTATATATATGCATATATATACACACATATGTGTATATATTGTCTGATATATATTCTCTCTACAGCTATACACATATGTATGTATCCATATATATTCATATATACGGATACATACATATATACACACTTATATTTGTGTACGGACAGACACAGACACAGACACACACACATATATATATTATATATATATATATATAAAATTTCTCTGAGTTCAAATATTCTTGCTTTCCATGGGTCTATTCATTGTGCACTGTCTTCCCTTCTTTCCACACCAATCTTCTTTCTTCAGTATTACAGTACTCTTTTCTCAGCTAGCTGCATTGGAGGAAAGCAAGGGATTATGTAAATTCATAATAAAGTGATTGTCTATTATAGCACATTGTTCATAGGAAACTTGTTTCTTTAAAAAACAAGATGACAATACTTTAATCCAAATAGGTAAGTTTTTAACAATGGAATTGTGGTCACTCTGTCAAGTAAAACAGCAGAAATTTAGAGGGCATAACATTGCCCTTAACATATATGACTTTCCCTGGGCTCATACATAAAGTGAACCCTGATTCCTGTTGATCTCATATCAACTTAATTACATGTTAGCCACACCCTAGAATTTACATTTGAAAAATGATCTTCTTACTTTACAGTATGATGAAAGAATACTGACTTTGGAGTCAGAGGAAGTGGGCTAAAATCTTGACTCTATGGATAACTATCTATTCTTATTATATTGCCTATCCATGAGTGATGGATGCTTCTCCAGTTATTTAGATCTGTCTTTGAAGGAAGAGTGTTTTGTAATTGTGTTCATATAACCTTTGGGTTTGTCTTGGCTGGTAGATGTCCAAGTATTTTATATTGTCTGCAGTTACTTTAAATGGAATTTTTCTTTCTATGTATTACTACTGCATTTTGTTGATATATAGAAATGCTGATGTTTTGTGAGTTAAAATAGCTGAAACTTTAATGAAGTTGTTGCTTCACCTAGTTTTTAGTTGATTCTCTAGGGCAGCTAGGTGGTACAGTGGATAGAACACCAGTACAGTAGTCAGGAGGATCTGAGTTCAAATCTCACCTCAGACACTTGACATTCACTAGCTGCGTGACCTTGGGCAAGTCACTTAACCCCAATTGCTTCATCCTGGGTCATCTCCAGTCATCCTGAGGAAGGTCACTGGATTCAGATGCCTACGGAGAAGTGAGGCTGGTAACCTGCACAGCCTTCACTCAAAACAAAGTCAAGTGCAAAGTCATGTCATTATTTCTCTGATGGCATGGTCTTCAGTAACAAAGGATGAACATACTTATGACCATGGACACCTCACTTAAACTTTCTAGGCCTGTGTTTTCAACTCTGAAAACTGAGGTGACTAGACTCAGTTACTTCTAAATTCCTTTTCAGTTCTAAATTTATGTTTATCAAAGAAAGGCAAAAAAATGAACAAAAGTATTCACAGTGACTCTTCTTGTGGTGTGAAATCGGAAACTGAAGGCACCTATCAATTAGGGAATGACTGAGTCAATTATGTTATATAAATAGAATATTATTGTTCTGTAAGAAATTATAAAATTTGGGGAAAACCAAGGGATTCTTGTGAGCAGAACCCAGAGAACAATTTATACAATAACATTTTAAAAAGGAGCAATTTCAAAAGACTTACGAACAATGATCCACAAAATGATCAAAAATGACACCAGAGTTGTAATGGTGAAGAATGTGACCAGCCTCCTGACAGAAAAGGGATGGACTCAATATGGAATGAAACACACATTTTTGTACATTTTGTACAGCCCATTTCCAATGTGGAAATTTGTTTTATCGACTATGCAACCCATTGCAAGCATTTTATTTATCTTTTTTTTTTCAGGATTTGAAGTGAAGATAAAATAAATGGTTACCAACTGAAGAAAAATAAGATTTTATTTTTAATATATAATTCTCTGGTATCCAGAGTCTCCTGGGTAGATTAATTTACTCTTTATCCTTTGCTCCAAACTTTGCACTACGTTCTTGTGCAATATGATTTTGAGGGTCTATGTCAAAGCATTTCAGGGTGAATAGGATTCGTGAATGTGAGTCTTCTTGATTTAATAACAAAAAAGCTTGGAGTTGCCACTGGAGTTGTCTCTCAAAAGTTATCTGAGTTCATAGTGTGGCTCAAGGCTTTCCAGGCTTCCCAAGAACTAAGAGTAGAAAAATGTTTCCTCTCTGGTGACCAGAAAACCAGGTGTCTCTCTACCATGAAACTCTAACATACCTCAGGATTTTGGTAATAGTTAACATTTCTACAGAGCTTCAATGTTTTCCAAGTTCTTCACTCATGTTACCTCATCTGATCCTCCTAATAACTACAAGATTATAATAGCTAGCATTTATATCATGCTTTGTTTTTATTCTCTCATTTGGGCATTACAACAACCCTATGAAGCAGGTACTATTATTTTCTCCATTTTATAGATAAGGAAACAAATACTTAGAGAAATGATTTGCTCATACTCATACAGCTAGCAAATATCTGAAGCAGGGTTTGAACTCACATCCTGCTAACTCCAAATCGAACACTCTTTTCAATGGACCAACCACCTATCTGCTTTGGCAGCTTTGTTCTTGACTAGGTGTTGCAGTCTTTAGAGCATTGGGCTTGGAGTCAGGAAGACCTGAGTTCAAATCCAGTCTGGGACAAGCACGCTGTGTGAACCTTGGCAAGTCACTTAATCTCTGTTTGCCTCACTTTTCTCAAATGTGAAATGTTATGAGAATAAAATCAGAAAATATTGTAAAGTATTTAGCACATAGTAGGTACTATGTAAATGCTTATTCCTCCCCCTCCCTCTTTCCCCTCATCAAAGAAAATGCAGGTTTCTTTTCTTTTTTTTTTTATCATTTTTCCCTTTTTTCTTTCCTTGCCATGCTTCTCTTTCCTTATCTATGCTCCTCATTTCTTCCTTTATCTTTTCCTTTCCTTTCCCTTCTTTTCCTCTTTTTCTTTGATGTGCTCAAGAGAAAAGAGAGAAATTGTTTTACCTCCTAGAGAGTCATATCTTCAGGGATCACAAAGAGGCCTGTGATTGATGCTGACACTCTCTGAGGAAGGCCATGGTACTGAGATCTAGCCTTCTGGATAGTGGGAATAGTCATTGACTGTGGGTGAAAAATAGTTTTACCGTTAAACTGGATTCTAGAGAATCTACTTTATTGGGGAAGACAAGAGGAAGAAGAGGCCAGGAGATTTGAGAAGAGTTACTAATCTGAAAGCAGAGAGCAGTGGGTAGACCTGGTAGCTGTGTCCAGAAGTGTGTGACATATTCGCTATTTTCAAGATGTATCTGCTATCTTAAGTTCTGTCAATTTCTAATCAGAAAGAGGATTGTGATGGAAGGTCCAAAATGGCCATTAATTTTGACAAGGAAAGGGAGTTGAGTTGGGTTTTTGCTGAGTCCAAATTTGGGGAGCAAGGCTCAGAAATGAGACCCACAGCAATGAACAACTCGCCTTCCAGAGCCCTTCAGCTAATCTAAGTAAAGCAGGAAGAAACCATGTGATATCTAAAGGTCAAAGCAACCTTAGTAACCAGCAGATGAATTGTCTTCAGGAAAAGGAACTGGGCTTGAAAGTCCTGAGTAGAGGGTGACTTACACATGTCATAGTCATAGAATGTCTTACCTGGAAGAGACCTTAAGAGATTATTTAGTCCATTTGAGAAGCAGCATTGCTTAATGGTTTGACCACTAAATTTGAAGTCAACAACACCTTTACTCAAATCCTACCTCTTATATTTACTAGACATGCAAGTTTAATCAAGTCAGTTCAGCTCTCACAGCCTCAGTTTCCCAACTGTGAAATGGGGATAATGATACCTACAGTACTCCATGGCAGGGCCATTGTAGGGGCTTAAGTGAGATAATATATGTAAAAGCACAAGATCATTTTTTTTTTATTATTGCAGAGGAAACAGGCTCAGAAAGGTTTTGATTGTCTTCAAAGAGAAAACAATCTTTTTTTCTTCTCCTATCCCAGTGTTGAGCTGCTCAAAGAATCTCTTTGTCAGTCACACATGTCAAAGGCTGTGGGAATGTTTGGCTTTGGGAGGTAGGGACAAGGCTAGGTCTGTGTCCCCAAAGCCGGGTCAAAACTTTTGAGTGTCCTCCAGCTCAGGATGCGGGCCCTCAATTCAAGGTTTGGAAGTGCCAAGATGCGATTCAAGACCATCCCAGCTTAATTAGTAGCTACAAACTTGGAAGGCAAGTCGTCTTTCTGAACAACCTGGGATCAATTCTGTATCTGTTCCTTCCCTAAAAAAAGAATAGAAAATTTGAGCTCTGTCAGAACAGAAGGACATGCAGCAGCAGATATTCACTCCCCAAAGGGCTGAGCAAGCTAGAGTGAGGGAACTCCAGCCAAAGTCAAACTCTTCCACATGCTATGGGAAGAAATGTAACAATGGCAACTTTTAATTTTTTTAAACCTTTAATGTATGAGCATGGAGAGATGGTGACTATTGGCTGACCACATACAGCTGAAGAATTTCTTAGTTGGGTAACTCTCCCTCTCTGGGGTTCCCTTTGCATGAAATATTGTGGGAATGTCTTAAACAAAGCCAGTGTCTAGACATCTAGAAGTAGAAGAGTAAGAAAACCCTAAAGGACCATGTTCCCAGATGTTGCACATCTGCAGGCTGTGTTGCCAGTGATGCTGCCACAGAGCATAGTATCCTTGATTTATTCCTCTGAGGATGGATCTAGTACTGTCAGTTAAATGGCTTGTGATCCACCTTGTACTCAGTAAATACTTGTTGAAAAAGACTGATTGAATGTCTTCCTCTTCACCACACTATATCCCTCTCTTACTTCAGACTTTAGGTGAATGTCTGAATGTCTTTAGGAAACCCACTTATCTCCCATTAATCAGGACTGCGTCTCACCTTTCTTGATTGGAAGATTCAAAATGAGGAAAGTAGAGGAGAACTCTTTAGTTATGAGAACCGGACAGGCATAGGAACTTCCAGAGCCTTTGGGTCAGGTTTTCACTGCTAAGTGAAATTGAGACTTTTATCCAAATGCGGCAATTACCCAGATAACGCTGAAAAGATGTACAGATAATTTAGTTGGTTCCTGTTGGCTGAAAGTATCTGAATATTTACCTTAATTCACTGTAGATAATTATTTATAGTTATTATTTATAATTATTTATTTATAGTTATTATTTATAATATATATATTACTTTTCATGTTTCTTATTTTCATTTTGGATGCTCTTTAGACACACATACACACACATACACACTCACACATGCATCACACTTCAGGTCTGAGATGTGGTGTTGTGAGTAAAAAGGGAGGCAGAAAGACTTGAGTTTAAGCCCTACCTCTGATACCCTAAGCAAGTTACTTAACCTTCCAGTGCCTCAGGGCAAGAATTCTGTTCTTCATTACAGTAAATTTCAGAACAAGTTAATCTGTATCTGGGAGTTTCCTACATTCATGAAATCATAGCGCTCAACCAAGATAAAAACATGCACAGTCTAGTTCACTACTTCATGTATATAGATATATATTATACATATATATATGAATATATACCATATATCCGCATGTATAAGTGCTACTGTTTTTTCCATGTTCAACTCTCTGTCTCTTCCTCTGAGTGGGTGCATGTGTCTCTCTGTCTTTGTCTCTGTCTCTGTCTCTGTGTCTCTCTGTCTGTCTCTCATGTTAATAGAAGTACTCAATTAGATCATAGGATCTTAGGTTTAGGGATAGAAAGGACTCTAGAAGTCATCTGGTATACAACCCCTGTACCTATTTGACACCTAAGAAAATAAGGCACAGGCACAGACACAGTGTGCCTAATTTTGACACAGTGGTTACAGCACTGCATCTGGAGTGAGGAAGACCTGAGTTCAAATCCAGCCTTAAACACTTAATAGTTGTGTGACCCTGAGCAAGTTACTTCATTACTCTTAGCCTCAGTTTCCTTCTTTGTAAGAATGTTTATAATAATAGTACCTATGTCCCAGCGTTATTGTGATGATAAGAAGTGATATTTGTAAAGTTCTTTGTAAATCTTAAACATTGTATAAGTGCTAATTATCATTATTATCATAACTATTTTAATGATTTAAGAGATCACAAAGCTAGTCAATGTATCATGTAGAATTTGAACTCAAGGCTTTCTAATTCCACGTCCAACATTCATCTTGCCATTAAGGATAGAACTTTAACATGGGTGTCAACTGCAGAGTGAGGATTTTTAATACTGCTTATATTTTAAGGATATATATCAATAGCACCTACCTTCTTTAAATACTCATTTCTCATCATACCCAAATTTCTACTCCATTCAGAAAAAGAGTAATATCTTTCTGTCCTCAAGACTTCTTCATACATAAAAATCCCTTCTTGAGGGCAGGGACTATATCTTATTCATATTTACAACTCCAACATCTCTTAGCACAATTCTTTGAACATACTAGGTACTCAGTAAATACTTGTTGAAAAAGACTGATTGAATGGATATTGTCTCCCTCTTCACCACACCGTAACCCTCTCTTCCTTCATGAATGTCTGAATGTCTTTAGGAAACCTGCTTATCTCCCATTAACCTAGTAAGACTTCACTAGCTCAAATTCCCTTTTTATGTTATGATGACTCTGTACTCATAGCAAGGACTGTTGGAAAGAGCCATTTTTACTAGCTGAATATGAAACTGAAATATTATGAGAAGACACACAAGAAAACTTGAAAACCTTGGAGTTAGCCTTGTACCCTTTCATAATCCTTCAGTGTCTCCTAGTTAGTTAAATAAAAAAACTGTATTTTCTGGCTACCCTTTTTGCTGGTACTTGTTATATTACCTGACCTCTGATTACTAAACATTTTGTATATACTTTCCTCATATTTAGAAGAATGTAAGTTCCTTGAGGGCAGGGACTCTTTTATTTTGGTTCTGTATCCTCTGAGCCTAACACCGAGTCAGGGATGTCAATGGCCAAGATTGATACAATTGCTTTCTATGAGAACATTCAAGCCCACTATAGCTCTTGTAGGTGAAAAAATAACCTGTGCCCTGCATATAATAGGTGCTTAATAAATGTTTGCTAATTTAAATTGTATTTGGTTTTGTGGTCATATAGACTCCTAGAATCATAAGAATTTTTTAGAACTTGAAATGACTTTAGAGAGCTAATCTACTCCTTTCAAGACATTAAGACCCCCAAAGAGGAAGTAACTTATTAGGGTTAGTCATCTAGTAAAGGATGCATCAAAATGCAGTTTTTCTGAAATTCTATACAGTGCTCTTTCTGCCACCTAATCTCTCCTGTATGACTGCACAAGCTCCTTGAGTGTAAGGACTGTGTTTCTTCTTGTGTGCTTTACCCATAGTAGGGAGCACAGTACTTTGTAACTACTGGGTACTTGGCAGATGTTTCATCAATAAAATGCCCCAGGTGTAGGGATGCAAAGGTGTAGTTGTAGCTGTTGCCCACTAGGTGCCACCAGTGTAAGCTCTGGAGGGCATATGCGGGGGAAGCATTTCATTACAAAAGTCAAAGGAGTGTGCTTAATTAAGAATGGTTCAGAAGCTACCTGCTCTCTTGGCCATAGAGAATAAATGAAGGAACAGGGGGAGGAGAAAAGGAGGAGGAGGAAAGCACCTGAAAAAAACCACACACATTCAACAAAACGCGACATTCTCTGGGCTCTGAGTCAAGAGGAAAGGGTTTATTTTCTTCTTTTTAGAAGGAACTTCAGTTGGATCTGGAATGGGCTTTGCATCCTCCTTAATTTGCCCACATAAAGGAGAATCCTTATGCTATGAAGCTTGGGATCAGATGTGAGAGAAGTGACTGGTTATTTTCCCCCCCACTATCAGTTCCATTGCAGATCATGGCCAAATTGAAGCTGCTGAAGAGTCTTACCTGGATTTCACTCAATCTACCCCATACCTACATCTGACACAGAGGTTAAGCTGTCTGGATGCCTGTGCGTCAGAGAAGGTCTGAGAACACCAGAACTGGGAACTTGCTGACATGACAGCTCACTGCTGGGAATGACCTAGGAGACTGGCCTCAGGAGGGGAGCTACCTGTGGCAAAGGTGCATGCAGTGGCTTCCTAGGAGACTCCAGAAGCCCTGTGGAGGGCTGCTTACTTAATCATACAAGTACATAGGTGGGAGGCTGAAGCCCGCACCATGGCTTCTCATCTCTTTGTGCCTCCTAATGCTTGGAACTGGGTGCCGTTGCTGCTGGTGGTCCTCAAGTTTCCTGGTGCTGCCTGTGATCTGAATGTATCTAGCAACTCCACTTCTCTCTCTGAACCTAAGGCTCGTTTTGCTGCTGCTGCTGCTGCTGCCACTGCTAGCTCTGAGCAAGATGAGAGACTGCCTGTTTTTTCTCTGGATTATGATTATGTGCAAATTCCATATGAAGTGACTCTTTGGATACTTCTTGCATCCCTTGCAAAAATAGGTGGGTAAAAAGCATATTATGTGTGTGTGTGGAGGGGGGGTTGTGTTTGTGTGTGAATGCACACATCCTCACATATGCATGCCTATTTGTCAGTCTTTGTATTTTCTGGAATTCTGTTCCACACAACTAAGATAAGAGGAAATTTATAAACTCCTCCGTAGGTCTCAAGCCATTTAAAAGAGAAACATTATCACTTCTGAATCATGCTCTGGTATTGGAGAACCCACTTTTGCACAGATGGCTGTTTTAGCCTCAGCAGTGGCTGCTTCCTTCCTAATTTGGGGGTGATGCCATGTGACTAATTATTTGCCATGGGGGGAAAAAATTCAGCTTCTCTAGTGATAAGCATGAGCAGCACCAGTCATAGATCACAATGTGCTTGCCTCATGCTGAAAATGTAAGTCAAGGTCCAACTCTAATTGTACAAAGCCCTCTTTTCTCATAGGTACCTATAAGTTTATATGGTGGCAGTAGCTGCTATGGATTTGCAGGAAAAGGCATTTCTTTTAAAAGGCAACTTACAAATCACTTGAGCATCCCAGTTTTTTTTCTTTTGAGACTGTAGGATGTTAATCTCTAAATTGCTGGTTCAATGCTTGGCCAGAAGGGAAGGACACAGTTGGTCTCCACTTTCTTTTTATGAAAGAAAGCCAATCTGGGCTCGAGGCCTAAATTCTAATGGAAGAGGCCTCTGGGAGAATATCCATGCTGATATGTTGTGTCAACTGGTTTAAATAACCCCAAAAGGTACTTAGGGGCATAGATTTACAGTAGAGAGAAACGCAGAAAGCATAAGGCCACCCCCTCCCTGATTTTATCCATGAGGAAACTGAGGGCCAGACAGGATAAGAGATTTGCCCAGTGACAGAGGTATTAAATATCACAGATGGGATTTGAACCTACAGCCTCTGACTTCAGAGACAGTGCTCTTGCTAATGAACACATATGAAGGAAAGTGAGAAATGAAGCTACATATCCAAATATTTCAAGCTCAATCACCATTTGCCTCAATTATCATTTCCCACTTTGGATCATAGGTAGATCCCCTCACTGAGTTTGTGGGCAAAATGACTTTAGCAGTGATTTATCTTTCTTTTTTACTTCTGGTCAATTCTTTATAAAATTTTTATTCATATCTTTTTAAAAAATATAACCTGTATTTTTCAATATACCCATAACCCTTGCCCTCCCAGAGAACAACCCCTTAAAACAAAGATTTAAAAAGAGAAAATACAAAGCAGTTTTGCAAAACTAACCAACATAGCCACCAAGTCCTGTATTAGCTGCCTAATAGTCTCCTGCTTCAACTAAGGGAAGGAGGTTCATTTTGAAATCTCTTCTTTGGGAACAAACTTTGTCCTCATAATTTGAAAGTATTCTGTTTCTGTTGTTTTCTTCTTGTTCTTTCATTTTAGATTGTTGTACTCATTGCTATGTTGCTTACTCAGTTCTAGCTGCTTCACTTTGTATCAGTTCATAGAAATCTCCCCATGCTTCTCTGTACTCATCATATTTCTTACCATATAATAATATTCCATTGCATTCAAATGCTACCATTCGTTCAACCATTCCTCAATCAATGGACATCTACATTTTTTCTAGTTCTTTGCTATTATAAGACATGCTGCTATAACTATTTGGTATCTGTGGGACCTTTCTTTTTATCATTGAACTCCTTGAAGCATATGCCAAGCCAAGGTCTCTCTGAGTCATTGCATATGGATATAGCTAATTCTTTCTTTAGTAGTGGATTTAAATATTGGAAATATTGGAGCAGAATATTGTTATGAAAACTGGCACTCAATCATACTTTGTTGCTGTTGGGGGAAGGGGACTTGGTCAACATCTAGCCATCTTTCGTGACTTTAGAGATGTCATCATCATATATTACAGTGATATCTTATTTCTTCCGCTGCTTTGGGGTTACTAAAGAATGAAGGAGGAATAAGAATTGTAAGATTCTGGGCCTCTTGTGCTATTTGCTGAACACAAGCCACTGGTAAGCTCTTGCTTGAAATCTGAAATGACGGTGTGCTAGATATTCAGTCGCCAGTGTTCATGTTTGCTTGAGAAAACTTTATTCCCTTCGAAAACCTAACAGGTAATTTTAAAACCTAGGTGTGTCATAAGCTCATCACTTATGATCTACTTACCTCTTTACCCAGCAGCTATCTGGGGACAGTATGTTTAAATTTACATATTCTGCTGAAAAAAATCAGAAATATATAATTAGGAAGCATGTTAGGGCAGAAATTTTGTACTTCATGGTGGTCATACTTTATTTTCATTCATAATCTGTAGCTCTGAGGAATGATTTAAATGGAATATAAATCCATTTTATGGATATAGGAACAGAATTGTAAATTGGAGTTTCTTAATTACAGCTTTCTTAATTCTCAGTGTCAAGTCTGTGATGTGTCAATAGCATAGAATCCTTGGATTTCAAAGCTAAATGAACTTTAAAATAAAGATCTTATGTTACAGATGTAAAAACTGAGACCCAAATTGGGGAAGGGATGCCATGTTTTTAGAGAAATTTTATAGCAATTAAAATTATGCATTCACAAAGAGTCAAACACAACTCAAATGACTGAACAAAATTAAAGGGACATTCGTTTTCATCGTGTTAAATGAGTTTAGTCAAGTTTTGTATCTGAAGGGAAGGAAAATGGTGAATTTAAAGACTGCAAATTCCCAGAGGCCATATATACTACTTCTAAAATATTCTGTATTATGAAAACTGTCTCTTACTCTGTCATTATGCATAAAATGATAGACTTGGCATTAGGGTTTAAGTCCTGCCTTAGACACTAACCTTTTTCAATCTCGGTTTCTTTATAAAATGGGACTTGTAACATTTATCTCCTAGGATTGTGTTGAGAATCGAAATGATGTAATACATGCAAATCACTTTGCAAATCTTGAAGCATAGATAAACAGCAGTCATTATTTCTTCGTAATCATTATCTGCTTCCAAAAGAAAAAAAAAAAGAAGTAATCCCTAGGTATGACACTTTATAGAACAAGTTAATTGCTAACTCTCCTTCTTGAATTTTCAATCTAAGTTGTTCACGTCTATTACATCTTAATATTTATTCAGTCATTTTCAGTCATGTCAGAGTCTTCCTGACGTCTTTTGGGGTTTTCTTGGCAGAGATACTGAAGTGATTTGCCATGTCCTTCTTCAGCTTATTTGATAGATGAGGAAACTGAGGCAAACAGGGTTAAATGATTTGCCCAGTGTCACACAGCTATTAAGTGTCTGAGGTCAGATTTGAACTCAGGAAGTTGAGTCCTCCTAACTCTAGATCCTTCACTCTAACTACTGTGGCACTTAACTGCCCCACATCTTAATATTACAAAAATATAAACATATTTGTTGACTCATTGGGCTAAATGAAAGAAAGGGATCATCCTATTATAGAAAGAATGCAAGACCTGGAGTTGACAGTCATTATAGGTTCAGTTCCTGACTGTAACACTTCCTAGTTATATGATGGTCAGTAAATTATTTAACTTCTCTAAAGTTAAGAAGATTTAACTTCTCTGAAGCTTTGCTTCATCATCTCTAAAATAAACATGACAATAACACTTCTAATATATTAGGATGTGGGGAAGAAAGTATCCGATAATACTAAGTACTGTAGTACTATTGAGGAAGCACAAAAAAACCTCTTTCTTATCCTCTTAAGCCATTTTTTCATGCTTATTGTAATATTGCCTTCCAGATATTTGTAATTAGCCTGTATCCCCTGGTTGGGATCTTCCCCTTCCTTCCTTTTCTCCTCCCCCCCAATCCATCTCAGATCTACGATTTGATGGGCAGTAGTAACTCACAATATGTTCATTATGTTTTAGATCAAATTACATTTTTTTCCTCTGCAGTTTCCTCCCCCACTTTTTTAATGTCACAGTCAAATTAATTGCAGGAAAAATCTGGAATGTAAAGACCCACATTTAAATTTTACCAAGAAAAGCAAATGAGACCTAGCCAGATGTTTCATTTAATCACCTGTTTCTTGCTGTTTCAGCTCATTGATGGTTGCCCAGTACCTTTTTAGATTTATACAGGTCTGATGTTTGACTGCTGAGCTTTTCAGAGAAACTCTAAACCTGTAAAAATGTTAAGTCAGGGTCAGACACACAACACAAAAGGAGTAACCTTCACATTGTGTGTATCAAGGGCATGGTTTTAAAATGGGAAATAATTTAATATCTTTTCCCTGTGGTGACATATAGCAGATGGTATTATTATCAGCTTTGTGTGTATGTTTTTACAATGATCCATGAACGATTTTGTAGCCATATTACAGACCTATATGCCTTATTGAAGAATGTAGCATAACATGGATTCACTTTGGACCTTATGTTGGGTCCAACATAATGTTGAATAATGTGAATCCAGGCAATACAAATAATGGCATTGTTGGGACAAGAGAGTATAGATTAAATAGAGACACAAAAACATATGCATAAAATTAGGGAGGGAGTGGAATTGATCAATCAATCAACAGTTATTTGCTATGTACCATGTACTGTGTTGGACACTAGAGTTACAAAGTTAAAAATGAGAGTCTTAACCTTTGTTCTGCAAGCTTACATTCTGCGTTATAGAGGCATCTATAGACTAATGGAAAGAAGATAGTGGCAGTGGTAGTTGAGTTATGAGGGACACATACAGTCGCAAGCTTAAGAATTAGATTTTAGAGGCCATCTAATCCCCTTATTTCGTGATAAATTCAGTGATCTTCCTATTATTGTAATGGTATGTCGTAATGGGAGTACTATTAGCAGAGGTCCTAAATTTTCATACATTGCAGACTCTCTTGGTTATCTAGTGAGATGTATTGATCTATTCTCAGGAAAATGTTTTTAGATCTATAAAATAAACAGAGGACTTCAAAGGAAACCAATTATCTTGAAATACAGGTAAAAAATTTTTTAAATGATTTAATGGACCTCATATTAAGAACTTCTCATTTAAGGTATGGGTTGGACTACATGACAACTGAGATCCTTTCTGTACCTCAAACTAAACAATTCTTTCTATTGACACATAAGGTCATCTTCCATATCTCAGGACAACTCAGACCGTATGTCTTGACGAAACTAATAACTAGATCCCACAAGATGGATCTTATGGATAAATGGAGTAGATTGATCTCTGAGACCCCTAATAGCCCTAGGAACTATGAAAATATGTTACTCAACTCAAAATGTTTAGAGGAAAGTTCTAATGTTTTTCAGTCTAGTTAAAAGTTTGGGGAAAGCAGCTAAGTAGATCTGACTTTGTAACGGTAAATACTTCGTTATTACTGACTTTGTAATTGAACTAAAAGTTTCACTTCTATTCCACTCACATCACAGACATCTCCACAAAATTGACCAGTAACCTGTTAGCAGCCAGAACACCTAATCAACCCTTTACCCATAAGATAAGGGGAAGGGAAAAGAATGAATATTTGTTAAGCACCTACTATGTGCCCAGCACGTTCTAAGCTCTTTACAAATATTTTTTCATTTGGTCCTCACAACAACCCTGTGATGAAGATGCTTTTATTTTCCCCATTTTGCAGTTGAGGAAACTGAGACAACCGGAAATGATGCTCTGGGAACATTTAATATTGTACATACTGGCCATGTTGCTGTTTCTGTTTTTCACAGCAAATTCTAATAAGTTATTATCAGGAGATAACTGGAGCAGCTTACCATGCTCCAGGCAGATAGGTGAATAATTTAGTAGAGCCAATAATTTAGAGACAAACACAGGTTTTATTGTTGCTGTTTGGTCGTTTCAGTTGTGTTAAACTTTCCATGCCCCCCATTTGGGGGTTTTCTTGGCAACGATACTGGAATGCTTTGCCTTTTCCTTCTCCAACTTGTTTTACAGATGATGACTTGGGCACACGGGGTTGAATGACCTGCCCACAGTCATACACTTAAGACTTTGAGATCGGATTTGAACTCACAAAAAAAGAGTCTTCATGATTCTCTCCATGGCACCTCCTATCTGCTATTGAATAAAGAGGATGAAACAGTTGGTGAACCTGAGGATAACTCCTGAACAATTCAGTATACATCCTATAGAGCTTGATTCCTTTCATAGGGTAACAAATTAAGCTAGAAGTTGTCACTCTTCCATTTGAGAACAAGTGGAGAACTTAGAAGGTAAGAGCAGTTATCAAGAACTTAATCTGTCTTTCACATCCAATCCTTCCTTTCCAGTCCCATTGCCACCATCCTAGGACAATTCTCACAACTTCTTACTTGGACTGTTGCACTAACCTTACTCACACATATCCCTACCTCTTCACTCTACTCTCAAATCCACTCTGCTAATTAATTTTTCTAAAACAGGCACAGAGAGGTTAAGTGACTTTCCTAGGGTCACACAACTGGTATTTGTGGCAGGATTTGAATCTAGTACCCTGTCTTCTATAACATATTGTCCTTATAGCCTTTCCTCTTTGCAGTATCTTTTTTCTTATACTCTTTCATGGGTTCGATGATAATGTCTATGCCTATGCCTTCCAGTTCCATATATCCAGCCCTAGTCTCTGTCCTGAATTCCAGTGCTACATCTCCAGTTACCTGCTGGAGACACTTCTTTGTTATGTAAGTATCTCAAACTCATCATGTTCAAAACAGAATTCATTATATTCCTCCTTTAACCTACATTTCCTCCAAACTTCCCTATTTTAATTGTCAGTATCTTTCATTGACTTGGGTTCACCACCTCAGTGTCATCCTTAACTCTTCCCTCTCTCTCACCCCTATAATTTATCAATTGTCAAATCTTGTAGATTCTCCCTATGACTATTTCTGCCTCCCTCCCCTTTCAAGACCTATAAACGACACATTGACTCTACTTCACCATCGTGACTTTTAAAGCACTTTGTGATTACTCATTTATTGTATATTGCTGCCCTGAACACAATATACTTTAAAAAATATTTAAACAGACCTATGATTTCAATGGGGTTACGAATTCACAATAAAGAAATGATTCTTTCTACCATGGTATACCAGGTCATAGATGGTTTCCTTGGGTGCTGAGATGCTAAGTTACCTGTCCAGGGCTCTTTAACCACACACACTATATGCTTTCTTGCTAAACTAGCTTATTTGCTGTTTTCTGAACATATTTTTCCTCTTCTTACTTCCATGACTTTCTGTGAGGCTGTGCTTCATTTTCTTCTCACCTTTGCCTTTTAGAATCTTTATTTTACTTTAAGGTCCAACTCAGGTATATCTTTCTATGAGAAGTTTTTCCTAAACCTAAATATGTTTAGAGTTCTTACCTTTCTCAAATCAAGTAAATTCATATGTCATTTTTATCTGCTCTCTCCTCCTGAATGCTTTTTTCTCCTTAGGTTTTTGGAACACCACTCTCTCCTGGTTTTCCTTATACCTATCTGCCCACTCTTTCACTATATCCTTTACTGGAACCTCCTCAAGATCCTGCCCCCTAACCACAGGTTAGAACCCTCAGGATTCTGTCCTGGGTTTTCTCTTGTCCCTCTGTACTACTTCCCTTAGGGATCTCACCAGCTCCCCTGGATGTAATTGCCATTTGCATGCTGATGATTCTCAAATCTACCTTTCTTGCACCAATGTCTCTTCTCATATCTCTATTTGCCTTTCAAATATCTTGTACTTGATTTCAGTAGACATCTCAAATTAACATATGCAAAACAAAACTCATTTTCCCTTAAACCCCCCTCCTCTCCTACCTTCCCTATTACTGTAGAGGGCAACATCATCTTCCTAGAACCTCAGCCTTTTAACCTATGAATCTTTCTGAACTCCTCAGGGTCCCTCACCCACCATATACAAGCTGTTGCTAAGGCTTGCTGATTTCACCTTGACATCTCCCAAATATGTTCCCTTCCCTCCTCTGAAATGACCACTATTCTAGTGCAGTTCCCCATAACGTCATGCCATGATTGCTGCCTTTACTATTCAGCCACTAAAGCGATTTTCCTAAAACACAGTTCTGATCATCTCTCTCTCTCTCTCTGTCTCTCTCTCTGTCTCTGTCTCTGTCTCTCTCTGTCACACACACACACACACACACACACACACACACACACACACACACACCACTCAGTAAACCCCTGTGGCTTCCTATAGTCTCCAGGAGCAAATAGAAAATGTTTTATTTGACACTCAAAGCCTTTTATTACTTAATCTCCTCTTACCTTTCCAATCTTACACCTTTCTCCCTAGCTCGTACTCCTCCATTCAATCACAACAGCCTTCTACCTGTTACACAAGTAAGACACTCTATCTCTCTACAACAGGCATTTTTCTCTCGCTATGCCATGTGCCTGGAACACATACTCTCCCTCCTCCAATCCAGCTACCAACTTCTCTGGCTTCCTTTAAGTCACAACTAAAATCTCACTTTCTACAGGAAGTCTTCCCCAACCCCTCTTAATTCCAGTGCTTCCCTCTCTTAATTATTTCCTATTTATCATATATATATATATACATATATATATATATATTGCCTCTCTTTTATATCCTTAGTACAGTACCTGGCACATAGTAGACATTTAATAAAGGTTTATTGAACTAAACCGAGAGCAAAGAATGTTTTTCGTTTTCTTTATATCTTCAGATCTGCTAACACTACAGTGTACATAGTAGGAGCTTAATAAATGCATTCTGGTTTAGACTAGAATTATACTGTCATACTATTATTTAACTTTTGCTATGTGTATTCTTGGTCTCCTAATGAGTTTGTAAGCTTTTCACAATCAGGGACTTTAAAAACTTTTTTGTATCTTCTAAAGGCTTATCACACTGCCATAAAAATAACAAATACTCAACAAAAAGCTTGTTAAATGAATCATGAATAAATCCCTGACATCAGATTATTTTCTTGTCATTAATTTCGCTTTAGATACTGGATGTAGAAATAAAAATATCAACAAAAAAATTCTGATTTTTTTTTAATTTTCTGACTGCTTAGATTCTAGAAGAAAAGAAATATATAGTAGTACATAGTTTTTAGTTTACTAATAAGATAAGCCAAAGTTGAAAGGTTGCATTCTAAACTCTTTGGAAATGCAAACTCAATGTGAGTCAATGGTGTGACAAGACAGTCAGAAAAAAAAATCAATCTTGGGTAGCACTCAGTCCGAAATAAGGGGATGATAGTCCTGCTGTACTCTCATGAAACAAAGGTACGTCTCTCTCTCCCTCTCTCTCTCTCTCTCTCTCTCTCTCTCTCTCTCTGTCTCTCTCTGTCTCTCTCTGTCTCTCTCTCTCTGTGTCTCTGTCTCTCTGTCTGTCTCTCTCTCTATATCTCTCTATCTCTCTGTCTCTCTGTCTGTCTGTCTCTCTCTCTGTCTCTCTCTCTCTGTCTCTGTCTCTCTGTCTGTCTCTCTCTCTATCTCTCTGTCTCCTGTCTCTCTGTCTCTATCTCTCTCTCAACATGTAGCTCCCACTGAGCACACCTGGTTAAAGATATGCATGGTACTTCCCAAATCCCTGAGGGTGTGTCCTCACTCACAAAGATATCATCAAAGATTTTGGAAGGGAAAAGAGCTAAGAAAAAATTTCAGAGAACTCTAAGAAGACTTGTTGAAACTAATGCAGAGTGTGAGAACTCAGAGAATATGTATATATATATATATATAAATATATATATATGTGTGTGTGTGTATACATATACACACATATATACACATACACCCGTATATATATACATATGAATATATATGTGTGTATACATATATATATATATATATATATATAATACAATATAAAGACAAACAACTTTGAAAGACAAAAATTTTGACCAAATCAACGCAATGACCAACCACAGTTCCATGTTTCATGATGAAACATACTACCCATCTCCTGACAGAGCGGTGATGAAATCTGGGTGCAAGAATACATGTGTATATACATACATATATACATATATATATATATATATATATAGTTTTTTCCTTCTACCTTCTCCACCCCCTCATTAAAATAGAAAGAAAAAAATCCCTGTTAACAAATGTGCATAGTCAAGCAAAACAAATTCCTTCTTTGACTATGTCATGTACATATACACTATATGTCATACATGTCTCTCTGTGCAAATTCCTGCATAGGCCTTATCATACACAAATATACACATGCATACATACATAGTATATATTGGCCTACTTTCATTTATATAGGCATTTATATTGCACATGGCTAATGAAGGAATTTATTTGCTTGACTATGTATATTTGTTACAGGGTTTTTGTTTTTCTTTCTGTTTGAATGAGGGGGTAGAGGAGGTGGGAGGAAAAGAAGGTAAATTTTCATTAACTGAAAAATAAAATTTAAAAAAAAAGGTTGTCAAAGAAAAAGATGAAAGGAGAAAATCAAAACAGAGATTTATGTATGTTGGAAATTAGTCCTAAAATGCATGTAAATCTCCTGAGCTATTCACAGAAACCCTGAATCCTTGTCAAAATGTTGTCAAGGGAATTCCTGTTTCAGGTAAGATTTGAACTAGGTGGCCATTGAAGTTCCTTTTAACTTAAATTCTATTACTTTGAGAATCCCATCTCCATTCTTGGGAAACTCCCCCTTACAGTCCCTACTTCCCCTTCTACCTTTTCTTTACATAAAAAGTGCATTTCCTGTGAATATCCCACATGCCTTAATGTGACTATTTCTCTAAATCTCCTTGACAAGGTTAGGAAAAGGTAGCTAGGTGGTACAGTGGATAGAAAGCCTGGTCTGGAGTCATGAAGATTCATTTTTCTGAGTTCAAATCTGACCTCAGGCACTTACTAGATGTGTGACCCTGGGCAAATCACTTAACCCTCTTTGCTTCAGTTTCCTCATCTATCAAATGAGCTGAGAAGGAAATGGCAAACTACTTTAATATCTTTGCTAAGAAAGCTTCAAATGGCATTATGAAGAGTTGGACATAACTGAAAATGACTGAAGAGGGTCAGGAGGAGACATTGGACTGCTCCTTGATTTCCAGAGTCATTCATCTATTCCTTTTACTCAATTACCTTTCCACCTTTCTGATCTGTGGTAGTTGTATATGCCACCCTCTCCCTATCCTTGTTATAGTCATCTATTGATCTCTAGGTCATTCCCATAAGATTCTCACAATCTTTGGCATTGACCCTCCCCAACACCCCTCTGCCTTCTCTCCTCCTCATGATAATCTTCCTTTATTGTGGGCAACTAGGTGGTGCAATGGATAGAGCACCAGTGCAGGAGTCAGGAGGACCTGAGTTCAAATCTCAAACACTTAGCACTCACTAGTTGTGTGACCTTGGGCAAGTCACTTAACCCCAATTGCCTCATCCTGGGTCATCTCCAGTCATCCTGATGAACATCTGGTCACTAGATTCAGATGGCTCTGGAGGAGAAGTGAGGTTGTTGACCTGCACAGCCCTCCCTCACTCAAAACAAAGTCAAGTGCAAGTCATGTCATTATTCCTCTGATGGCATGGTCTTCTTTGGCAATGAAGGACAAACACACACACACACACACACACACAATCTTCTCTTACTATAATCCTCAGGGACTTTGGTATTCATATTAATAATTCTTCTTATACCATAGCTACTTAATTACTCAAACACCTCACTCAGTGACCTCTTTCTCTCCCATTTCAGAAACACATGGTCACATGCACTTGGCCATAACTTAGAACTTCAGGCTGCCAGGAAACTGAACCAGGGGCAGTTAGATGGCACAGTGGATACACTTCACTTTAAATCCAACCTCAGACATTTACTAGCTATGTGACCTTGGGCAAGTCTTTCTTCAACTATAAAATGTGGTTAATAATAGCACCTACCCTCCACAGTCATTGTGAGCATCAAACGAAATATTTGTAAAGCTTGTACCACAAGGCCTGGCCCATGGTAGGTGTGTTTAATAAATGTTTATTCCCTTTGTCTTCTTCCCCTTCTGGATCCAAAGTTTAGAACTGTATTCTGTGATCATGTCCCTTCTATTTCCTTCTCCCACTTCCACTCCTTCACTTCACTCTTCAAACTCATCATCAGCTCTAGTCCTTTTACCCCTACTTCTCCTCCCCATCCATCTTACTCACCATCAGCCTCAAAGGCAGCACTGACCCCGTGATCTGCTACTTAATGATTCATTAGCTGCCACCCTAAAATTCCTCACTGCCAAGACCTTCTGCCATTGCTGATCTGTTCTCCTCTCTTATTCCAGGCATCCAGAGAAAGTAAAAAATGGAGCTGATTTCACTGGCTGCAAATTTAGAGTTATAACCTTAGCAAAGCCCTCCCTGTTGCTTAGCAATGCTTTTGCCTGCTCTTATTGGTTCTTTCTCCTGTTCACCATAGTAACTGTTTCAAACCGTTTTCATCTCTCTTCTTGCCTCCCAACTATAACCCCATTTCCACACTCAGAGTAAATGACATTTCTTTACTGATAAGGATATGTTGAGAAATCCCTCAACTTCCCTCTTCCACTCATCAAACTTTCTCAGCAGTATCATCTCTTTTTTAACTTCTATTATGTTTCAGAAAGAGATATTTCTCACACTTGCTGAAGCTCATCCACCTCCCTGTGCCCTTGATCACATCCTATCATTTCTCTTCCAGAATTTTGCCCTACGAGTCATCTCTTGTCCCCCATTCATCTTCAGTCACTCGCTTTCCGCTGCTTCTTTTCCATGTGCTACAAGTATTCCTTAGTTTTCCCGATTCTTAAAAAAAAGAAAGAGAAGGAAAAGAAAATGCCACTCTTCAACTCTTTTTTTTTACTTTTTATTGCCAAGCTTTTTGAAAAAAAAGTTTTTTACTTATGATGCCTCTACTTCTATATCACTCTCTCACTTTAGCTTGATGAAATCTGCCTTCTATCTTCTATCCTAGAGAAGTCACTTGTAGTAATCAAATTCATTCATTGTCTTTTTCAGTGTTCATCTTTGCTGTACAGAATTTAACCCTATTGAACACTCCTTTATTTCTCTACTTTTCCCTTTATTTTAATGAGACACAACACTCTTCTGGCTCACTTTTCGCCCTTAACAGCTTCTTCTCTGTCTTTTTTGCTGATCCCTTGCCATCATCCTGACTATTTCAGGTGGGTGTTTCACATTATTCTGTCTGTGACTTTCTCTTTCTCTCTCTTCTCCCCTCTTCCTCTTCTTCTTCCTCTTCTTATTTTTCTTCTGCTGCTTCTTCTTCTGTCTTCTTCATTTAAAAATGTCACTTCTACACCCATGACTTCCAAATTTATCCCTCCAGGATCACATCTCCAACTTCCTACAGGGAATCAAAATTGATGTCCAGTCAATATTTCAAACTCAACATGTCTGAAACTGAAATTATTGTTGCCTTTATTCTCCAAGAGTCGATCAGTTTCTTCCTTGTGTCTAGTCAGTTTTTGTCAGTGGGACCAAGTGCCTAGTGTCCCATGTTTGAAATTTTGGTTTCAATTATATTTTCAGTCTTGCTTCATATTCCCTCCCTTCATGAATTCTCTAATCCAGTTACAGGGGGAAGTTATCTCTTACCCATACATAGCATTGTGTTTTGCCTCTGTACTTTTTTTCAAATTTAGTTCAGTCATTTTAATCAGGTCTAACTCTTTGTGACCCCATTTGGGGTTTTCTTGGTAGAGATACTGGAATGGTTTACCATTTCTTTCTCCAGACCATTTTACAGATAAGGAAACTAAGGCAAACAGGGTTGAGTGACTTGCCAGGGTCACATTGCTAGTAAGAATCTGAGGCTAGATCTGGCCTTCCTAATTTCAAGCCCAGTGCTCTATCCATCCACTGTGCCATCTAGCTGCCCTTCCTCAAACTATCTGGAACATATCCCCACCACCGCCTAATTTACTTTAAAGTACCTTAGGTACCACCTCCTAAAACTCCTTGCCTGACCCTCCCCTCAGTGATTCTTCTCTTCTCTAAATTAGCTGATGTTAATTTATCTGTTTATAAATATCCCTCCAGTACAGCATAATTTCTTTGAAGGCATGGATGCTTTCACTTTTGCCTTTGTAATTCAGAATCTAGCACATTCTAAGCATCTAACAAATATGTACTGAAGTGAATTGGCATTATACTTGACTCTAAAGACAGAAAGAGAATTCTGAGAATGGTGAGAAAAATGAGAATCCTATGATATAAGGAGTATTTGAAGGAATGGGGGATAGTTAGTCTGAAGAAGAGAAAACTTAAGTATGATTTATCTTCAGACACTTAAAGGACTGTCTTGTGGAACTGCACAAGGTAAATCTGAGACTAATTGAGGAAAATGATTCAAATAGTGCTCAATAAAGGGAAGAGGCCTCTATAAATTTGGAGGAAAAGTGATTTTCTCATGAAGGAGTGTGAGTGTCTGATTAAAAGAATTGACAGTGTGTTAGAGGACGTTGTCCAGAAGATTCATTTATCAAAATGTTGGCTTTAAGGACTTGTAAAGATTTCCTCCAATTCTGATTTTGTGAATCTGTATTCAATTAGCTATGAAGTTACTGATTCTACCTTTCAAATCTGTCCCCGCCTCAGTTACTACTGCAATAATCATCCTAGTAATGAATCCCTGTGAGACTGGATTAATTAGAATGAACTGTTCCCAAGGAATTCCTACCCATCCTTAGAAGTCTATATTAAATGCTCCCTCCTCTAGTAAGTCTTCCTTGAAAAAAAAAAGAAGAGCCTGGGAACAATGATATCACATAGCATTTTGTTTATGACTTTCTTCGTGATAGTTATTTGTGTATATATCATATCCTACTACGGGAATTTAAGATCCAGGAAAACACCATTCAGCCTTTATCTAATGTTAAAATCTTTCCCAATCACCCATCACAGAGCTCTGAATATACTAGAGGTCTAACAAATTGAACAAATTAAAGTTGACCATCAGATCTCTGAATAAACTATATTATCCCTAATATCTGGTTTCAGACTCAGATTTAATTTAAGTCCAATTGAGGCATTATTTCTCATTTTCTTTTCCTTGTCTACAAGCATTTTCATTGCCTTCAGATAAGGAAGTGACCATAGAAGTAAATAATTCCAACCTATTCATTTTGCTGATATGGAAACTAAGGCTTTCAAAGCTTGTTTTACTTATGATCAAACAGCTTTTAAAAAAATGGTGGAGTTTGGATTTGAACCTCATTATTCTGACTCAAATAGAATGAAAACTTCCTAGATTCAGATTTTTTTTTATTTTGTTTCTATGTTCCCAGCACCTATGGTTGTGCAGCACCTGGCACACAGTGATCCTTAACCATTGCTTATTGAATTGATTCAACTTGACTCCAGATTCAAAATTCTTATATATATATATATATATTGTAATCTTTGTTCGATTGAAGGTGAGAAGATACAGGAAAGAATACTACATAAGAATTCTGGGAGTCAGGATGGTAGAACATGTAGTAAATTGCTGTAGCTCTCCCATATTCACCTCCAAACAACCATAAAATACCACTCCAGAATAAATCCTGGAACAGCAGAGCCAGCAGAAAGATGTGATGAAGGGGTCTTTTAGCACAAGAAACTTGGACAATTGACAAGAAAGGTCTGCCTTACTGAGGTAAAAGGGGAGCACAGTCCAGGATGGGAAGGGTCCCAGCAATCCAGCAAGCTCCACCTCACCAAACCAGAAGGGGAACCTAAGCCCAGTGTGTTGGAGCAGGTAAATGCCCATACCAGGAGCCCCCATCCCTCCTTTTCCCTTCCAGTGTCTAGCATAGCAAGGAACTGGCAGATTCCAGCTCCAAGAATCACCATGTGCTTCATTGTAGCCCTGAGCAAACAAGTAGACTCCAGAGGCCAGACTGTTATGTCCTTCAGCAGAGTCATAGGAAAATGCAGAACAAAACCACCAAGCCTCAGAACTTTCCAGACAGCACCACTAAGACCCTAGTTCAGCACCAGGTAAGCTGCCAGACCCCTAAGACCTCCAGCAACACCATCCCTTCAGTGTTGCACCAGAAACAAGAGGCCCCTGTGGACCTCAGGGAAACATCATTGCAGCACCAGGTAAAAATCCAGTGACTGCTGTTCCTAACATAGGCCCCTTTCACCCTGGGAGCAGAGTTCAAATTTAAAAGAAAAGAAAAAGTCTGGGAGAGAGGAAAGATGAGCCAAAAAGAAACAAACAGAAAAGCATCTAAACATAGAAAGTTATTATGGGGACAGGGAAGACCAAGTAACAAACTCAGAAGAGAACAAAAATGTCAAAACACCTATGGACAAAAACTCAAAGAAAACAGGAAGTGGTTCTCAAGCCCCAAAAGACTGCGTAGAAGACCTAAAAAAGAAGCTTAAAAATCATATAAAAGAGGTAGAAGAAAAATTGGGAAAATAAATGAAAGTGATTCAAGAGAATTGTGAAAAAAGGTTCAACACCTTGAAAAACTGCTTTTAGAATTGACCAAATAGAAAAGGAGATACAAAAATCCACTGAAGCAAACAACTCCTTAAAGAGTACAGTTAACCAAACAGAAAAGAAAGTATAAGAGCTAATTGAGGAAAACCACACCTGAAAAGTTAGAATTGAGCTAGTAGTAGATCCTCTGAGACATTATGAATCAAACAAATTTAAGAGATTGAGAAAAATGCAAGAAAATGCAAAATGCCCCATGGAAAAACAACTGACCTGGAAGTAGAACCAGAAGAGACAATACCAGAATCACTGGACTACCTGAAAACCATAATCAAAAGGAGAACCTGAACTGCATCGTTCAAGAAATTGTCAAGGAAAACTGTCCTGATGTCCTGGAGCTAAAGGGCAAGATAAAACATTGAAAGAATACACCAATCGCCTCAGGAAAGAGATTCTAAAATAAAAACCCCAAGGAACATTATAGCCAAACTCCAGAACTATCAGGTCCAGGGGAAAATACTGTAAGTGGCCAGAAAGAAGCAATTCAAATATTGGGAAGTCACAATCAGGGTCAGATAGGAATTGACAAGGTATTCTGGAGGGCAAAGGATATAGGACACAACCAAGACTACCCAGCAGTCAAGGAGAGAGTGATTCCCTACTTCTTCATTGTTTGGAGTCTGATTGTCTCAGAGTTAATGTAAACAGAAAACTGTTTCTGTTTTAGCCAGAAACCCTGAGGGTCTTCTACTCTATGATCTTTTTTCCTTTCCTTGTTTTTTTTCTTTCTTTTCCTTTCAAGAAGTCATTCTTTGTTGCCTTTCTTATTAACCTTGAATCAATGAGTAGGCATTGCCTCAGTCAAACTAAGACCTGCTAAAGACAGCTTGAAAAGTCCAAGGTTCCCCACTGCATCCTGGGTCTTTCAGTTGTCTTGATCTATATCTGGTCACTGGACTCAGACAGCTCCAGAGGTGAAAGTGAGGCTGGTGACTTTACACAGTGTTTCCTCATTTAAATCCAATTCACTTTCATATCAGCACATCACCTCTCCAAAGTTATGGTCCTTTTTGAGAATGAAGGACAGCCAACTATCAATCCAGCAAAATTAAGTTTAATTCATGAAGGGAAAAAAAAATGGCTTTTCAATGAAATAGGATTTCAAGTTCATAAGGAGAAGACCAGAATTTAATTTAAAAAAATTGACCTCCAATATCAAGACCCAAGATAAGCATAAACAGGTAAAAAAGGGAAAAGAAAACAATGATTCAATAAAGTTAAACTGTCTATATACCTACATGGGATATGTTGCCATATGAGAAGTTACCACTAACAGTACAAATAGAAAGAATGTACATAGACAGATGCATAGGTATAAGATGAATTTGAGGGAATGACATAAGAAAATTAAAGGATGAGAAAGAGGAGTACAATGGATGTGGAAGAAAGGGAGAAGTAGAATGGGGTAAATTATCTCAAATGAAGAAGCAAGGCAGACATATTACAGTGAAGGGGCATATGGGAGGGTGAGTGATGGATATTGCTTGAATCTTACTCTCATCTGTATTGGCTCAAGTTGGGAATAATATACACAATCAATTGAATGTAGAAATCTATTGTACCTAACAGGGAAGTAGGAGGGGAGGAGATAAAATAAAGGGGGAGGGAAGAAGAGGGGCAGGAACTGACAGAAAGAAGGGGAGATCAGGGGAGGTGGCAGACAGAAGCAAAACACAGGTGAGGAGGGAAAGGATGAAAGGAAAGAGAGGACAAACAGCAGGAAAAATAGAATGGAGGGAAATACACAGTTAGTAATCATAACTGTGAATGGGAATGGGAAGAACTCTTTCATAAAATGGGGACAGAGAGCAGAATGGATCAAAAACCAAAATCCTACAATATATTGCTTGCATGAAACACATTTGAAGCAGAGAAACACACACAGAATAAAAGTAAGAGGCTGGAATGGAATCTATTATGCTTCAGCTGAAGTTGAAAAATAGCAGGGATAGAAATCCTGATCTTGGACAAAGTAAAAGGAAAAAAAAACTTATTAAAAGAGATAAGGAAGGAAGCTACATCTTGACAAAAGGTAGAAAATGAAATAATAAAATTAGAAAAGCAAGGAATAGTCTACCTGTCCTATCTATGGGGAGAGGAAGAAGTCTTGACCAAATGAGATAGAGAGCATGACAAAATGAAGAATAGATGATTTTGATCAGATCAAATTAAAAAGCTTTTGTACAGACAAAACCAATGCAATCAATATTAGAAGGAAAGCAGAAAGTTCGGAAACAATCTTTACAGCAAGTGTCTCTGATAAAAGTCCCCATTTCTCAAATATGTGGAGAACTAAGTCAAATTTATGAAGATGCAAACCATTCTCCAGTTGATATATGGTCAAAAGATATGAATAGGCAATTTTCAGATAAAGAAATGAAAGCTAACTATAGGCATATGAATAAGTGCTCTAAATCATTTTAGATTAGAGAAATGCAAATTAAAACAACTCTGAAAAACCAACTTATGCCAATCAGATAGGCTAATATGACAAAAAAAGGAAAATGATAAATATTAGAGAGGATATGTGAATATTGAGATACCAATGTGCTATTTATGGAGTTGTGAACTGATTGAAACATTCTGGAGAACAATTCTGACCTGTGACCAAAGAGCAACCAAACTGTGTGTACCCTTTGATCCAGCAATACCACTACTAGATTTATATCCCAAAAAGATTATAAAAAAGGGAAAAGGACCTACATGTGCAAAGATACTTTTTGTGTCCTTTTTAGGAGGTGACAAAATATTGGAAATTGAGGAGATCCCCATTAATTGGGGGTCTGAAAAAGTTGTGATATTCAGATGTAATGGAATACTACATTGCAATAAGAAATGGTGAGTAGGCAGATTTCAGAAAAACCTAGAAAGACTTGCACAAACTGATGCAAAGTGAAATGAGTAGAACCAGGAAAACATTCTATCAGTAACATTGTGTGATGCTCAACTATGAATGACTCTCCTCTTATCAACATCACAATGATCCAAGACAAGATAAAAAACCCTGGGAAAGAAAATTCTATCCATATCCAGATAAAGAATTGATGGACTCTGAATGCAGATCGAGGCATATATGTGTGTGTGTGTGTGTGTGCGTGTGTGTGTATTTACTTAATTCATTCTTTCTTGTGTCTTTTATTCTTTTATCTATTTCTTCCTCCACAATTGTGATGAATAAAGAATTAAGTTTTACATGATAGCACATATATAAACTCTATCAAACTGCCTACTATTTTCAGAAAGGGGAGGGGAGGAAAAGAGGGAGAAAAATTTGGAACTCTAAGTCTTGTAAAAAAAATGAATGCTAAAACATTTTTTGATATGTAATAGGTGAAAAATACTATTAAAAAAAGAATACTAGATAGACCTTTTGTGCATTTTTCTACTAGTATTAGTTGTACTGAACTATGTGAGTTGGGAGAAACTTCAGAAACCATACAATGTATGGGAACACAAATCCTTTTCACAACATTACCTTGAATAACCCCAATGAAGAGACACCCAGTATTTCCTCTCTCCATTAACTTCACTTTTCTATTGCTCTAATTGTTACTATTTTTCTTCTTATGATGGTGTCTGGATGTGTCTCTCTACAATTTTTCCACATTGTTCTGTTTTTCTCTCAACATCCATCTTCCATGTGAAAGTCCCTCAGATAAGCTGAAAGCCATTGTATCTCTTGTGTCCTGATTTTTCTCTTCTTCAAGATAAGAGTCCTTAGTTTCTCAGATTTTTCAATAACATCCTGGTGTAAGGGCAAGCAAAGTAGGATCTTTTGCCTTTTGTTTGTTTGTTTGTTTTTAGTATAATCAAGTGCCTCTGATTGAATAATGTGATTAAAGGAGATCTTCCCCACCCATTAATGAACCTTGGAAGATTTGTAGGAAGGCCCACATCTTTTGTTAATGAGGCACTGGTTCTCAAGGGTTGTGATACCCTCTGGCTCTAAAAAGTGTATAAAGACTCTGAGGTGCAGTTTTACTTTGAGGCTTAGTTTTTGGCAGAAAGTTTGTGTGATTTTTTGATGTATGTATTGCTTACTGTCAGAAATGCTGTCTGTTGATTTAGTTTCTCTGAAGTTCAGGGTGCTGATTTTTTCCCCTAAACTAAGTGAATGATAATAAAATGATTGCCGACCCCTCAGGAGTTGCTTTTTCTTTTATAAATGCATACCTAAGAACCTGTGATAGCAGGACCTCCTGTGTGTGTCGGGATACTTACTGATACACCTGGTCACTCTTCTGTCAAAATGCTTGTATGGCCATGATCTCTTTGCTAAAATGTTATAACTAAAACCTAATCCAGTACTCCAGTTGTGGTTTATTCAGGTCAGAACACATTAGAATATGAGTCATTCCCCAATTTATAAATGATCAAGGGATATGAACAGGTAGTTTTTAGTGGAGAAATCAAAACAATTTATAGCAATCTAAAAATGCTACAAGTCATCATTGACTAGAGAAATAAAAATGAAAACAATCTTGAGATATCATTTTACACCTATTAGATCTTTGAATAACAAAGTGACAAATGTTGGAGGGCATGTAAAAAAACTTAAGATACTGATTCATTATTAATGGAATTGTGAACTGGTCCAAACATTTTGGAAAGCAATTTGGAATTATGTTCAAAGAGCTATTAAACTACCTATACCCTTTGATATCACAATCAGGTCTGTTTCCCAAAGTGATAAGGGAAAAAAGAAAAGAACCTATATATTCTAAAATATTTATAGCAGCTCTCTGTGTTGGCAAAGAACTGGAAATTGCAGTGATGCCCATCAATTGGAGAATGACTGAACAAGTTGTGGTATATGATTGTGATGGAATATTCCTGTGCTATAAGAAATGATGAGCTCAATGAGCTTAAAAAAAAACATGAATAGACTTGCCCAAAATAAAGAAAAACTAAATGAACAAAACCGCGAACTTGGTATACCCTAACAACAGTATTGTTTTCAGAACAACTTTGAATGACTAAGTTATTTTGACTATTATAAATACCCAAATTAACATCCAGAAAAAGAACTGATAAATACAAGTATATAGAGAATGATTTTACATATACAATGTACATGTGTATATGTGTGGACATATATACATATATGTAGATACAGATATTTATGGGCATATGCACATATTTGTATCTAATGGTTGTCATCTCTAGGGCAGGTGGTGGGGAAGGAAAAAAAGAAATATATGTGATAACTATTACATATTTAAAAGGAATAGCGAGTTGTACATAATAGATTTGCAGTTTCATGTGCAATCATCTGTTTTAATGCTGTGTTATGGAAATGCTTCTTTTATTTCATAAATTAAAAATAAAATACATTTAAAAAATCTTCATTCTGGGATTGCTATTCTCCTCAATTTCCTCCACATGCCTCTTAAAAATTACTTTGTATATATTTTACATTTATTTTTCTGTGTATGTATTATTTCCCCCTAATTGAATGTAAACTCTTTGTAGGAAAACATTATTTTATTTTTGTCCTTGTATACTTTAATACCTAGCACATTGCCTGTCATATGCAGTATTAGATATTTAAATGTTTGAATGAATGAATGGAAACCCTACCTCTCTCTGCTTTCTCCTAGGTTTCCATCTCTATCACAAGCTTCCAGGTCTTATGCCAGAGAGCTGCCTCCTGATCATGGTTGGTGCTCTTGTGGGGGGTGTCATCTTTGGCACTGATCACAAATCTCCACCTGTAATGGATTCAAGCATCTATTTCCTGTACCTCCTTCCACCTATCGTCCTTGAAGGGGGCTACTTTATGCCTACCCGGCCCTTTTTTGAGAACATTGGCTCCATCCTATGGTGGTCAGGAATGGGGGCCCTTTTGAATGCCTTTGGTATTGGCCTCTCTCTCTACCTGATATGCCAAGTCAAGGCTTTTGGCCTCAGTGATGTCAACTTGCTTCAGAATCTGCTCTTTGGGAGTATGATCTCTGCGGTGGACCCTGTGGCCGTGCTGGCAGTATTTGAGGAGGCTCATGTGAATGAGCAACTATACATGATGATCTTTGGGGAGGCCCTACTCAATGATGGGATAAGTGTGGTAAGTGCAGGGGATGGGAGAATCAAGTGTCGGAATAATTGGGTATCCATAGGACAAATTGAGATAGTATGCTCCTGATTGACTATTATAGGAAGCATGACAGATTTCAGATTCAGTGGTGGGTATGATAGATTATGGTGACTTTAATTAGTATCTGCATTACTTATATAACAGTTTACTAATTCTACATGTCATTTGGTAGACTAATCACTTCTTTAAAAAAATGACAGAGGCACATAACAAGTAGCTCTGTAGTTAAATTCAGTTTTTCACTTAGCACAGGGAAATTGTTGCTAAGGGCTCTTCTGGGCTTTCACACAGTGGAAGAAGCAATAGTTAAAGGTTTTTATCCTTCTGTTTTTTCTGTCTTGTTTCCAAAAGAATTGAGTTAAATGAATATTGCTTTGATGGGACATGACTGGGGAGTAGGTTGTCTTTTTTTTCTTAAATAATATATTTTAAATCTCTCCTAGTTGGGTGACTAACATGAAATAGGTACAAATGTAGCTTTTTATAAGAGACAAACTAATGTTACGGAAAGAATACTGGAATAGGAACAAAAGATCCTTAGTAAAAATTCTTGTTCTGAAATGTTCTACCAGTATGACCTTAAGTAAGTCACCTAACCACTGTGGGCCTCGGTTTATTCTATCTGCAAAGTTAGATTAAATGACCTCTCAGGTCCTTTTCTAGTTTTAAATGCTATAAACCTATATTAGTTACACTTAGGTAAAGAAGAAGGGGAAATTAACTCAGAGGCCAAGTCAACACAATTAATTTATGATCCAAATTCCACTTGGGAGCTTAGAGTCATCTAGATAGGCCTATATTAATCTAATCTGATGATGAAGTAAAACCCTTCAATAATCATGTAGGAGTGACTCTAGATACTTCATTTCTTATCTGAGAAAAAACTAGGTAGAAGGGCTACTGGCAAACATTTTGATGCTATTTGTTTTATCATTTTTGTAATCTCTGGCATTCTTTGAGCAAGAATTATACAGGATGAGATGATATGAAAGCATTATGATCTGCATTGGTGGCAGGAGCCACTGATGAACTCAGAGACTCATCAAAATATCCATGGTATATTTATGTCCCTGTAACATATGCAATTTATAGTGTTCATACGCAACCACTTGAGCATGAAGGTTTTTTTTTCCCCACACATTCTGTTATTATCCATTTCATCTGTTCTTAGTGGGTGACCAAGGCTATTTGAGAACTACTTTACAAATACATTTTTGTTCTTAAATTCTTTGAGAAGCTCTGTTTGCCTGCTACATCTAGTTCTCTTGTGGCTGGTCTCAGTTATTTCAACAAACATGGATTTATTCTTTATTAGCTTTGGCAGTACCTGGGAGATAGTGTGTGGTTCAGTGGAAAAAGATCAAAACTGGGAGTCATACAGCTTGGGGGCTGGTCCTGGCTTTTGTCACTAAGGATCTGTGTGACCTTGGGCACATGATAAAAGTTCTGTATCTTTGGTTCCTATATCTGTAAAATGAGGCGGCCAGTGGGTGGTGGCGGATGCCTGTAATCCAAGCTGCTGAGGAGACCGGGGCTAGTGGAGTCCTGAGCTTGCAATAGGGTCTAAAGCTGATTTGACATCCAAACTGTTAACACATCTGACACCAGTATTGTCAGGGTCTATTAACAGAGGCCTACTAAAAGGTGCCAAAGTAGCTCAGGTTGGAAATGGAGTAGATCACAGCTTTTGTGCTGATTGGCACTTGAATCAGGTGCTTGAGTGACCACTGTACTTCCAGCTTGGTGAGATATAAGGACCCAGTCTGAAAGGAAGGAAGGAAGGAAGGAAGGAAGGAAGGAAGGAAGGAAGGAAGGAAGGGAGAAATAAAGAGGAAAGAGGGAGGAAGAAGGGAGGAAATGAGGAGTGTGAGAAAGAAGGAAGGATGGGAAAGGAAAAAAGAGAAAAGGAAAACAAAGAAATAAAGGAAGAAAATTAAAAAAAGAAAATTATGCAGATAGATTAGACAACCTCTAAGCCAAGACTTCTCTAATATAGTCCTAAAAATAAGTAAATATGTTGACACTTTCATAAAGCCATTTGAAAAAAAAAACAACCAAAAACTGAACTCTATGTCTTTAGGTATTGCTTAGATCTCTTTCCTTTAAAAAAAAATTGACATCTTTTTTTTCTATCACCTTAATTTCCAAATGTTTCTTTTTTCCTCTTCTACCCAGTGAGCCCTGCTCTGTTACAAGGAATAAGCAAGAAAGAAAAAAAAATGGCAATGTTCCACACCCATAGTGCTACACCTCTGCCAAAATGGAGGAAGCCCTATCTTATCTGCCTGGCAAGCATTTAATAAGTACTCTATCTTCTGCAGAGTTGTATTTCAGTACTTCAAGGTTCTGCAGGTTGAAACTTCTTAATGACTTGATTTGTCAAATTCAAATTTCTGTGGCTAAAATATTCATCAATCTGAAGTCACCTTGATGGTTAGCCTCTCCAATATTAGCTTAGCTGGTCTCCAAAAACAAATATGCAGTCCCCTACCAGATGAAATTATAGGCTAAAACATATATAAAACATATACACATATATGTATGTGTGTATATATATGCATATATATAGAATAAGGTAGTAACTACAAAGTTATAGTAATTCATAGAACTGATTTGTATCTATGGTATCCAATCATGGTTTTATAGTGCCTTTTATGGAGTCACTGATACATTATCTCTGTGGTAAATTTACAGAACAGAAACCATTAATTGCGTACCAGGCAACTCCTATTACCCTGACCAAACTAAACCATACTTACTCCGAGAATCAGGCTTAGAATCGGTATTCTTGTGGTCAGGACTAAATCAAACCCTCTATTTGTATTTTAAAAGTCAACATACTAAAGAGTCATATCTATTAAGGCAAAGGGCCTCTGAGTATCACAGGAACTACTTTCGATCTTTTGAGTGGAAGAGAGAAAATAAAAGTCATTGAAAAAGCAGTGCATTCTCACATGGGGATGACAAATGGGGCAACTGTGTAGACTCAAGCTCAAAACCACTGAAGCAGAGCAAAGGAAAGCCTTTGTCAAACTAGAAAAGGCATTTGATGGCTCTAGGCAAGGTTCAGAAATTCATGGGCTCAAGACTTTAGAGATATAACAGTGACTATCCTTGTCCTTACTCCTTGAAGGCCAGAAACTTTATATCTCACCCTTCCCCCACAGTTCCGTAGTAACCTTAATGAGATTTGGGATATCTAGTCTTTCTGCCATTGACTCAAGACCTGCCACTTTGTGTTCCTCCAATTTTAGGGGTCCTCCAGTTCCATTTAGTGACAACAGATTAATTTTCCAAAGGGATAATTGCTTCAAGATACAGCAAGAACAAATCTATATACATCCCTCTCATCCCCTAACATCTAGGGAGATAATAACCTTTTATACCACCTTAGTCTAGGAAGTGGAGTGATGGAACATTACTTAGTGGAACTATACAGAATGGTGCCACCAAGTTCCAAGTGCAAAGCCCCACTGGATTTGTATCTATATGCATGCATTCTGGTTTCTTCAATCTTCTCTTCTGGTTTGGAAGCAATATCCAGCCTAGAATATGCTCCCAAAATCACCATGTCTTGATCATTCAGGTCAAGGGTCTCCATCACTTGTGTCTATAACTGAAAATGCCAAATAAGATACAACAAAACCCCAAGCCTGATTCTCAGTACCATAGAGTATAAGGCAAAAAGGAAAGATAGCCTTTCCCCCGATCCAGCTCATTACAATACACAAATTTCAGATGAACAGAATCTTCATCTCATAGGTGCTGCCAAAAAAAAAGAAAGAAAGATTGGGACTATCTGGGTCTGGTAGTTTTAAAAAAATGTAGCCTGTTCTAGCTATACAAACAGTGGGAAAAGGCTACTTTTACCCATGTGGTAGGGAAATGTAGTAGGATGTCTTCTCTCAGAGTCAATTTCTTGCCATCTTCCTCCTGGATGTCTTCATCTCAAATGATTTGGGCATGTACAGCAAAACCGCATGATAAATAAATCAAGTCCCGCTTTTTGTTTTAGAATTGAAGAGACTGAGGCCCAAGAGGTTTCTTAGAGCCACAGAGTTGGAAGGAACCTCAGAAGTCTTCTAGTTCTTCCCCTTTCCCCTCCCCAGCCACAAAATTTTTTTTTTTTAACAGATAAGTAATTTGGTGCCTAGAGAGTGTCATTTTTTGCTAATAGGTGTCAGAGCTGGGGTTTTAATCTGGATCCTTTTTCTCCAAATCCTGTGATCTTTCCACTATACATATGTATTTCCTCATCTTGTTACTACCCACCAAAGGGTGTGAGCTTTTACTTGATATGTAAGACATGTTGCCTGATTCTGTCTGATTCTGATATCATTTGACTATGTGACTTGATTTATCCCCAAATGAATACTTAAATGTCACACAGAATTGAATTCCTTGGCATTAAAATGTGTTGTTCAGTCATTTTTCAGTCATGTCTGACTCTTTATGACCCCATTTGGAGTTTTCTTGGTAAAATTCCAGAGTGGCTTATCATTTCCTTCTCCAGCTCATTTTACAAACGAACAACCGAAGCAAACAGAGTTAAGTGACTTATTCAAGGTCACATAGCTAGTAAGTGTCTGAGGCCAGATCTGACTCCAGGTCCTATACTATATCCACTGTGCCACTTGGGTGTCCTACAGCATTAAAATTATGTGCATTCAGAAACAATATGTGCTAAAAAGTGACCCTTGTTGGACCATATTTCTCTGCCTCTGCTCCCATATCTTTGCCCTGAGTCTACCTTTCCTACATCATGTCTTTGCTCTGCCTTTATTTCCCTTTGTAATTTCTTCTCATTGTAGGGGTACTCAGGATTCAGGTTTTTGATTCAATATTAAAAAAAGGGGAAAGCAAAGGCATCTTAACATATTGACATGGTACAAACTCCTCATTGTAATTTCCAAGATCTCTTACTTCTCCCCTTTTCTCCAGCAGTCTACTTCTCTATCGTTACACACCTTGTCAGTGCTTCCATCCCAGGGAAGAGATTAAAAGCGAGGCTTAAATCATGACAAATTATATAATGTTTGTTTCAAGACTGGGTATACATATTTGTGTTGGGGAGGATGGGGTGGGGATTTGAAACTAATGAATAAAAATGGACTTTGTGGATTATCTGTGAATTTCAGATATCTCTGCTATATTTTCCCTCATCCTTAACTATAATTGGAAGTTCATAGGATCATAGATTTAGAGCTTTTATGATCTTAGAAATCACTATCAACCCATTCTCCTACATTTTACAGATGAGAAGATTGAGGTACAGTGGATAGCACACTGGGTCTGGAGTCAGGAAGATCTGAATTAAAACCCAGTGCTATGTTACCTTGAACAATTCACTTAACCTCTGTCTGCCTCAGTTTCCCCAGTTATAAAATAGGAATAATAATGGCACTTACCTCCCAGGATGGTTGTGAAGACGAAGTAATATAACCTTTGTGAAGCACTTAGCACAGTGCTTGGTATACAGTAGGTGCTTAATAAATGCTTGTTTTCTTCCTTCCTTCTAAGATCATGTAGCTGTTAAGTGCCTAAAGTGGAATGGAACCCAGATTTTCCTGATTCCCTATCTAGCATACTATTCATGATACTAGAGGTGTCAAACATGCTTATGTGGCCCACAACATTCCCTAGTGTTGATGAAGGCTGGAAGTGGGGGGGTGAGACCCCCACAAAGACCAGAGTACCAGAAGCAGGTCACCTTGAGAAGAATTCATGGATTCAAGCATTGTTGAGGTCAAATTAAAGATTTAAGAGAGTATATGTATGTCTAAGTCTAGGATACATATGATTGGTCAGTGAGTAGTAAATGTCATTATGATCCAGTGCCCATCCTGTTCAGACAGTACACAGCTGATTCAGACTAATGAGTTCTATAGGTGCAGCTGGCTACTATAGCAGAAAAGGAGATAACAGGTGCTGCTGGAACAAGCTGTGTCCTTGGGCTGGGGAAAAACTGTCTGGGATAGTGTTTTGAGGTTAGGGAGAGATGTGATTTTTGAAGAGAAATGTGATTTTAGAATTGGGCCCCAAGCACATGTACCCAAGCACCCCATCAGTGCCACTGGAGCCAAATTGAAATGTAATTGGTAGCCATTAAACAACATAAATAAAAATACAATAAAATATAGATGACATTAAAATCTAAAGCTAAATCAATAGAATTCATCTGCCACTGACTCAATACCACACCAGTTTGTGTTCCTCCAATTTTAGAGGTCCCCCAGTTCCATTTAGTGACAACAATCAGACTAATTTTACAAAGGAACTTCTAGGTACAGCAAGAACAAACATGGACACATTTCCCTCCAGCACTTTATACCACTTCAGTCTCTAGGGAGCAGAGAAAGGGAGCACTAGTTGATGGTACTTGGTAGCATGGTGTCACCAAGTTCCAAGTGCAAAGTCCAACTGGGCTTGTGTCAATGTCCCAGCATTCTGGTTCCTCCAATCTTCTCTTTTTGTTGGAAGCAACATCCAACCTGAAATCTTGCCTCCACGGTCACAATGGCTTGAGCATCCAGGTCCTGGGACTCCATCATCATTGCCTATAACTGAAAAAGTCAAATGAGTTTGATGCTCTGGTTCTACATTATGTTACTTCATAAGTTCACCATGATGAATGATTCACTGTGGTACATGGCACTGGAGCTGCCTCAGATTTGCTGCCTATCAGTTCATCAATCAGCAATGAAACATGTACTATATGCCAAGTGCTATGATGGGCACTAGGGATAAAAAGACAAACCCTATCTATGGTTCATGGAATATGAGAAATAGAAGGAGATTTGGAGATTGTCCATCCCAGTCCTCATTTCAAAGATGAGGAAACTGGAGCCCAGAGAAATGAAGTGACTGGCACACAATTATATAGCTAGTAAATGGCAGGACCAGCATTAGAATGTAAAGCTTGTGCTCCTTAATTTACTGCCTACAGCATGTTCACCATTCTGCCTCCTTAGCTGCTTGGAAGAGGCATCTTCCTGCTATAATGTCCTCCTGTGCACTGTTGGTATGTAATGAATTTAAACATACAGGAAAATTTTGCTTACATCCAGTCAACTTTTTATATATTTATATCACTTGACTCTGGCGACAGCTATCCAAGCAACACAAACATTGCTTCTGGGAAGGGTATATGAAGTGAGTATCCATTCTATTCACCATCACTGTGACTTCCCAAACCAAAATATGCTGTCTAGTCCTCTATCTGTATTTTCTACCCCATTAGAACGTAAGTTTCTATAAAGTGATGGATATGGGGAAGAGGTAAAGACTTTCCCCATCCATTAACAAGCCTCAGACACTTTTTCTTAATTTCTGAGGCACAGGGTCAAGAGGGTCACACCCTCCAGCCCTGGAAAGGGTATACTCTGAGGTGAGGTTTTGCTTTGAGGCTTATTTTTTGGAAGACTCTGAGCAGCCGTTTTAAGAAGCTCCCCCTACCCCTTTAGAAAAATTAGATGCTGGTACTTCTGTCTGGTAATGATGTATGCATTGTCTATAGTCAGACAGTTGGAAGCCCTGTTTGTAATTTCTGCTTATAATTTCTGTTTATATTTTCTCTGAAGTTCAAGGTGCTGCCTTTTACCCCAAAACTAAGTGAATGATGTATATGCTTGATTAAAGTAGATTGTTGACCCCTCAAAAGTTGTTTTCCTTTTAGAGAAGTAGATCCAAGAACCTGTGCAGCAGGCCCCCCTCCTGTGCATGCCGGGAGTCTTTGCTGATACAGTTTCTTGAGGCCTTGCTTTTGTATTTGTATCACGTGCACTTAGCAGAGAGTTTGCAACTTAGTAAATACTTACGAATGATATACTTTCCTTTGATACTGTATAGCATCACTTATATCTAGCCAGGTTTTATAATATTTATATATTTCGATCATTTTGCTAAGCAAACTACAAGGGAAACTTCTACAACTTCATTACAGTTACGGTCTTATCACCTTGAAATGATGTGCATGCTAGATAAGCCTCTATGTGGTAGCTGGGCATCTCAATGGATACAACACGAGATCTAGTCAGGAAGGCCTGAATTCAAATTGGCCTCAGACCCTTACTAACTTTGTGATGCTCGAAAAGTCACAAGACCTTTGTCTGCCTAAGGTTCCTCATCTGTATAATAAAAATACTGCCTCTCAAAGCTGTTATGTGGATCAAATGAGATAAGATTGATAAAGTGCCTTGTAAAGCTTAAAGCACCATATAAATACTAGGTGATGATGATGATAATGTGAGCGATGCATCAGACCTGTCCAGTGCTGAAGAAAGTTCCTGAAATAACTGTTATACAACAGTAGAGTTGAAAAAAAGGAGCTTGGAGATAATCTGATCCAAAGCCTATTGAGTCCTAAATGGGAGAGTTCATTTGTCCTGTACTAATTTTGTTTCTGATGTATCCAAATTTATAAATGTGTAAATTATACCTGGAGATCTAATACATCTAATATATGCGGATATAAAAAGTCTAATATGAGATTTATTCTATGTAACTATTGCCATAACTATATCTATAAAAGTATGTTAGGTATATGCAGACATGCATACATATATGTATGTACATACGTACATGCACACATTTATATATAATATATACATATATACATACATATATCCACACACAAACATTCACATATAGATAAAATTTAAATCTGTTTCTACTATGCAAACTTCATTCCATTCAGGCTGGTCTCCTTAATGTCTCTTTTACAAGTCATACTTGTTCCTGACAAAATACCATTACTCATGGCTTTCCTAACTGTCTGCAATGGCATTGCTCCCTCTGCTCCTTCAAAATCTTATTTTTTCCCTTGCAAAACATAACTCACTTCAGTGAATTATCCTCAGATTATTACAGCCCACACTGAACTCTCTCTTCTCTGAATTCCAGTTGTATTTTGTGAAAAAAAGGCCCAGGCAGTTTCCAAATAAAAGACTCTGCCTATTTTTACCTTTGAGTAACTAACTGTCTGGTATCCAATCTAGTATCTGGTATGTAGGGGAGGTGGATAATTCTCCAAAGATTATATTGGCCCCATGACTTTTTCTCTTTCCTCTTCCTCTTCTGCTTCTTCCTCCTGCTCTTCCTCCTCTTCTTCCTCTCCTATAGAATTGTCTTTCTAGAGATAGAGGACTGAGGAAAGAGGAGAGGGATATTGAAAGAAAACTTCAATACAGTTTGGTTAATTTCCTCATAGTAGCTCAAAGAAAGCAGTGAATAGGATTGCTCCAGGGGAGGCAGAGAAGGAAGGTCTCTAGGGCATAGAGAGTAGGGTATCTGGCCCAGAGCAACAAGCGGGTCAATTTGATTTATGGGCAGCCCACATTGTGAATAGTTTCTAGTCATTTTCATCTCAAAACGTTGAGGACTGCCTGTTATATCTAGATAGGCGATCTCAGTCTAATTTGTAAGTAGGCAGAGTTCCAAGATGGAGAGGAGTGTCTGAATGAAGTTTGGGCCAAGAGGCAGGGCAGTTATATCATCAGGAGGAGCATCTGGAAGAAACAAGGAAATTTGGGGGGAAAGAAAAGGTGCCTCTGTTCCAAATGGTCAGGGTATTTTCCATGGGTACATGTCAAATCAGCATAAGGTTACACACAGGCACATACACTCATACATGACATGACATTTTAAAACTGAAATATTTGTACTTTTTTGAACTTTGGGGACATAAATTAATATATATTTATAATTGAACATCTAGGACAGGTGTTTTGCACCTAGAGTCTATGGACTTAAAGACAGATAGATAGACAGACTGATAGATAGATAGACAGACAGATAGATAGATAGATAGATAGATAGATAGATAGATAGATAGATAGATAGATAGATAGAGGTAGATCATGTCAATATAATTTATGCATTTAAAAGCATTATTCTGAAAAGGAATCCATAGGTTTCACTGGACTGACAAAGGAGCCAATCACATTCACACACACACACACACACACACACACATACACACACACAGAACATTCTGAACCTCTGTTTTAGAGCAAACCTGAGAGCCCATCTAGTTCAATATCCTCATTTTACAGGTGAAGGAACTGAAGCCCAGGACTTGAATCCAGGACCTGTACTGTGCCATATGATTTGACATATCCTTCAGTATAGTGAAACCACTCACTGCATTAGATTGTTCAATGCCTGTCTCTTAAGTTACTGGAATTCTTCTGATATCCACATAATCAATGAAAGAAAATAGTGGCTATATAAATATGCTACATCCTGAAACAATTCTACATAATTGGAGAAAGACTTTCTTCATGTTGTCTGAGATGCTGCTGTGACCTTTAGGAGCCTTTCACAGTATGTCTTCAGTTCCTTTTTAAATCTAAGCAGTAGCAGCCGTGATTAATACACAGTTACTCTTTCTCTTTTTAGCCTGCTGCCTTCAGTCACACCCTCTCCAGCTCAGCTCAGTGCATAGCACCCACTCCATTACCCTGCTATCATCCCCACACATCCAACCTGACCAATCTGTTTTGCTTTTATTCAGTTCTTGGCAAAAATAGCCCTCTTGGAAATACATCCATGATGGTAATTTTCTTATCTGTAAAATGAACTGATTGGGCTAAATGATCTCTCAAGTACCTTCTAACTTGAAAATACTGTCATTGTCTATCCAAAACATGCCCAAGATTACGGACTGCTTAGGTCCTGAGCAATTCTAGGGCTTTTTAGCCCCCATGGTACTTGTAGATTATTGTGTGAGTTTCCCACAGGTCTGCTGTCATAGACTAATATTAGTTCATGGGATAATATATAAAGAGGTGGAATGTGCCTTCAACTCTGATTTTATAGATGAGGAAACTGAGGCCCAAAGAGACTCTATGACAAGTCCAGTTTCTTTCAGGTGGTAAGTAACAGGAGGGTCTCTAGGGTGTAGAGAGTAAGGTCATTTTTCCCAGAGTAATAAGGAGGTCAGCTTGATTTCAGGGCAGTCCACATTGTGAATAATTTCTAGTTATTTTCATCTTGAAGCTTTGAGGATTATCTATTAAAACTAGGTAGGAGATCTCAGTCTAATTCATCAGTAGGCAGAGTTCCAAGGTGGAGTGGAATGCCTGAATGAAGGTTGGGCAGAGAGGCAGGGCAGATGTATCATCAGGAGAGGCTCTTGGAAGAAACAAGGAAACCTTTGGCGTTTTTAGAATAAAGAGATTGGGTCTAAAAATGGATTTTCTGATTTTAGGGCCAGACTTCTTTTCCTTGGGCTATGTGGTCTTCTATACAGTTGGTAGACTCCATGTAGTTTCTCCAAGTATTAGTATATAAAATAAACTGAAAAAGCCTGAGTAATGCATCCCTACTTCATTACATTAGTGTTACAAGGTATGTGAGATGCCACTGATTCTGATGTAAGGATGTGGTACTTTATATACAATAGCTATCCTGGTAAATGTTTAACAACCAACTTCTCAGGAAAAAAGTAGTGTGTGGGACATACTTTTAAGTTTAAGCTATATTATTTGCATTTTTCCCATCTCTTTCTAAAGTCTAGTCAACAGAACAATAAATCATATCCTGATTTGTAATATTTACCAATTTCTGAGGTGTATATACTCACACTGAAAACTTAAGAATGAGCTCTCCGAGTCCCTTCTAAATGGATTCAGTAAAAAAATGACAACACAGAAAAGTAGCCTTTAGCTATTTTAAAAGTTAATCAACAAGTATTTATTAAGCACCTACTGTTTGTCAAGAATTGCAAAGTATCAGATAGAAAAATCACACCATGAACAGCAAAACCAGCTCCACCAACTAACATTTATACAGCATTTTAAGCATTCAAAGTGCTTTACACATAGTCTCATCTTAAAATAGTGCCTACCCTTAAGTAGCTCGTATTCTATTAGCTATTAACAATATTGATACAGATTATTACAGGATTTCAGAGCTAGAAGGAACCTTAGACACCATTTAGGTCCCTGCCTCTTTTATCTTTACAGATGAAGAAACTGATGACTGAGAAGTGAAATAATATTTCCCAAGTTAGCAATGAACATCATTGAACTGAGAATCAGAAGAGACCTTAGAGCTTATAATGCTCTGCGCTCTAGTAGAAAAACAATTTGAAACATAGAGAGGTAAAGGGAGGTGCCCAAGACAATGTAAGTGTAAGTGAGCAGAGGCAGGGTTCAAACCTTAGTATGTAAACCTAGGGCTACTTCCAGAGTCTCTCCTAAATTAGTGAGTCTCCCTAGTCCTCCAGCGTTTAGCTCTTTAGCCAGAAAAGCTTGCTAAGCAGCTTATCTGAGTCCAGGAGTTGCTGCTAATAACAAGGAGTCATTGATAAGGAGCCCTTGCTGTTCAGCATTTCAGTCATATCCCGCTCTTCGTGATCCCATTTTGGGTTTTCTTGGAAAAGATGTTGGAGTGATTTAGTATTTTCTTCTCCAACTCATTTTACAGACATAGAAACAAAGGCAAACAGGATTAAGTGACCTACCCAGACTCACACAGCTAGTAAGTGTCTGAGGCCAGATTTGAACTCAAGCCTTCAAACTGAGGCCTGGGAAATAATTTTATGTAGAAAGGTCAAGGTCACCCACTAAATCCTGGGCCATTGCCATTTGTCTTAAGTCTTGCCACTGGACTTGGATGACTCACAAGACTGATGACTTTGTATAGCCCTGACTTATTTAAATCCAATTCATTTACGAGTTAAGTCATCAACCTTGTGGTGTCATTGATCCTCTCTGAGAATGAAAAATGAAAAACACCAATTTCCTGACTCCAGACCCAGTGTGATATCCTCTGAATTGCCTAGCTTCCTCGCACCACTTATTTATCATAATGCAAACTTTGTCCCCCTCATTTCAGCACTTAAGAAGATAAATGACTGTAATTGTAACTTCTCTCACAATTTAGGCATGGTATCATCATCTCAGCATGAAATCATACTTATCCTGAATTAAAGACAGCTTCCAATCTCAAGGGGGCTTTCACAAGATCACAGATTTACAGGTCAAAGGGACTTTAGTGACAGTCTAATTCAATGCCCCTCATTTTACAGATGAGAACTAGTGACTGGCTCTGTCTCGTGGATAATGATTGGAAGAAACTAGGATCTGAACCCTGGTTCTCTGATTTTGGATCCATTGCTACTTCAACTGTGCCACACCAATAGGACCTTTCAAATGGAACACAATTTTCAAACTCTATCAAATTATATCTCTTTTTAAAATACCTAAAATTAAGTAAATGTTAACTAATACAAAAGATGATCTTTTTCAAAAATAAGTATTCTCACTCATTTTTATGTCGTTGGACCCTTTTGGTAGTCTGGTAAAGCCTATGCATCCCTTTTTAAAATAATGTTTTTAAATGCATAAAACACAATGCTTTGGATTACCAAGGAAATCAGCACATTCAGAGAAAATCATCAACCTATTTTTTAAAAAGTTCATAGACTCTAGTTTAAGAATCCATTGTAGAACAACTTTAAACTATCATATTAAATATTTTTTGTTTTAATATATCTTCATCTCAATATGCATCATTTCTCCTGTCACCTAGAGACCCAATACCTATAAGAAACAATGAAAAAGAAAGAAAAAAATGCTTCAGCAAGACTAACCCAACCATCTATGCAATATTCTTCATTTACTGTCCTCCAAGAAAAAGAGTGAGGTAAATTCTCATATTTCTTCTTGAAGGCCAAGGATCATTCTAATTTCACCGTCTTCAGTTTTGATTTATTGTTGTTGTCTTTGTTCTTTCCATTTATACTGTTGTTATACATATTGCTTTTTTCTGGTTCTGGTTTACTTTACTTTGAATCTGTTCACAGAAGTTTTCTCATGCTTCTCTGCATTCTATATACTCATTGTTTCTTCCAGTATGGTAATATTCCATCACATTTTACTGCAACTGACTTAGCCATTCCCCGGTTCATGGGTATCTACCTGTTCTTTACTACTGCAGAAAGTACTGACATAAGGATTTTGGCATATAGGCCCTTCTTTTAATCTTTTGATTTTCTTGCAGTTAAGATCTCTAGCCATGGGATCTCTAAGACAAAGGTAGAAGGATTTAAGCCTATACACACTTTCTTAGAATGGTTCCAAATTGTTTTCCAGAACAATTTGGCTAAATAACTTTTAAAAACAAATAAACTTCTGAATACTTATATTTGTACCTTTTTCACCTATGTCTTCTAGTGTTGCTATAAATTAGCAAGCATTCTACAAGCATTTAAGTACTATGGTATTATTAATATAATTATCTGACTATAAGCAAACTTGCTGAAACTTTCAGCAGCCTCTTTATATTCATGTCCTAATTTGATCACAAATATCATTGGGCAGTTGAAACACAGCTTTCTGGCTTGAAACTTCAAAGTCCTTGATTACTTAGTTTTTAGCTGACACAGGAAGTCAGGAGACCTAATTGTCATCTCAGATTTACTGCTTACTAGACATGTAACCTTTGGTTAAAAAAAAAACAAATCACTTCACCTTTTTTGGCCTGTTTCTTCTTCTGTAAAATGATGTGATCAGACTATAATGTAATCTCCAAGGTCTCCAAATAAAAGCCTATTTTCTACAGGAAATCATTCTTACACCATCTTGATTTCAATGCCTTCCCTCTATTAATTATTTCCTATATATCCTGTGGCAGATAAGTGACACAGTGGACAAAGTACCAGGTCTAGAGTCAGGAAGACTCATCCTTCTGAGTTCAAACCTAGCCTCAGACACTCACTCATTGTGTGACCCTGGGCAAGTCACTTAACCTTCTTTGCCTCAGTTCCGCATCTATAAAATGAGCTAGAGAAGGAAATGAGAGACTATTTCAGTATTTTTGTCAAGAAAACCCTAAATAGAGTCACAAAAAAAAATTGGATATTGACCGAAAAACCACCCAACAAAATCTGTCCAGTACGTATCTTCCTTTGTATGTCTTTGTTTCCATGATGTCTCCCGTATTAGATTGTAAATTTCTTGAGGGCAGGGACTATCTTTTGCTTCTTTTTGTGTCCCTAGAACTTGGCATGGTGTCTGGCACATAGTAGAGGCTTATTAAATGTTTATTGATTGATTGAAATAATGCTCTGGGCTTCTTTAAGGATCTCTCTCCTTGTCTGCTTCTTAGGTCTATCAAAATCCTGTCTCTGAAGGTTTCTTTGATATATTCTTTAATCTTGGATCAAGTCATCTTACCAGTTTCTGTTGAAGAAAACTAGAAAGAAAGAAAATCTAGCATCTCTCCACTTCTGGTTGTCAAAACCTATGTCTCTCTAATTAAATCAAAAAACCTTATGCTTTTTATTCCCCACTCTAATTGGAGTGATGTATCCCCCATCCTTTCTCAGTTTCTTAAGCATAAATTCAATCATTTTAATTCACCAGCTTTAGCAATTATTTTCTCTCAGAACTGTCCAGGTTACAGTTTAAAATGACAGTATCTATTACTGAAGAACAGTTTTCTGACTTCATTAAACTATCCGATGCTTTTGTAAGACAAATGAGGATGGCTTTTGATGATGCTCCCTGGGCGTAATAGGGAGCAAAGATTCTGCCTGCTATATCACACTCATACTACTTGTGACCTAGAGCCACAGTTGGGAATATATCATTTGTGAGCTCATGCTATTCAAAGACCAATCCAACATGCCTCAACTTTGGATCTTTCTGACATCAGAAAGAAGGGAGAGGTTTCAACATGTACAGAAGCCTCCAAAACACATCAGTCTTGGTTGGAAAATGGTTACATGGGGTGTATCGAAGACAAGCCAAGTCAATTCTTACTGGCTTTACAATCTGACTGGCGAATTATCAGTATGAATATTTACACCTAAGAAACTGGCAAATACTACAATTGAGTGGTGCAGTGGACAGAGTGCTGGGCCAGGAGTCAGGAAGAATCATCTTCCTGAGTTCAAATCTAGCCTCAGATACCTACTAACTATGTGACCTTGGGCAAGTCACTTTACCCTATTTGCCTCAGTTTCCTCATCTGTAACACAAACTGGAGAAGGAAATGGTAAATTGCTCCAGTATCTCTGCCAAGAAAACCCCAAATAAGATCATGAAGAGTTGTCATGACTGAAACGACTGAACAACAGTAACATAATTTGGGATTTGGTTTGTTTTCTTGATTGTTTAGACTTAAAAAAGTAATGGAGAAAAATTAATAATGCAGATTAAGCTTAAAAGTGCATTGCATGTATATTTTTTCCCTCCAAGAGCTAGCTAAACATCTACTAGAATGCTACTCCATAGTTACATAGATATTCGAAATGCTTCTAAGGATTCTTTTTTGCTTGTTTTTTTAGGGGTCTGAAGTGGGTATGGGGGAGAAGACTTGTAATTTTATCAATGTGGGGAACTCCTGGGACTTTTCCCTAGCTTCAGGTCTTAGAGGGTTGCCTGGGGAGCATTGAAAAGTTGAGGTTACTTACTCAAGGTAGCACAGATATTATGTATCGGGCCAAGGCTTGAACCCCAATCTTAACTACCACTATCATTATTCCATGCTGCCTCTGTAAAGTTAACCTTCTTAATTATCCATGGACTTCAATTTCTCAAACTGGTTCATGTGCTATAAGAAATGAATAGGAAAACTTCAGAGAGGCCTGGAAGACTTATATGAACTGATGCTGAGTGAAAGGAGCAGAACCAGGAGAACTTTGTACACAGCAACAATCACAGTGTACAAGGATTTTTTCTTGTAGACTTAGAACTTCATTACAATGTAAGGACTTACAAAATTCCCAATGATCTCATAAGACAAAATGCCTTCCACATCCAGAGAAAGAACTATGGAATTTGATTGCAGAATGTAGCAGACCATTTTTATGTTTTGGTTTGTTTTATGATTTCTCCCAATTCATTTTAATTCTTCCATGAAACATGACTAAGGTGAGAATGTGTTTAATAGAAATGTATGAGTAGAACCTATTTAAGATTGTATGCTATCTCAGGGAGGGAGGGAGGAGGTGAGGGGAGGTGAGGAAGGGAGGAGAAAAAATTCTGTTATATGGAAGTGATTGTAGAACACTGAAAACAAATAGGATAATGATAATAATATTGGTGGCATCTTCTTCCCAGAAGACATGAACCAGATAGCTTGAGTATGAGCTTGGTGACCTCTCAAGATCCTTTCCAACCCAAACCTTCAACAATGCAGCAAACAGATGTAAGACAATTTCAGTTTGTGGCAGCTGCATTCAAATCTTCGAGTTACAACATATTCTTAGAGTTTTCTTTGAGTTTGCCTTGAGGCACCCCATCCCGCATTCCCACCCCACAAACCCCAATTAAGCTCATGCAAAGCTAATGTTTCTGGTTGCTGTGGGATACTTCCTTGATCTGAGTTGAACTTTGAATATGCAACACCCAGTGATTTCCAAGGGTCTCATCTATATTGCTCCAGGACTAGAGTCATGCCGGGACGGAACGGTAAAACCACTGAGTTTCTCTTGGATTTCTTTTGTAACCATAAATTACTGTTTTCCCTCTCAAAACTCAGCCAAGGTTTGCTAGAAATGTGGCCTCAGTTTATTTAAATAAAAAAGACTGCTACCAACTCAATTTCCCCTCTTCCCCTACACACACACACACACACACACACACATACACATATGCAATTTGGGAGTCAATTTACATAGGTATCAGTCATTTCTGGGATCAAGGGCCAAAGTAGAAACAGGTTGGGGACTACAACTAATAGACCACTTAATGTGGAAAGAAGATAGTGCAATTTCCCCAAGAATACTAAGGGTGAAGCCAAAGCCAGAGTTTGGTATTGATAAAAACAAACAGGAAAAAAATAAGGTAAATAAAGACAAAATATATGCAAAGTAAATACAAAATAATTTACTCAGAGGTTAGGGAGGAGGATGCTACTACTAGAATGAATCCAGAAAATCTCCTATAGAAGGTGACTCAAGCTAATCCCTAAAGCAAGGTAGAATTCAAATAGACAGAGTTGTGAGGCATGAGGGACAACCTTCATGAATGTCCCTTATGACTTCTTGCAGGAATTCAACCTAGGAAAGTTAGGTTACCTAATACAAATGGGAATAATTGAAAGATCAACAACTTTCCTAATTGTGGGACACTCCTGGTACGGGAATACCTGCCACCTATTTAGATCCCAACCTCTACTAAGTAGATAAATCTCAGGGAAATTTACCTGATACACACAGATATCGATTTTTTTGTTTAGGGTCACATTGCTACTGAGTTTTAAATGTGGAAGTTGAACCCAAACCTTCCAGCTCAAAATCTGTTATTGGATCTATTATATGATAGATCCTGTGGCTATAATAGATCTTGGATTTAGAAGTGGAATGGAAACTTACAGGTTATTGAGTCCAAAATCCTTACTTTACAGATGAGGAAATTGAGGCCCAGAGAGGTTATATGACTTGCCTAAGGTTTTATTAGTTGTAGACATGCAATTGACATAGTATACCATTAATGGTATTAATAATCTAATTAGATCCTCTAACTCTGCTCTTTCTATTATACTATGGTTCCTTGATATTTCCAATTATATAAATTAGGTTATGTAACAGATTTTTAAAAACTAAGTACTGAAGTAGAGAACAGCTAGGTGGCACAGTAGAGAGAGTGCCTGGCCTGGAGTTAAAATCTAGCTTCAGACAGTTACTAACTGTGTGACCCTGAGTAAGTCACTTAACCCTGTTTGCCTCAGTTTCCTCTTCTGTAAAATGAGCTGGAGAAGGAAATGGCAAACCACTTCAATACCTTTGCCTAGAAAACCCCAAACAGGTTCACAAAGAGTCAGACAAGACTTATAAAGGTGGTGCAGCAGATAGAATACCATGCCTGGAGACAGGAAGACCTGACACTAAACCAGCTATGTGATCCTGAGTAAGTCATTTAACCTTGATTTGCCTCAGTTTTCCCTCATGTAAAATGGGGATAATAAGAGTGCCTACCTCTGAGGGTTGTTGTGAGGAACAAGTGAGATCATTATGAAGCACTTAGCACCTGAAACGTAAGTGCTATATAAATATTAGTTTTATTATCATCATCAATAGTTATTACAGTTCAAACCCAAATTAGAAATTTGAGACTCTGAAATATTTCTAATTAGCATTCATTGTTTCTTTGTCCAGGTGTTGTACAATATATTAATCGCCTTCACGAAGATGCATAAGTTTGAAGACATAGAACCTGTTGACATTCTGGCTGGATTTGCCCGGTTTATTGTGGTAGGGGTTGGGGGGGTGTTCTTTGGCATCATCTTCGGCTTCATTTCTGCCTTTATCACACGTTTCACACAGAACATTTCTGCAATTGAACCACTCATCGTCTTCATGTTCAGCTACTTATCTTATTTAGCGGCTGAAACACTCTACCTCTCTGGCATCCTGGCGTGAGTACAAATTAAGAATCATCCCTCACAGTAGAGAAAAGAAAATCAGAACTGCCTCATAGGGACTATTTTTAATCAATCAGCCAACCCACGAACACTTACTGAGCACCTAATATGTGCCAGGCTCTGGAGACACTAAGACAGAAATTAAACAGTCCTTGCCCATAAGTGGCTTACATTCTTTCGGAGCATACATCACGAAAAACGGCATTACCTTTGAAAATAACCCTCAAAAGCGTTAAGGGTTTATAGTTTTGAATGTTCACAAAGTTTACTTCAGTCTCTTTGCATGGCACAAATATTTCCCCAACATTTGCATCTGCATTCCCTCCATTATTTGCCTAGGGACGAGTTGTGGTTTTGTAATATCAGTTTAGAATCTTCAGCAGTCCTAAAGGAGAAAGGAGAAAGAATATTTCAATGTTAATTTCCTATTACTAACTTCCAATAATGGCAAATTACTGAATTAGCAGTACCTTTCAATTAATTGAAGGCAGTCTCAAGTCTCCGAAGTAATTCAATTATTTTGAATCAAAATTATATATGTAATTACATATTAGTTATATAAAGTTATATATATCATGTATAATGTTATATGTGTGTGCGCACACATACATGGATTTGTATGTATATAATGTATGTGTGTACATACATGTATATGTACATGTATGTCATATGTGTATATACATATGCATATACACATACATGCATATGTGGGTATGTATATATTTACAAATAAGGGAAGGTAGGCACGAAAACAACTCATTCTTGGCTACTACCACCAACGACTTTATTTTGACTCTCCTATGGCAGGGCAAGGATTATCATTCATCTATTTCATTGTGGAGAGAGAATAGGTGACTGTAGAAAATGAGATGTTTGGATGTTTTCTGAAGTGAAAAATTTTAAATTTGCCTTCTTCAATGTAAGTCTCCAATTTTTGTTCCTAAGAGTGGTTTTGTTTCTGGTTTTTAATCTCATCTGACCTCTTGAGTTCTCTCTGTTGGGTCTTTCTGTACCAGTGCCCAGGAACTCACACATTTTAATTGAACTATATACATAAAAACAATTGTAAGAAATGCTGTACAGGTGGTAAGAACAAGACTGGTAGCTTGCCTGACTGAGTTATGCCTCCCAGGCAATTGATGCTGAATTTGTGCCATAAAAATCACCTTTGAAATGAAGAGAAAAGAATGGTAATGTGGAAATTTAGGGTAAAAGCTTAATTGGAGACATGAAGGGGAATATGCAAGCTATCCTTTCCACTGTTTACATACAGACTTATTGACATTTTATCATATAAAGGTCATACCATGCCCACTCTTCCCAGGTTAGTGGCAGAAATTAGTATATTATAACTTGGCATTGCATTAACTGCTCTACTTTGAACAAGTAAGTTGCTTTAACCTTTTAACTTTGGGGAAACCTTTAACATTTTTTGTATGTCATGGACCTCTTCAGAAATTTTGTGAGGACCATGAATCCCTTCTTAGAACAATATTTTTAAAAGAATAAATTAAATTGCATAAGACTGCAATGGAAACCAACTAGATCAAAATAATTTATTATATATATATATACGTATATATATACAGACATATACACATATATGTATACATATACATATATATACATATATGCATATATTATATATAATTCATTCATGTATATGTGTGTATGTGTATATGTATATGCATATATAGAGAGAGAAATACATGACAAAGCTTAATATAAAAACCTTATCTTTAAATAAAATGCTTATATCCCTTATACATCTGGTTAAAACATTTATGTTTGCTTATATAAAACTGCATTCCAGTTTGAGTCCTCACCTTAGAGAGAGGGTTAGTGCAAGAAAAACATTTTTTTTAAAAGTCTATAATATGTCTACAAAGAAGAAGGAAGGTCATTTGGGTTAAAAAATAGGATAAGATATAGCTATGTTGTCAGCAAGATGATTTTCGATGTTGTCACTGAAGAATCTGTAGCTTTGACTGACACTCTGTCATTCCAATAGGATCACAGCCTGTGCCGTGACAATGAAAAAGTATGTGGAAGAAAATGTGTCTCAGACCTCCTACACCACCATCAAGTACTTCATGAAGATGTTAAGCAGTGTCAGTGAGACCCTGATCTTCATCTTCATGGGAGTATCGACCGTGGGAAAAGATCATGAGTGGAACTGGGCCTTTGTCTGCTTCACCCTGATCTTCTGCCAGATTTGGAGAGCAATAAGTAAGAAGCCAGCATTCAATGTCACAACCCTGAGGAGTTACAATCCTGTGTCTTTTTTTCTTAAAGGGAAAAAATAGACTCAATACAAAAATAAAGTTGAAATTTGACACTAACCGGTTGAACCAGTCAGGAAAGAATAGGCATGTTATACACCCAGGAAACATTTTTCGCCTACACATGCATATCAGAATATTTTTCACATGATAAGACAATACACAATTGCCTAAAGCAGTGGTTTCTAAACTTTCTTTTCCTCACATACTCCATTAGTAAAAAGAAAATTGAACATGGACCCCAATGTGTACATATTTATTTGTACTATGTACATGTACTACTGTGTTAATAATATATATTATAAAACATAAAAATTAAAAAAAATATCAAGGACAAGCGTTAAGAGCTTGATATATGTCAGGAAATGTGGAAAGTACTGACATACAAAGAAAAGAAAAAAACTGTCTCTGCTTCAAAGAGATCATATTTTAATAGGAGAATAAACATAAAAAAACAGTAGAGACAAGATATATACAGTGTAAATGGCCTCTTACAGAAAGTAAGATTTATATTGAGATTTGAAGGAAGCCAAGGAACCCAGAAAGGATCTGAGGAAGAACATTCAAGGTATAGGGGATGGCCAGTGGAAATACCCAGGGTCCAAAGAATGAGTGCCATGTTCAAGGAGCAGCAAAAAGTCAGTGTTGATAGGAAAGGGCAAAACTGTGAAGGACTCTAAAAGTTAGAAGATTTTATGTTTAATCCTCAAGGTAATAGGAATCCATTGGAGTTTATTGATAATGGGTGTGAAATTTTTAAAAGACTAGATGAAGGTGAAATAATGCTATGCTAGATTAAATAAGAAACCATTGGAGATTATTGAGAAGAGTGACGTGGTCAGGCCTGAGTTTTAGGAAAACCAATTTGTCAGTTGAATGAAGGATGGATTGATGGAGGAGGGCCTTGAAGCAAGGGGACCTGGTAAAAGGCTATTGCAGTAGACCAGGAAAGAGATGATGAGGGCCTGACCTAAGATGGCAGATGTGTGAGTACAGAAAATGGGACAGACGCTAAGGATGTTGTAAAGTTAGAGGCAGTCACACTTGGAAACTGATTAAATTGGAAGTAAGGAAGAGCAAGGAACTAAAGATAACACCAAAGTTACAATCTTGAAAAATGGTGGTGCTCTTGACAATAAAAGAGGGCTTGAATAATATTGGGTTTGGTTGGCGATAAAGATTCATGAGATCTGTGCTATCCAATGCATCCATGTCAGCTAATTCTGTCCCACTCTGAGTGAGAGAAGGGTCTGGTCTTTTACTCATCCATGAACTCACCTAGTGAACTCATCATTGCTTGCCTGTAGCAGAGAGATTCTCTGTAGGGGTGCCTTCCAAAGTCCACAGATGCTTTGAAAAGACGATGAAGAATAAGGTGGAAGAAGGTGGGTAAAAAAGTGGAGGGAAGTGGATTTTCCCAGGGGCATTTGTGCCCTTGTAGCAGTTGTAATAGTCTGGGAGAAAGGAGGGAAAGGGCAAGCCCAATTCTTTTTTTTTAATTTATTTATTTAAGTTTTCAACATTCATTTCCACAAAATTTTGGGTTCCACATTTTCTCCCCATTTCTCCCCTCCCCCCATCCCAAAACGCCAAGCATTCTAATTACCCCTGTTACCAATCTGCCCTCCCTTCTAACATCCCTGCTTTCCCTTATCCCCATCTTCTCTTTTGTCCTGTAGGGAAAGATAACTTTCTATACCCCATTACCTGTATTTCTCATTTCCTAGTTGTATGCAAGAGCAATACTCAACAGTTGTTCTAAAACTTGGAGTTTCAGCTTCTCTTTATCCCTCCCTCCCCACCCATTTCCTTTGGGAAGGCAAGCAATTCAATATAGGCCATATCTGTGTAGTTTTGAAAATGACTTCCATAGTCATGTTGTGTAAGACTAACTATATTTTCCTCCATCCTATCCTGCCCCCCATTTTTTCTATTCTCTCTTTTGATCTTATCTCTCCCCAAGAGTGTTGACTTCTAATTGTTCCCTCCTCCTGCTACCCTCCCTTCCATCACCCCCCACCCTGCTTATCCCCTTCTCCCCCACTTTCCTGTATTGTAAGATAAGTTTTCATACCAAAATGAGTGTGCATTTTATTCCTTCCTTTAGTCGAATGTGATGAGTAAGCTTCATGATTTTCTCTCACCTGCCCTCTTTTTCCCTCCACTGAAAAGTCTTTTACTTGCCTCTTTTACAAGAGACAATTTGCTCCATTCCATTTCTTCCTTTCTCCTTCTAATATACCTCTCTCTCACTGCTTAATTTCATTTTTTTTAAGATATGAACCCATCCTAATCAATACACACCCTGTGCTGTGTGTGTATGTGTATGTGTGTGTGTGTGTGTGTGTGTGTGTGTGTAATCCCACCAACTTCCCAGATACTGAAAAAAGTTTCAATACTTACAAATATTGTCTTTCCATGTAGGAATGTAAACAGTTCACCTTTGGTAAGTCCCTTATGACTTCTCTTTGCTGTTTACTTTTTCATGCTTCTTCTCATTCTTGTGTTTGAAAGTCAAATTTTCTTTTCAGCTCTGGTCTTTTCATCAAGAATGCTTGAAAGTTCTCTATTTCATTGAATGGCCTTTTTTTCCCCTGAAATATTATATTCAGTTTTGCTGGGAAGGTGATTCTTGATTTTAGTTCTAGTTCCTTTGGCTTCTGGAATATCAAATTCCACACCCTTTGATTCCTTAATGTAGAAGCTGCTAGATCTTGTGTTATCCTGATTGTATTTCCACAATACTCAAATTGTTTCTTTCTAGCTACTTGCAATATTTTCTCCTTGACCTGGGAATTCTGAAATTTGGCCACAATGTTCCTAGGAGTTTCTCTTTTTGGATCTCTTTCAGGAGGTGATTGGTGGATTCTTTCAATATTTATTTTGCCCCCTGGTTCTAGAATATCAGGGCAATTTTTCTTGATAATTTCATGAAAGAGGATGTCTAGGCTCTTTTTTGGATCATGGCTTTCAAGTAGTCCCATAATTTTTGAATTGTCTCTCCTGGATCTATTTCCCAGGTCAGTTGTTTCTCCAATGAGATATTTCACATTCTCTTCCATTTTTTCACTCTTTTGGTTTTGTTTTGTGATTTCTTGGTTTCTCAGAAAGTCATTAGCCTCCATCTGTTCCATTCTAATTTTGAGAGAACTATTTTCTTCAGTGAGCTTTTGAACCTCCTTTGCCTTTTGGCTAATTCTACTTTTTAAAGCATTCTTCTCCTCATTGGCTTTTTGAACCTCTTTTGCCAATTGAGTTAGCCTATTTTTAAAGGTGTTATTTTCTTCAGCCTTTTTTGGGTCTCCTTTATCAAAGTGTTTACCCACTTTTCATGATTTTCTTGCATCTCTCTCGTTTCTCTTCCCAGTTTTTCCTCCACCTCTCTTACTTGATTTTCAAAATCCTTTTTGAGCTCTTCTATGGCCTGAGCCCATTGAATATTTATTTTGGATGTTTGGGATACAGAAGCTTTGACTTTTATATCTTTCCCTGATGGTAAGCATTGTTCTTCCTTAACCAAAAGGATGGGAAAAGATATCTGTTCACCAAGAAAGTAACCTTCTATAGTCTTATTTTTTTCCCCTTTTTTGGGCATTTTCCCAACCAATTACTTGACTTTTGGGTCCTTCGTCAAGGGTAGGGTATACTCTGGGAATCTGTAAGATCTCAGTTCCTCCAAGGTGGCACAATCAAGTGTGTACACTGGTCTGGGACTACTCCTAGAGATTCTTGTCCCTGGAATTTTAGTTTCCTCTCCATAGCCACCTGGCCTCCAGTTCCTCCAAGCTAGCACTGGAAGCTGATTTTCAGATAAACTGTGGGTGCAGGGCCACTATTCAGTGTGAGGTAAAGATCAGCTTCCTCAGGGCTTCTAAACAGGGCTGAGGTAATAATCAGCTCCTCAGTACCCCTAGAGGTTTTATGATCCAACAATGGATGCAGGCTGCTCTTCGGGCTGCAGCAGGAACTGCTGCTGCCTGCCAATGTGGCCTCTGCAGCCGCTGCTTGAGGCCAGATTATGAGAATACCCTTCTCCCTTCCTGACCAGCTGAAAAAACCCTGTCACTGACCTCTGGTGCCTGTGGATTGAGGGATCTGCAGACCCATTGCTGCTGCTCTGGCGACTGGAGATTCCACCCTGGAGGTGTTCTCATCCCCAAGCCATGCCACGCTGAATGGCCAAGGCTGGGCTGGGTTCTGCTCTGCATCCAGTGCAACAGATGTTTCCCATGGGCCTTTCAGGTCACCCTGGGCTGGAAATCTCCTCCATTCTGTTGTTCTCCACTTCTGCTGCTCCAAAATTTGTTGAGAGTCCCTCTCTACAGGTATTTTATGGACTGTGTTGGGAGAGCCTGCATATGTGTGTCCTTCTACTCTACCATCTTGGCTCCACCCCAAGCCCAATATTAAAAGAGGGAAGTTTGCAATTTGTACACAGGTAAAGATGAGTAGGGGTAAGGGAATGTTAGGAGATCAGGATAACTATAGTTATATTGGAAATGAAGCCATTGAGGGTAAGGTTCATCCTCTGATATAATTCTTAGGCTATAGCTTCTATGCAGTCAGGTCAGAGTGTTACCTGAGGGGCATAGAACAAGATCACTTGTCATTGTTGAGTCTTCATAACCCCATTATTATAGCATGCTACATCCATTATCTGTCAAAGTCTGTCCAAGTTCATGTTCGTTGTTTCTATGACACTATCCATCTCATCCTCTGACATCCCCTTTCCTTTTACCTTCAATCTTTCCCAACGTCAGGGTCTTTTTCAAAGAGCCCTGTCTTCTTATTACATGACCAAATCATGTGCAGATCTGGCCTAGAGTGAATGGGCTTTAAAAAAAAATGCTAAGAGAACTTTTACATCAACACATTTATATTTAGCCTGATAAAATTGTCCCTTTCCTTCTCACCTATCTGCCAATTTCTACATTCTAGCATCTTAAAAAGCTATAGATTATAAACAGTTATAATTTGCACTTTTTTGAGTGGCGAGGATGAGATCTTAAATTATTTCCTGGATCAAACAAATCTTAACACTGTTAGAAACCTTTCCCCTAAAATAGGACAGGAGCTCCTGATTTGGAATGAGTGTTAAAAATGTTGAGAAAATATACCTGGCATAAGGGAAAACAGTTTATCAGGCTTTATTTTTTCAAAATTATTTTTTTCATCTTAAAGTTAAATTCTAAAATTTAAATACACAATAAGAAAAGAAACTAAAGCATATTATAAACTTAAATATTGAAACTTGAATATAAAACAAGAAAAGAAAAAAAAACTTCACCATGTGCACAGCAGAACATAAGAAAGGATTCAAAATATACAACAATAAATTTCCATTTCAAGAAAGCCTATATCATGAATACTACACTTTGTGCTCAGAGCTGTACATTTTTTCTTTGCTCTCTTGTAAGTTTTCTGCTATGTACTTTTTATGTTGTTCTTTTCCCTCTTTTCTCCTCCACCCAAGAAGGCTATAATTAAGTGAGAATATAACAAATATATACATATTCAAACATACATATATACATACATACCAACATACATACATATACTTATACATATACTTAGATATCTATAATCATACTCATATGTAGACATATACATTCATATGCATCTATATAAGACCATACTATACTTATCTGTTCTCTGTTTCTCTGAAGGTGGATAACATCTTCCTTCATAAATCTGAGTCTTTATATCTTTTTTTAAGTTCACCAATTCATCATTTCCTACACCACAGCAATATTGTATTTAAATATCTATTTATTTTAGATAGTCCAAAACAATATCTTTGTTTTAAGATCCTGATTACTATCCCTGCTTTATTCCCTAACAAATTCTAGTCCTGATCTTTATTTTATGTTTGTGTGTATCTCTTATTTCTTATCCCTCTTGACTCCTCTACTTCATTTCTACCCACTACCTTGCCCTCCTGTTACTTAATCTACCCCCACTCCAAGTATCCCCCCTTTTATCTTCCCATTTATCTAAACACACTTCTTATACCCCATACTTATCCTTCCCTTTAAAAATCCTCTATCACCTCCCCTCTCCCTCTCCCTTTAACCTTTTATTTTTTTCTTAATTTAGAAGATTTTTATACCCTTCCAAATATATATATTGTTCCCTCTTAAACCCATTCTCTATGAAAGTAGGATTCCTGAAGTACCAGCCCTCCTCCCATATCTAATTCCTCTGTGTTGGTTCTTCTTCTTGAACCTCATTTGTATAAGATAATTACTCTTTTTACCTTTTTCTAAATGATTTTACTTTTTAGAATCTTATCATACTAAAGTCTACCCCAATCTTTCTTTTGAACTATCTGATTATTAATAACAATCTTAGACATATTTTTTATACTTCCACACATAAAAATTGAACAGTCTGCCCTTATTGAGTCCCTTGTAATTAGTCTTTGATATGTGCCTTATATTTCTCTTAAATGTCAAATCTTCTTTTAATTTCAGGGTTTTTTTTTTAAAAAATCCTGAAAGTCTGGCCATTCTTTTTGTTCAGGATTATGCTTAACATTGCTGGGTATAGTATTTTCAGCTGCAACTCTAATGCTTTTGTCCTTTAGCATGTAGTGTTCCAAGACCTGTTGTCTTTTATTGTCACTGCTGCTAAGTCTTGTGTGATTCTAATTGTGTCATCACTATGTTCAAATTATTCTTTTCTTGCTGCTCTTAATAGTTTCTCCTTGAGTAGGGGATTTTGGAATTTCACTATTTTATTCCTGTAAGTTTTTCTTGTAAGATCTCTTAAAAGAGAATGATCAGTGGTGATCAGCGGATTTTTCTTTTTTTTATTTTATTTCTACTTTCCCCTCTAGTTCCAACACTTCAGGACAATTTTCTTTAATTATTTCTTTTATTATTGTACTGAGATTCTTTGTTTCATCGTAGCTTTCAAGTAATCTGATTATTCTTGTGGTTTCTCTTCTTGATCTGTTTTCCAGATCAGTTTTTCTTGTGAGATGTTTCATATCTCTTCTAGTTTTTCATTCTTTATATTTTGTTTTATTATTTTGTGATCTCTTATAATTTCATTGGCTTCCCCTTGCCCAATTTTAATTTTCAAGGAGTTGTTCCTTAAGATTCTGAATCTCATTTTCTGATTGGTTGCCTTTCTTTTCATAATCTTCTTGCTTTTTTTGGATTGTTCTTAGTTTTTAAAATTTCCCTCAATCTCTCTCATTTGATTTTTAGTCTTTATTAAGTTTTATGAATTTTTTTTTGGACAGGTGACCATTTGACATTACTCTTTGGGATAAGAGAGGCTTCTTTTTTTTCCTTCAGTACCCTCTTCTGATGATGAATCCTGGTCTTCTCTATTCCCATAGAAACTTTCTGTGGTTGGATTCTTTCTCCTTTACCTACTCTTTTATTTTTTTCAATTTGTAGCAGCTTATTTTTTGTAATTCCTGTAGTCCTGGAGTATGGGGGAATGGTAACTCTGCCCTCAGATATTCTTTCTGTTTTCCCCTCTGACTGGAACCAAAACTAAGAATTCTGTCCTCCTGAAATTCCCACAACCAGTGGCATCCCTATGCCACTGCTTTTGCACTCACTAAGCCTATGCTGTTTCCTTCTGTCCCAGGGCTGTTTCTCCACAGTACAGCTGGGTCTGACATTCTTTATCAGCAGAGGTTCCCTTAATCTTCCCTACTGAGACAGAGACCCCAGACACTGTCTGGGAAGTGAAAGTCTCAATGACTGGGTTTAAGGCTACCTCCAAAACAGCTAGCCCTCAGGTTCACAGTCACTTGTTGTTTCAACAAAACTAGCCTGGAGGTGTTTACTCTTCACAGGCACTAAATCTTGGTCCTGGGATTTTTCTTATAATCTCAATCTTCTCCTGGTTGTCCCAGGAGGACCACTGTTCTGCCCCAGCTCTTGTTTATTATGACTCCTCTATGTTCACCCAGAGGTACTACTTTGTCTTGTTTGTGGGGGGAATCTGGAGAGCTAAGAATATTCTGACTTACTCTGAGATCTTTCCAGAATCCTCTCCCTTTGAGTCTTTATTGGGGAAAAACTGCTATATGATACTATATTGAATCATTCAAACAAGTGAAATACATTTAAGCAGTGACTTTATTTGTCTTCTAAGGTAAGATTTTTCAAACTAAATAATAAGCTTCCATTGTATTTGTAACACTTTTAAACTGAAATCAAAATAACTTAAAATGACTTGTTCCATAGTTAGAGGCTCTAGCAGGAGTAGAACCTGTGACCTCAAGGCCACATGTGGCCTCCCAGGTCTTCAAGTATGATCCTTTGACTGAATCCAAACTTCACAGAACAAATACCCTTAATAAAGATTTCTTCCATAAAACTTAGACTCAGTCAAAAGGCTGTATTCATGGTCCTAGAAGACTACAAGTTCCTTAACCTATGGCTAAGTAGTATTGTCAGTTCAATTTAATTCAATTTAATGTGCATTTAGTAGCATCTAGTATGTGTCAGGCACTGTGCTTGTCACTAGGGCTACAGAGTCAAAAAGAGAATCACTTCTTCCCTCAAGGAACTAAGATTCTAGTGGGAATTGGGGATGGGACACGTATGTTGTTAAAAAAAAATACAAAATGTATAAAATATGCTCAAAATAACTTCTAGGGGAAGGTCCCAAAGTCAAAGGTGAAGGGTAGTTTGTTAACAATAGAACTGGGGTTCTGAAGGTCGCAATGAAAGAGCAGAGAAGATTGGGGTAGGGATGCCAAAGGAATGGAACATGGATGGATTTGAGGGAGCATGTAGTCAACAAAAGAAGATTCAGCCTTGTAAGACAATAACTCAAAATCACAGAGATACTGAGAGGAGCCACAGGGCAGAAGGCAAAGTGGCAAAGATAGTGTTAATTTGATTATCAGTCTTTGAGTAAGAGGCAGCGGATGGAGTAATAGAACAGGTGTCTGTTTTATGGTTCTATTTGCTTGTCAAGGTAAGGCTCATGGAATCCTGGTTCCCAGGATGATTTTACAGTATGGAGAAGTTTGAAGTTAGTTGCCCTGTTAGGTCAGCTCAAATCTGCACTCTAATGTTAGATAGATCATTGTGCGGAGAGGATGATCTATCTAATTGTTCCTGGACTGATGATCAGCATGGAGTAGAAGGAAGATAAACCCATTACAGTTATGAGACTTTGTTATAGGACCTCAGTACAGAAAGAAAGAGTAGTAGAAGCTGAAAAGGATAAGCATTTATACAAGGTCTAGAAAGACCTGAAATTCACAAGTCTAGCCTCAGAGAAACCACTGCAACATCTTTGTCAGGAAAACTCCTTACCCAGTCACAAAGCATCAGACACAACTGAACTACTGAACAACAACACATCAGCCAAGTGCTTTTTTTGTACAAATATATCATTTGGGTCTCACGACAACTCTGGGGCTGAGGGTTATTATTATTTCCATTTTACAGCTGAGAAAATTGAGGCAAACAGAGTTTAAGTAACATTTCCTGGATCACACAGCTAGTAGGTATCTGAAGTCACATTAGAATGCAGGTCTTTCTGATTCTAGGATCAGTGCACTACTCATGTCACCAGGTGCCTCCTCAAAGTATTCCAAGATTGAAAAAGCTATTTCTAGGAAGTGGAGCCCCATTAGAGAGAAGGGAGCCTAAAAAATAGGCTCATCCCTAAATCTTAGGCACCAAGCCTAAAACACTTCTAATGGCAGAAGTTCTACTGGTTCTGCTTGACTATGAAGGGTCAGTGGGTGTATGCATTGCAGAAGCAGGTTTTGACCTGATGTAAGGAACAATTTGTTAATAGACATGGAGAAAAGCATATGGAGCTATCTCAGACCTTCACTAAAGACCTTTTTTCTTTTTTTTCACTTAATAGTACTTAATTTTTTTACAATTATATGTGAAGATAGTTTTCAACATTTGTTTTTGGAAGATTTTGAGTTCCAAGTTTTCTCTCTCCCTCTAATCCTTCCCCTCCCCAAGAGATCAAGTACTCTGATATAAATTATACATGTACAGTCATGCTAAACAAAGTTCCATATTAGTTATGTTGTGAAAGAAGAATAAGAAAAGAGAAAAACCACAAGAAAGAAAAAAACAGCAAAAAACATGAAAATATTGTGCTTTGATCTGCATTCAGACTCCATAATTCTTTCTCTGTGTGTAGGATAGTGCTTTCCATTATGAATCTTTTGGAATTGTTTTGGATCATTATATTGCTGAGAAGAGCTAAGTGCATCATAGTTCATTATCACATAATGTTTCTGTTACTGTTACCTGACATTTCTAGTACAATATTGAATAATACTGGTCATAATCAGCATCCTTGTTTCACCCTAATCATATTAAGAATGCTTCTATCTTATCCCCATTATACATAATGCTTGGGGATGGTTTTAGATAAATGCTGCCTATCATTTTAAGGAAAATTCCACTTACTCCTATGTTTTCTGTTGTTTTTAATATGAATGGGAGCTGTATTTTGTCAACAACTTTCTCTGTGTCTGTTGAGATAATCATATGGTTTCTGTTAGTTTTGTTATTGATATGGTTGATCATATTGATAGTTTTTCTCATACTGAATCAGACCTACATTCCTGGTATAAATTTCACAAGGCCATAGTGTATTATCCTGGTGAAAAACTGCTATAATTTCCTTGTTAATATTTTATTCAAAATTTGTGCATCAATATTCATTAGGGAAATTGGACTATAATTGTATTTTCCTAAGTTTGGCTCTTCCTCATTTAGGTATTAGCATCATATTTATGTCATAAAAGGAATTTGGTAGGATTCCTTCTTGGCTTATTTTTTCCAGATAGTTTATATAGTGTTGGAATTAAGTGTTCCTTAAATATCTGGTAGAATCCACTGTAAATCCATGCTTCCCTGCAGGTTTTTCTTTAGGGAATTCTTTGATGGCTTGTTCAGTTTCTTTTTCTAAATGTTACGATTTAAGTATTTTGTTTCCTCTTCTGTTCATCTGAACAATTTATATTTTTGTAAATATTCATCCATCTCACTTATATTATCAGATTTATTGGCATACAGTTGGGTAAAAAAACTCCTAATTATTGCTTTAATTTGCACTTCATTGGTAGTGACTTCATCCTTTTCATTTTTGATATTGGCAGTTTGGTTTTCTTCTTTTTTAAAAAAAAATCAAATTAACTAAAGGTTTATCTATTTTTTCCTAACACTAGCTTTTAGTTTTATTTATTAGTTCAATAGTTTTCTTAATTTCAATTTTATTAATCTCTCCTTTACCTTGCAGGATTTCTAATTTGGAATTTAATTGGAGATTTTTAATTTTTTTCTTTTTCTGTCTTTTTTGTTAGTTGTATGTTCGATTTATTGATCTCTTCTTTCTCTATTTTATTCATGTAAGTGTTGAGAGATATAAAATGTCTCCTAAGAACTGCTTTGACTGCATCCCATACATTTTGGTATATTATCTCATAATTGCTGTTCGCTTTAAGGAAGTTATTGATTGTTTCTATGATTTATTGTTTGATCCACTCTTTCTTTAGGATTTGATTATTTCCAATTAATTTTAATCTATTGTTCCATGATCCTTTAGTATGCACAAGTTTTATTGCAGTATGATCTGAAAGTGATGCGTTTGTTATTTCTGTCTCTCTGCACTTTATTTTGAGATTTTTAGGCCTTAATGCACAGTCATTTTTTTTGTAGATGCCATATACCACTGAGAAAATGAATATTGCTTTCTTTCTCCATTCAGTTTTCTCCAGGGATCTGCCATATATAACTCTGTAATTCTATTTGCCTCCTTAACTCCTTTCCTCTTTATTTTGTGGTTAGATTTATCTAGTTCTGAAAGAGGGAGGTTGAGGTCTCCCACTAATGTAGTTTTGCTCTCTATTTCTTCTTGTAAGTCACTTAACTTCTCCTTTAAGAATCTGGATGCAATGCCACTTGACACATATAGGCTTGGTATTAATATTACTTCATTGTTTGTGGTACCTTTTAACAAGATGTAGTTTCCCTCCTTATCTCCATTTTTGCTTTTGTTTTGTCTGAGATCAGGATTGCTGCCCCTGCTTTCTTACTTCAACTGAAGCATAATATACTCTGCTCCAGTCTTTTACCTTTACTCCACATGTATCTCTCTGCTTCAAATGTATTTCTTGTAAAGAACATGTTGTAGAATTCTGGTTTTTAATCCACTCTGCTATCTGCTTCTATTTTATGGGAGAGTGCAACCCATTCATATTCACAATTATGACTAACTATATATTTCCCTCTATTCTATTTTTCTTCTGTTTATACTTTTCTTTCAGCCTTCACCTCCTCATCAGAGTTATGCTTTTGACCATCACCTCCCTCAATCTGCCCTCCCTTCTGTCAGCCTCCCCTCTTTTCTTTCCCCTTTCCCCTTCTACTTCTACCTTACCTTATATCAACTCCCCTTTTCCCTTTTCTCTCCTCTTTCCCCTCCTACTTCCCTATGGGGAAACACACTTCAACTGGGTGTGTATGTTATTCCCTCTTTGAGCCAAATCCAATAAGAGTAAGGTTCAAACATTGCTCACTCCCTCCTTTCTTTCCCTCTACTATAATAGGTCTTTTGCACCTCTTTATGTCATGTGGTTTACCCTATTCTGTTTCGCCTTTTCCTCTTCTCCCAGTATAATACTTTTTATTACCCCTTCATTTTTTTATATCATCTCATCAAAATCATCTTATTCCCAACACTGTGTCTATGTATACTCCTTCTAATTTCCCTAACAGAGATGCAGTTCTCAGGATTTGCAAGTATCATCTTCATGTGTAGGACTATAAACAGTTTAACCTTATTGAATAACATGTTGTTATCATGTTTTTCCTATTAACCTTTCTATGCTTCTCTTGAATCTTGTATTTGATAATCAAATTTTCTGTTTAGCTATGGTCTTTTCATCAGGAAATTTGGAAAGTTTCCTATTTCATTGACTGTCCATCTTTTCCCCTGAAAGATTATGCTCAGTTTTGCTGGGTAGTTGATTCTTAGTTGTACTCCAAGCATCTTTGCCTTCCAGAATATCATGTTATAAGCCCTGCTATCCTTTAATGTAGATGCTGCTAAGTCCTATGTAATCCTGACTATGACTTCATAATATTTTTTTCCTTGACCTGATAATTTTGGAATTTGGCTACAACATTCCTGGGAGTTTTCATTTTGAGATCTCTTTCAGAAGGTAATCAATGGATTTTTTCAATGACTATTTAATCCTCTGATTCTAAGACCTCGAGGCAGTTTTCCTTGATATTCTTGAAAGATTTCTCTTAAAATCATGGCTTTCAGATAGTCCAATAAATCTTAAATTATCTCTCCTGGATCTATTTTCCAGGTCAGTTGTTTTTCCAATGAGACATTTTACATTTTCTTCTATTTTTTCTTTCTTTTGAATTTGTTTGACAGCTTACTGACATCTCATAGAACCATTAGTTTTCTCTTGCCCAATTCTGATTTTTAAATAATTATTTTCTTCAGTTAACTTTTGTACTTCTTTTACATTTGGCCAATTCTACTTTCAAAGGAGTTGTTTTCTTCAGTGGATTTTTTTTTTATTTGACCACTTCTATTTGTTTTCTTCAGTTAATTTTTATGCTTCCTTTTCTAAGTTGTTGGTTCTTTTTTTCATAATTCTCTTACATAACTCATTTTTTTTCCAAGTTTTCCTTCTACCTCTCTTACTTAATTTTTTAAAATCCTTTTTGAGCTTTTTTTGGACTTCAAACCAATTCACATTCCTCTTTAAGGCTTCACATGTAGACATTTTGACATTGTTGACCTCTTCTGAGTTTGTGTTTTGATCTTGCATAATAACTCTTTATGGTTAGAGCCCTTTTCGTATTTTGCTTTTGCTCATTTGTAAAAAGTTTAGCTCTATTCTTGGGGCACAGGGAGCATTGTCCCAACTTTCTTGTTCTAAGGACCAGGGGCCTAGTGACTGGTTTTCTGCCCCAGGGACTCACATACTGCCAGCTTGCCCACAGTGCTGGGGTGGTGTAACTGAGCTGTGCCTGTTCTGGGGCTGGCAATTTGCCTTCTATATAGGGCTGGAGGCCTCACAGCTGGCTTGCTGTACTATTAGCCTGCTGAACCAGGACTCAGGGTCCCCAGATGTTGATCTGTACTGTGGCTAAGAGCCTGCTGCTGGTTTGCCCAGACACTGTCTGTGATTGGTTTTGCTCCAGTTTTACCCAAATGAGACAGACCTTTCCTGAAGTCCTTCTAAGTTATCTTAAGACGGAAAATTGTTTCACTCTCTTTGTGGATTCTGTCACTCCAGAACCTGTTTGGGGGCTTGGTTTAATGTTGTTTCTAAAGGAAACTGAGGAGAGCTCAGGGAACTTCCTAGCTTCTCTCTACTATCTTGGCTCTACCCCCCATTAGAGGTCTTTAAGCAGTGGTTATATGATCCCCTGTTGGCATTCCTTGGAATATTCAGCTATGAATTTCCTTTAGTACACACCCTACTTTTACCACTTGGGAAGGAGCATCAAGAATCCAGTAGTATACTACTGAATATAATACTCAATATGAGTACCTATCAGGGTGATCATGGAAGAAAGCAAAACATAGGAAATGTGATAAAGTGGAAAGAACATTGAACTAAGAGTCAGAAGACCAGCATTGGGTTTAACCACCCTTGGCATGTTTCCCTAACTGTAGAATGTATGGATTAAATACGATGACCTTCAAGGGATCTTCCAGTTCTAGAACAATAGTGATAATAATAACTGACATTGACTTAGCACTTACTATGTCAGGCATTGCACTAAGCACGCTACAATTATTAACTCCTTTGATCCTCATACCAACCCTGGAAAATATCATTATTATTTCTATTTTATAGATGAGGAAACTGAGGCAGACTGAGCTTAAGACTTGCCTAAGGTCATGTAGTTAGAAAGTGGTTGAGAGTTGATTTGAACTTGAGGCTTCTCATCACCAACTCCCATGCTCTATCCACTTTGCCACCTAGCTGAACATGATTCTAAGTAATTTCAGCAAGGGTAGGAAGCTGACATTAAATAATAGTATGAATGATGGATGCATAACTTAAACTAAGGTAACTAATTAGACATATGTCTTAGAGCAAGTCACTAGTTCCCTGGACTCACTTTCCTTAACTATAATTGTAAAGAGTAGAGCCATAGGACTTGTTTCCACAGTGGCTCAAATTCTGCCAGAAAGGCAAGGGACAGGAAAGACATAAGGGGAGGGAAAGTGTACGTTAAGGTTTCAGCCAAAACTGTTAGTAAGGCTTCTCCCTAAATTTTCCGGAACTAGAACTGTTAGTCTTGAGGTATTTTGATAATGGTGCAAATTGTGTCCAATAAATGAACAATATTCTTTCTTGAAAACAGGGATATAGCTTTATCATACCCAGAGCACTAAAATACATATTGATATCTCTGAAGAACTTTTAGCTCCAAGCACGTCCACTTCTCATATATATTCTTTGTGTAACACATTGTAGACTCCCAATAGAATGTAAATGTTTAAAGCCAGGGACTATCCCACTTTTTAATTTGTATCTCTAGCTATAGTATAATGCTTAATAAATACTTTTTGATTGAATGGGCAATTTTGATTTGTAAGAATAGCTTACGTACATACATAGTCTTTGAGGTTTATCAAGACCTTTGTAAACATAATTCACTTGAGTCCCAACAGCAGTCTTGTGAGGCAAGTACTACTATTACCATCCCTATTTTACAGATGAGGAAACTGAGACTGAGAGAGGTAAAGTGTCTTGCCCATTGTCATATATCTAACAAGTATCTGATCTAGGAGTTGAACCTGGTTTTTCCTGATGCTAATTCCTTGTACTTCCCTAACTCATTATCTCTATAATATAAAAATTTGATAAGCATTCATGCATTTTGTGCTTTGTTTTTGTTGGGTCATTTCAGTTGTGTGATTCAGTCTTTGTGATTCCACTTGGAATTTTCTTGTCACTTCATTCTCAAGATCATTTTACAGATGAAGAAGTGAGGCAAAGTAGGGTAAAATGACTTTCTCAGGGTCATATAACTACTAGTAAGTGTCTGAGGCTGGATTTGAACTCATGAAGATGAATCTTCCTGATATTAAGGCCAGTGCTCCATTCACTTTGCCACCTAGCTATTTATATTCATGCATGTGGAAAGGACAAGGGGGGGAGGGATTCAATGTTTCCAAGTAGCATATACATGGAATTTCAGAGCAAGAAGGAATCTTAGAAATCATCCAGTACAATGTGTCATCCTCCCTATTTTTATAGCTGTAGAAATCAGGCTTGGAGAAAAAGTGCCTTGGCTGAGGTTGCAGAGCTAGTTAGCGGCAAACCTAGACTTAGAATCCATGACTCAGAGATCAATGTTCTTTTGTACATCCTGATGCATTTTTTTCCCCTTAGATTGGGAAATGTGGTTTGAAATTCTTTACCCTTGAAGCTCAAGACCTTTTCAGCTCTGATACAGAGCTAAAAAGAATTTTTGCAGCACAATTAAATACATTCTTTCAGAATATCCTTAGGAAAAAGAGTCCCATCAGGAATCTGAGGATATGTGAAGCAGTCTTATCCCGAAGCTCCATGAAAGAAAGAGGAAAAAAAAGAAAAGAACCCTACCAGAATCTGAAAACCCCCAGACCCAAAGACTACAGCTACAGAAAACATATAAACAGCCTCCTCAGATCCCTGGGAGCACTCCCAGCTTGAGAGCTGCCTTCAGGATTCCGAAAGACTCCTTGCTCCCACTCTGTCCCTCTCTATCTTTGTACTCCCTCCACCGCCTTCAGTGATTTTTTTTCAAAGCAAAGATAACAAATATTACATTCCTCTCTCTAACTTCCAAACCAGCTCTCCTGGTTTGGAGACCCTAATTTCCAGTGCTCAATAATCTAATAAGGAAGTTAGCCTTGGGGCTTCCAGTGCCCAGAGATACTAGAAGTTAATGGATACAAAGCTATTAGTCTAGTTCACTTCCTTATGGGTATGTGTGTGTGTGTGTGTGATTTATTGTGTATATATATACATATATAGGTATGTATGTATATATATATACATATATATGTATGTATGTATATATATATACATATATATGTATGTATGTGTATATATATGTATATATATGAGAGAAAAGGAGGTAAAGAGAGAGAAAGAGAACCTTGGTGTTATTTGTCAGGACTTATGCTCCTCTAGAATAGACTTTCAGAACCTATCCACATTTATGACATGGTAAAGCATGGGAGTAGGAATTTTCCACCATATGTTAATGAAAACAGCCTGCTACAGGCTTGCTGTGAGGATTTTGATGATCTACTCCAGGCTAAAACCATGAACGAGCAAAACAAGAAGGTTTCAGTAGGACCAGAAAATTATCTTCTATTAAAGTTCTTGTATAGCTTTTCCTTTGTTCTCGAAGAGGACCATGATATCAAGAAGATGATGCCATGATGTGTAAGTGATTTAGGGTTGTGCAAAGTCACCAGCCTCACTTTCTCCTCCAGAGCCATTTGAGTCCAGGGCTAGATATAGATGAAGGCAACTGGAGATTATCAAGGATAAGAGACCTTGACCTTTTTAAGCTAAGGTTTTCCGAGTTCTCACTTTGCATGTGGTGACACCCATTCTATGATTAGACCTGCTTAAAAAATAAGTTAAGGGATGGCCCCTTTAATTAAAAAAAGTCAAACTGCTAGGGGAAGACCCTCAGGGTTGCAAGCCAAGAGAAACATAATTACTATTTACATCTTCTGCGTGTCCATCCAAGGTCTTAGAGTGGAAGTAAGGCATAATTGAGAGGGCATTAGACTAGTGTGAAGAAGATCTGGGTTCAAATCCTACCTTACAGACCTACCAGCTGTGGCATGTTGATCCAATAGCACCTTCTCTGAGCATCATTTTCCATATCTGTAAAGCTAATTGATTAAACTTAATGGTACTCTCAGATCCTTTCAAGTTTTAAATTTATTATCCAATGATTTCCGTATAATGAAGCAATCGTCATTATCAACTTGTGGAGGATTATTCTATTTGTTCAAGGATGGAGTTGCTTGGATACAGCCAACTATCACTTTGCTTGCCTCCATATAGCAAAAAGTATCTGTAGACTAGACCTGGAGGCAAGCTACTATTCTACACAGGCTACAAGATGCAGTTTTGATTTTCAAGGAATACATATAGGAAGGGAAGAGGGTAGCTGCAATTGACCCTTAACAGATTATTCCTGACTTCTTTACTGATAACCTTGTCCCTTGTCCTGCATTGTGGCCAGCCTCAGAATTTGATTGCAGGTTGCCTAGCCAAAAGTTCCTAAGATGCAAGAAAATACGTGATAGAAGAATTCCCACAGTGGGGAGGCTGCTTCATCCATTAATGAAGAGTTTCACGTCCCTGGCCTCCACCAGGGGGGTCATGGCTGGCCATTTGACTCCTAGCCTCTCATACTGGAAAGCAGAAATAACTGAATCCTCTGGGCTTGGGCCTTTGTGGATCCTGAGGCTAGTAGCAGCTTTGTGGACCGTAATTTAGTTCAGCGTGGGGAAAAAAGTCTTCTTAGACAGCCTCGTGCTTTTATAGGCCCAGGCCACTGTCGTTCAGTCATTTCCAACTCTTCATGACCCCATTTAGGGTTTTCTTGGCAAAGATAATGGATTCGTTTGCCATTTCCATCTCCAACTCATTTTACAGATGAGAAACTGAGGCAAACAGGGTTAAGTGACTTGCCCAAGATCACGCAGCTAGTAAGTGTCTGACACCTGATTTGAACTCAGGAATATGAATCTCACTGACACTCTATACACTGTACCATCTAAGTGCACCATTGGCTATTGTAGCTCTGGTAAAAATCAAAGTAAAACTAACATCTTCAGACAGATCCAGACCTCATAGGATCAGTTTTCCACCAGTTCACCTGGACAAACAATACCTAACACTCCCTTCTGAAATTATCAGCTTAACCTTTGTTCCTGGTGATTCTTAGGATCTATTGATAACATGATTCCCACATTTCTTGGCAGTCCTGATTTATCTTCATATGCATCACCTCCATGCAGAATTATAATACTGGTAATTGAATGAAAGATATAAAATTTTTCAGGCACTCAAAAGACCAGCAGGTAGAAAGGTTGAATCTCCATGAAGTGAACTCATTACTGCCATAGAAGATAAAGCCATTTTTGACATTAAAAGGAATGGGACTGATTGAACTTTAAACACAGAGGTCATTGCCAGTCAGCTAAGCATCTCTACTTGTCTACTTCAGACACACAAGCATTCTACTCCTATCTGGGTTAACTTTGATTCTATGTTTCATGCTTCTTCCATTCTCCAGCAGTTGGATGCCTCTGGTACTTTGGAATGTCTCACCATGTCCTTCCTATTCAGGACTATTCTATTTGCCCTGTCATAAACAGGAAATATGTTGCCCATCTCTCCTCTGCTACGACATACCCAGCATTCCTGGAATATATTTCCCAGGTGTCTTTTTGATAAATACTCCTAGTGGGCTGTCATCTTCTGCCGATTAGGGCTAAATCTCCCAGTCACCCCTTCAGGAAAAACTTCCATATGGCCTATCATCTTGATTTCTTGGTGAGAATATGACTCCTAATCATCCACTCTGGCAGATGATATTTTATCTTGATGGTCAGAGTAGACAATTTTTAAAAAGCAGTATTCATGAATTATGGGCTTAAAAGTATATGTAGTTTTTTTTTCTTGCAGTAGCAAAGTTTTGGTATTATACTGTATTTAAAAATAAAAGAGGAGTAAAACTAAAACTCTTTCCTGGCTGGGTATTATAGGGAAAGGAGCTTTGGCTCTTCAATCAGAAAGTCTACCTTCAAATACTGTCTGTGATGCAGACTATATGACATTGGAAATCACTGGGCCTCATTGACCTCAGTTTCCTCATCTATAAATTGAAGGGGTTAGACTAGTTGGTCTCTGAGGTCCCTTTCAATTGTAAATCAATTATCATAAAATCCTTTTCTAAAATACCCATAAATATATTAAGAGCCTATTATTATAGGCATTATTATACATTGTTATATAGAAATAGTATTTATTAATTATGTATTATACATTATATAATATTAAGAAGGCCTTTTAAAAACTATTTGCCCACATCTTGCTGCCAATTTGGAAACTTAGATTTTTAGTACACTTTTATTTTTGGGGGGTGGGAGGAAGAAAAATGAAGGAAGGTAAAGCCTGTGATTTCATTTCTGTAGGAAACTCAACTGAATCTCATAGTTTTAAGCAGATGTTTTAGGCCCAGAGAGGTTAAATGATATAGTTACCTAGTTAGTATGTGTCAGATAAGATTTCAAGGCCTGATTCCAATGGTTATCCTCTATCTACCAGAGCATATCGTCTCTTGGAGGTCTGTATGATGTGCCTGTCACAATGTCTTGCTTCTAGATGATACTTTAAAAGTTTTTGTTAAATGAATGAATATATTTGAATCAAGGAACACTCTTTGGCATAGGATATTTTGGCTTTTCCAAAGGCAAGATGCATACTGGTTTACAATGGTTAGTTCAACCATAAATATGATGCCAGAGCAGCTGAATGCAAAATGAACAGTTCAGTTACACTGGTTTTCTTTGCTTGTTGTAGACCAAATCTGACCCTGAACTTGCCTGTTTGACTAAATAGAGCCCACTCCCTTATTTAGATACTGAATTTGATTAGTCTGTGTAGAAAAGTCCCAGTGTTACAGCCACATTTATTGGACTTTGATTCCTATGCTGCTATGAATTTTTTCTTAGTCTTCTTTTGTGTACTATCTTCCCTTTTAAATTGTAAGCTCATTGAAGGCAGGGATTTTCTTTGTGTTTATTCATTGTATCCTCAACACTTAGCACAGAGCCTGACACATTGTAGGGGCTTAATGAATATTTATTGGATTGGATTCTCTAACATATCCTTTTCCTTCCGTAGGTGTATTCACTCTCTTCTACGTCAGTAACCAGTTTCGAACTTTTCCCTTCACCATCAAGGACCAGTGTATCATTTTCTACAGTGGGCTCAGAGGAGCTGGGAGTTTTTCACTTGCGTTTTTGCTGCCCTTGTCTCTGTTTCCTAGGAAGAAAATGTTTGTGACAGCCACTCTTGTTATTATATATTTTACTGTATTCATTCAGGTTGGTGAGTTTCTTTTGAATAAAGAAAATAATTTTTATCATATTTCTAATATTCCTCCTCCTCACCCTTCAATAATGTAGAGTATACGTTTTAGAAACACTCCTTAATTTTCAGTATTTGGCTTTAACAACTCAAGGGAAAGCCAGCCCAGAACACTCCTGAAAAATCTTGGTTTAAGTTGACTTTTAACTACATTGCAGCTTTAATTTATATTACGCAAGCCCCACTGTAGGCAAATTCAAATTCAACTATTTTTTTCAAGCTTGTACTATATCTGAGGCCTTGTAGACTCCAAAGAGCACCTTCCCATAAAGAGCTTATAGTCTAATGAGAAGGGACTCACAACATGGACATAACCATGGATAGGGATAGAAACTGTGATTTCATTGGTATAGAGAATTCCCAGGTGAGGAAATTCCCTCCACCAAGGCGGGTCTCCATCTTCTCTGCAACTATAAAAAGCTGTGTAGAATATATAAATCTAAGATAATTTGAGGAGGGAGCGAGTACTAACAACGAAGGGATTGCAGTGGCTTCAATCTCATCCCTCTAATATTAAGATATACTTGCTACTTCATGTTTCACTTAGAATTAATCCTTACAGAATTAATTAAAAATTAATTTTAAAATTTTATACCTTCTTTATAAAATAAAGATTGAAAATTAGTTACTTTGCTCAGATTGTATATTATTATTAAAAGTAGTTAATGGTAGACCCAAGACTCGAATTTTGGGCTCTTGAATCCCCATTGAGTATACTAATTAATTATTTTGTTAATTATTCATGCTAATATTGTGTAAAATAACATAATTAATGATAACAAAAATGATTAATTGTGATATTTAATAATAACCAAAGATTTCTTGATTATAATAACATATTATTATAATAAATAATTTATTATAAATTATAATTTATAATAATAAATCAAAATAATAAATTATAATATAATAAAAAATAATAAATTATAATTTATTATAAATTATAATAAAATAAAAAAATAGGGACACTGGAGTTCCAAATTCTAGTTCTGGTTTTGCTACTAAATAGTTTTCAGGCCCTGGGACTTTCCTTCTCCCAGGTCTTAGCGTTCTTACCTATAAAAGAAGGGATTGGACTCAAATGACCCCTTCAGTCCTTCCCTGTCTTTATTGTATTTTATAACATGGAAATATTTTTCTAGTTGAGAGTCTAGACCAAGAACACTAAGGTATCAAGTAAATCCATAGATTTCATGAAATAGAAACACCATTGATTTTAGGGAGCATCATGTGTCTATACAAGTTTTGGAAGATTTGGAATAAAGTAGCTTAGTGCAACGAAACATAAAGCATCACAATGAGAAAAAACAAAAACAAACCAGCTTGGATACACTTGCAACATGAAGGACAAGCTGGAAGAATGATGGCTACAGGTCAGGTCCGCTAGGACCCAAGTAGAACTGCATACCCTTCTGGGGCCGCAGATGGAATGGAGCATCCCAAAACTGTAAAATCTTTTGGGGCTTTATAGGGTCCTTAATGTGGAGCAGAACCGAGTGGAGGGGAACCAGAACCTGGAGCTGAGGACTTGTGTGGATTCATGTTTGGAGGGTAGAGGAGAAAGGAAGCTAGAAAACTGCTGGAGAATGACAACTAGTTCATAAAAGGAAAAGGGAAAGAGGGCTTTTGTCCGTTATTGCCAACCTTAATTTGACAAGGTTATTCAGGTTCTTTGAGCTTCCTTGGGGTTTCTTCATTTAGCACAGTGGAGAGGTTAGGTGAAGTCATTATAGATGACTTGGACTCAGGTCCCAATACTACCACTTATTGGTAATGTGACCTTGAAAATTGCACTTCATCTCTCTGTGCCTCAGTTTCTTTGTCCATAAAAGATCAGACTAGATGATCTCTGATATCCTTTTCCACTCTAAATTGTATGACCTCATTTAACTTCTAATTTTCATCTCTGTTTTAAATAAGAATAATAAAAGGAAAAAAAATGTTGTTCTTTCTAATACAGGGAATCACCATTGGCCCTTTGGTCAGATACCTAGATGTGAAAAAGACTAACAAGAAGGAATCCATCAACGAAGAACTCCATACACGTGTAAGGTGTCTACTTAATTGAGAAAGAGAATTAGAGAGATGACTCAGAACAAACCACAAAACTTTCCCAAATAGAATAATTGCATCCACCTGTGGTAGGAGTAGAACGCTATCACATGTCATGCAGTTGTCACTAGAATACTGGGCCACAATAATTAAGGAAGTTGGACTTCAGCCTCAGGTCAATCAGTCATTGACCTTGTGATCTCTTACTCAGAGTAACCACTCTTTCCAAATTTTTGGTAGGGTGATGTTAGACAGTTACTGTCCAGTGGCCTCCTATTTTAGGAATTTTTCCAGGCTTGTGGAATGAATAAGAAATCATTTATTAAGCAATTACTATATGCAAAGCACTAAGTGCCAGGGACACAGATCTAGAAGTAAGACAGTCCCTGCTCTCAAGAGGAAGGAGAAAATACATATAGAATTTGGCCACAAGTCAGATGGTAACAACTAGTACTCCTTGGGGTAGTAAGACAGATAATAATACATCTTGTTGAATGTCACTTACATTAATAAGATCATATCAGTTTCTAATGGTGAATCATTTTACATTACAAAAATGAAGACTTCTTTTTTTTACAAGTCTTCAGTAGCTACAAGTACTGAGGCGATGGGACTATATCACCTGTATTGGCAATTGCCAGGTCATATCACATTCTGGCTCTTTGATGATATTAACTGCCACCGTTGTTGGTAATTGAAAGCTGGCTGATAATGGTGGTATCAGTGGAGGCAGGAATGGTAGGTCCCTGTTCCATGGATTTTAGTCCTGGATAATGGTTGCGGAGGGTGGATCTGGAAGCAGAGCCGGTAGCCTGGAGAGAGTTGCTAATTCCATGGCTTTTGAGCACATGATTCTGGGCAACCTCCACTGGAGTCCGAGATGAGATGGTGGTGGTGGTTTGAAAGTCATACTGGCCTGTTCCAAGTGAAAATCAGTTTGACCAAAGCCCCCTCCCACTTTTTTAAGGTTCTTCTCTAGCATTAGGAAGTTTTTACTTTAAAAAGCCAGTGGTTTCAATGATATGGGAACACCATCCATCAAAGTAAGTTACTGCCTCATCTTAGTGTTTCATAATTGTTACGGACAAAAAATTTTATGACCTGGTATCTGGCCATCTTGTGATAAACATTGCTGTACTTAGATATACTTAGGCTGCCCTGGCCATAATCCAGGGCTAATCCTCAGGCAACAACACCCTCCATCATCAGGCTCATATTTAAAGCCTTTTAAGCTTGGTAAAACAAGAAAAGGGAGTAGGATTTTGGCGAAAGACTGGAAATATTTTTGTGGTGAGAGAGAGAGAGAGAAGGAGGGGGGAGAAAAGGAGGGAGGGAGGAAGGGATGGAGGAAGGGAGGCAGAGAGGGAGAGGGAGGGAGAGAGGGAGAGAGAGAGGGAGAGAGGGAGAGGGAGAGGGAAGGAGGGAGGGAGGGGGAGAGGGAGAGGGAGGGATGGAGAGAGAGAGATCAGAACACCAGAAACAAAAAAAATCCCAATCCAAACATTTAGAATCTGATAGAAATGTGGGAATATCTAGTGAAGGAAGAGAGGTTCAATTGAAAAGCATTATTTGTTAGGAGAAACCAACCACAAGTTATGTATACAGCAAAGGAACTGGTATATTAAATTTTTTGTCCTTTTTTTTCTTTCTGAGAGAGAACAATTAGTTCATAGCAGAAGTCAGTGAATTGACATAGTATTTAGGTCTAAATTCATTCTGTAATTTTATTTAGCAAAAAGATCAGAAGCTAACACTCAAATTTCCTGCCTTAAATGCATTTGAAGGCTGATGTGTATTTCCTTCAGACTAAGGTGCTGTTGCTAAATTCCTAAAAGAGAGGCCCTGTAGCACGTTGGATAGAAAGCTCACACAGAGGTCAGGAACACCTGGGTTTTAAATTTCTGCCTTTGCCTCATTGTCCAAGTGACCCTGGGCAATTCATTTTCCCTCCCTAGTGGCCCAAGGATACTTTAAATTTCAGCAATATCATTTGTTTTTATTGCTAGTGAATATTTCCTTCCTTGCTATTGCAATGAAATCACAGGTCCAGATTTCCCATGTTGTTTTCCCTAAACAGCTTTAGATAAATGCATACAATATATTATAGGCCTAATGATAGAATAAATAGGGACAGAATTTTAATATTGCCTACAATGGTATTTGCACTATTGTGATAATTATAACAATAGCTAATGTTTATATAACATTTTAATGTTAATAAAGCATTTCCTACATATTTTCTCATTTGGTCCTTATAACAATCCTAATAAAGTATGGGTTTTTATCATCCCCATTTTTCAGATAAGAAAACTAAGGCTGAAGGAATTTAAGCAACCTGTCCAGAGTTGTACAGCTAGTAAGTAACAGAGGAAAAATTTAAAATCAGGTCTTTCAGACTCCTTGTCCAGAACGCTAACCACTGTATCACATAGCTGACTCTACTTACTATAGAAGAAAAAAGCTAAATCTATCTAACTTGGTTTTTTTTCTTTTTAGAGAGATCAGAGGTTACTATTAAGAATTAGGGTGTATCTAACTTAGGTTTCACTAACTGCCTTCTAAGCTATTTCTAGTAAGATTTCAAATGTGTTATCATACAAAGCATTTTACAGATAACCTGTATTTGTTGTTATAAATTCTGGTCATCATCAAAAAGTTAATGTATGGTCTCTTAATCCATGAAACTTAGTGATGAGACTATTTGGATGCTGTGGAGGTAAAGTACTTAGAAAGATAGGTGAGAATGCTGAGAGTTCTGGGATATTAAAGGTCCATTCTGCCAGGTGCCTAATTTTCTCCATGCATGACCTGTTTCTGTATTTGTCAGAATTATCATCTTATAGACTATCACGTCCTTGTGTTCAATTTTGGCAGCTGATGGACCATTTGAAAGCTGGAATTGAAGATGTGTGCGGACAGTGGAGCCACTACCAAGTGAGAGACAAGTAAGACACTGGGGTATTTTGTGAGCAGATGACACCTGGGAAAGAAAACATCCTAATGAACAGATGAAGTTAGAAAGAAATGTAGACATAAAAATAAAGAGTAACTGGGGGAAATCATCAGGAAATCTCGTGTGGGAAATGGTCAAAGAGACTATGAATTTTTCACCAGGAGAAGACTATGGGGATATATGATGGCAACTTTTCAAATGTTTGAAAAGTTGATGGGAGGAAGAGAGATTCAACTTGTTTGTTCAGGGTTGCTCCAGTCATTCAACAATCCAGTCAAAAAACATTGGGCACTTATCATTTTCCAGGCACTGTTTTAAGCACTGTGGATCCCTGCCCTCAAGGAGTTCTCATTCCAATAGGCAGAACTAAGGTCACCGGATGAAAGTTAAAGGGAGACGATATCCTTTAGAAATCTGTACAATTATCTATTCCAGTGTTCTGAAACATAAAGATATACCACATCTCCTTACTCTCCTGCTTATTATCTAGGTACCTGGACAAGCTTCCATTAGAATAACAGATCTAAGTCAAGAGAACTCTTTAAAAGTCGAGAAAACGGTGGAGCTAAGTTCTGCATTCAAAACTAGGCTAGGATCTTCCCAAATTACCTCTGGTCTGTATATACTCTCCCTGCTTCCTCCCAACCAAAGATCACATAGTCCTCTCTGTCACTCTCTTTGAACTTCAGTCCTGGATCATCAATCAGATACTTCAAATTGCATGTCCCATAGATATCTCATGCCCAATATGCCCAAAGTAAATTTATAATATTCCTAAGAATGTATTATGCCAATATATGTAATCTCCCAGGACGTAAACTAGTAAGGAAATCAGACACCTTGGAAAGGAGGAAAGACACCTGTGCAGTAGTTAATTAGTAATTTTCCTAAGGAACACATCCCTCTCCTGAACTTCCCTGTTATTGTAATTGATCACTATCCTTCTAGTCACCCAGGTTCAAAACCTTGATATTGTCCTTAGTATCACCTCCTTATTCATCCCACATATTCAATCAGTGCTCAAATGTTGTTGCTTCTGTCTCCACGTAACATCTCTGACACATGCCATCTTCTCTCCACTCACACAGGTGCCAGATCCTCCTCGCCTTTTGCTGGGACTATATTGCATTAGCTTTCTTTTTGATTTTATTTCCACTTCCTGGCCTTTCCTCTACACAATTGCCAAATTGATTTTTCTAAAGTGCAGGTCTGATCATGTGATCCCCTCTCCAACCCAATAAATTTCAGTGTCTCTCTATTATGTCTGGGATCAAATATAGACTCTTCTGTTTAACATTTAATGCCCTTCACAAACTGGTCTATTCCCAGTTTTCCAGTTCACAAGATTTAAAGTATGCAAAATGTAGCAATTGGTTCTGTCCCAGTAGAAATATGCAGTGAGAATCTGAATAATGCAACCGTTTGTACTGGATTCGTTATTCACAAACTAATCCAGACTTAGTGGTGTACTCTTTTTCCAGTCTCTGTTGTCCAGTCACATTGGTTTTCTTTCTATGACTCACACATGATACTCTATCTCACCTTTGTATTCTGTCCCCGATGCCTGCAGTGCTCTTTCTCTATCCCTCTGCCTCCTGGAATCTCTATTGTCTAAAGATTTAATTTGAGGGGTAGATAGGTGGTGAAGTAGATAGGGCACTGACCTCCTGGAGTCAGGAAGTCAAATCCAACCTCATATACTTGATGCTTACTAGCTGTGTGACCCTGAGCAAATCACTTAACCCTGACTACCTTGCCCCGGCAAAAAAATTAACGTGAGTGCCACTTTGTAAATGAAACTTTTCCTGATCCCATTAAGGATTAGTATCTTCTTCTCCAAGGTTTCCTTGTATTCACTTTGTATAGAGATAAGAATTGAACCTATGATTTCATTACTATAGACAACTGCCAAGTGCGGAAACTCCCTTCACCTGCATTGGTGAAGGGAGCACCTTCTCTGCAACTTAACATCTTAAAAAGTTGCCTAGAATCAGACACAGAACATAAAGCCGGTGTTTCCTGCTCTGAGATCGGCTTGCCATACACTATATCATACCTACACTTATGGGACTCTTTCCTACTGGAATGGAACAGAATCAAATGTTATTGATTGAGTCACACTAAGAGGAGACCGCATACTTTATTCTATATTTTTATTTCTATTTGATAGGTTTAGAGCTAAAAAGAACCTTAAAAGTAATTTCATTTAACCCTATTATATTGGCAGGGAAAAAACTTAGGCACAAAGGGTTGGAGTGATGGAACCCTATATCAGAAGCTACCAGAGTGGATTGGGGTGACTTTTGAACCCATAACCTTTTACACCAACTTCAAATACTCTTTACACTTGTTATCATCCTTATGTAGAAAGACAGGGTATTTTTTTCTCCTTTCTATTGTCCTATGTTTCTAAGATACAACTTCTCCACCAAACTGATTTTTCTTCTCAAGCATAATATGTATACATCAGTATAATTTAAATGTTAGCACTTGACAAAAAAAAAAAAAACAAAAAAAAAACCCTAAAAAACAGGTCTTTTGGGCTTTGAAGCCAACCCTCTATTCACTACACCACGCTTCCTCACTTAATTTGTATATGTCTTATATAGACATATGTGTGAGTATACCCACATATATATACTCATATACTTACATACATGTACATATCTCCCTTGTTAAAATATTAGAGGAACAAGCTTAGAAAAAACAGTTAGATGAAACAATACATTTCCTGGGAGTCCTGGGACAAGGAGACAAGTATCTCTCTTTGTCATATGACTCTGGCTAGATCAGAAAATAGTGGGAAAAATATAGGTCACACTCATACAGGCTTTCCTCCTTCTTTGTCGGAAAAAGTCTAAAGTAGAACATACCCTTCTCTGATATTTTTTCTCTCTTTGAGTTCAAGACAGGTGACTTCATCACTCTACTTCTCTTTTTCCTCTCTCTTTTTCCTTCTCTCTCTTATTTTCTCCTTCTTCCTCTTCCCCTTCTGCATTGACTTTAACTAAAGGAGCAGAATCTCTTCAATATTATTAGCTCCTTATGTGCTCTGTGTTGATCATTGTAGGGGACAGATGTAGAGGGTCTTGGTATCACTAAATTGCACATGTCCTTTGGCAATACCACTACTAAGACTATACCCTCAAAGAGATCAAAGTAAAAGAAAAATGACCCATATGAATACAAATATTCCTAACAAGTTTTGTGTGTGTATGGTGACAAAGAGCTGGAAAGTAAGGGGGTAGCCATCCCTTGAGGAATGACTGAATCAATTGGGTAGACCAATTTTCAAGAACCACCTCTGTGACCATGGGCCAGTCCCTTAACTTTTCAATGTCCCTGGTTGCCCCTCTAAGAATGGAAGTTACAAAGCTGTTGCGAATCTTCACATGGAAAGAGTTTTTCCTGTTCAGTTTCTCTGGGGAAATAACAGATCTAGAATTCTCCCCTGAAAAAATGAAAGGGAAAAGGAAAATGTAAGGAAGCCCAACAATGGAACCAATTGTCCTGTGAGGAAACAGAAGGAAGTTGCCCATCTGCCGGCAACAGTAGAAGAGATTTTTGTATGGACTGGAATGCTAGACTAGATAACCTCTGAGGTGCATAATTTCAAATTCCATTTTCTCCACACTATCCTATTTTCAGATCTAATTATTTGAATATACTCATTTCAGAATAATATTTCCTAGAGTACAGGATAAAACTTAGAGTTATGGAGTTTAAAAAAACCAGTCTTTTAGTGGTGACTGTAGCAAAATGTAGGCTCAAATGAATGCAGTGAGTCACTTTTCAGGCCTTTTCTGTGACCTGTTTCCCTCCTGGGATGCCAAGTGGGAGACCACAACTTGAGCTATGAATAACTATAGTGTGGTGGTGGCACATGCATGGCAAACTCTAGGCTTTGGGGTAGGTAATGTTTTGGGCTTGATTATGGCAGGCCTCCTAGGGATTTCTGGATGAAAACCTTTTCTGTAGGTCACTTATTTAGGGTGATTTATCTGGTCTTTTTGACCCCAGAGAGTGGACATAGGAGCAATAGGTAGAAATGGCAAAAAGGGAAATGTAATCTTGTTGTCAGAAAAAACTTCCAAATGATTAGAATCTACAGACACAGAATAAGTTGCCTGAGTGAGGAATAGGGCAATCTGTATTAGAAATCTTCAAGAATACTGGTTCTGGAGTCGGAGGAACTGGGTTGAAATCCTGTCTCTGACAACCTGCATGACCTTGGCTAATCATTTAGTCTTTTGGGGTTCACTTTCCTCATTGGTAAAACAGTGGTGGTGGTGGGTAGCAGATGGTATCTGAGGTTACTTCTAGTCTTAATTCTGTAACCCTATAATCACATATAGTTGGGCCCTCTTCTGGAAAAGAAAGGAGGCATATAAACTGCCCTTTGAATAGCAAATTATCAGAAGGATTGATAACAACCCCTTAACACATACCGGAGTGCAGACTGGACCCCATGCTTGAAGTGAGGCTGAGTCTATAATGGGCAATGGGTGCTGTATAATAATCAGCAGAAAATCAGTGTACAGTCTATTCAATCTCTCTGTCATTCAGACTGTCAGGACGTATGTTTTTTGGAATTTTTGTTTTGTTTTGTTTTTTTTCTTAATTGGCAAGATTCAAAATTATCTGCAACATAATAGGGCAAAAGTACTGTAACTACTGGGCCATTTAAACTTATTGGTGTCTGGCTGAATAGGCCAGTATTACTGTAAGTGCAGCTGCTGCTGTCATGTACTATTAGAATAGAACATTTGTTCAAAAGCTTCAACCCACCCTCATTTCTTTTCTCACAATTGGAGTTAAGCTATGCTGTGCCTCCCCCATTCCCCACTCCCTCCCACTTTTTGCCCTGATTGCAGCTTGTCCCTTCCCTTTGTCTAGTTGATTTCCAATATATGCAGGCCAGTAGGGCTTCATTTCCTTCTTTCTTTTCTTCATGTAAAAACGCACTATTGGGGGAATGGGAAGGAATTGTTATTACAAGGCTAAGACAGCTATGATTCCAGGTCTTTTCTCAGTGTTTTAAAAAGTAGAGATAAGTGATGCTGACGATACCCTCTCTCTCTCTCTCTCTCTCTCTCTCTCTCTCTCTCTCTCTCTCTCTTTCATACACATATACATTTACATCACTGGTTTCTGAAAAGTTGTTTTCATTTACAGGTTTAAGAAATTTGACCATAAATACTTACGGAAAATTTTGATCCGAGAAAACCAACCCAAATCGAGCATTGTTTCATTGTATAAGAAGCTGGAAATGAAACAGGCTATCGAGATGGTGGAGACTGGGATTCTAAGTACCACGGCCTTTATGATTCCCCTCCAGTAAGTAAATTCCCTTTCTCAATCTAGGAACTGTATGCCAGAATTCAAGGGTGACTGAATCATGGAATTTCATTTAAAGATAATAATTTTCCAATAGCAATAATACTGATAATGGAGATTACCTAATTCTGGAGCTGGAAACGACCTTAAAGACCAAACCTGCCCCTTGGTGTTAAAAATGAGGACACAAGCACAGAGAGGTTAAGTGACATGCCTGGGAGTGACACAACTAATAAGTGTTGGAGGCACCAGTTGAATCCGGGTCTTCTTGTTTCCAAAGTCAGTAGTTACCATTGTGACATGCTACCTCTTGAGATGGAGGCATGAGCAATGAATATCCTATGTGTTAATATTAGCCTTTCCATTTAGAAGTTCACCTGTGCATATAATGTTTTATCTTGTTTTTGCAAACACCTGTTAAGCAGAAGTTAGCTTACATAAAGATCCAAGACATCTTGGTAAAATTAAAATCTAAATTTTACACAATTATCTGTGTTTTCCTGCCAATCGATCTGTTTCTTTTTTCCTTTTTCTTTTTTTTTTGAAAGCACCTTAAGCCTGGTCTCAGGCTTGGGGCTCTTGTCAGTGGCTGCTCTTGTAGTTTCTACTTAATTGCTTCTTTGCCCCATAGACCCTCTTTCACCTGTGCTGACCAAGGTATTATGAAATGGAATGGATGGAGCCCCCTTGTGGGGTTGGAGGGGTAAAACGATGAGGAAATGGGGAAAGATACAAAATTTGGTGAGTCATATAAAGAAAGTCATGTGGATCCAAGTACACTTAGGATTGTGTTTACAGACAAATTCTATAGGAGTATGTGTCTATAGAGAGGTCTGGGGTCATGAAGTATTTCTGGTGAGTATAACTTATTGAGGAAATATGGTAAAGGGGAAGTTAAAGTCCACAAGATCACTAATTTAAGGCTGGAAGGGACCTCAGAAGTCATCTAGTCTAACACTCTCATATGGGGAAAATTCTCCCCTTAACCCCACTGAGTTTGATTGATTTGCCCAAGGTTATACAGGTACTAAGTGTCAGAAGTGGGTTTGGAACGAGACTCTCTGATTCTAAATCCAGCATTATTTTTTCATTGTATCATAAGGGAAGACTGGAATGTAGATAAAAAAGAATATGAAAATATGAAGCAAATCAATATAAGCTTTCCCCACCCACCCCAATTCTTTTCCTATGGGGTTTCTTAAAGCTGATTTTCCCAGGGTATGTGACACTAAGAATAAGCTAGAAAGATTTAAAAATGACATTAACTTTTATTTTGAGCCATTATCCTACCAATTAATAAATTACTGCATCAATTCCTCTAAGAGGTAATGACACTCCCAAAGGTGCTTGATTTATTTACTAGCTTATGGACTGAGAGATTACTTAGGTTGATATAACAATTATTTATGGGTCCATTTAATTCAACATTCTTGATTAAGTACCTGCTTTGTGCAGAGTGCTCTTCTAGATCCTCTCTGGAAGGAGATATAAAGCATGTATCTCTGCCCCTATTTGGAGTTGGAAAATTTAGTAGTGATAATATAACATTGTAAGTAATTAGACTGTAAAATAGAGTGTGAAAAGTACATAAAGGAAATAGGAATAAAATGCTATGATGTTTCCAAGTAAGAAAAGATAATTTCTGATCTGGAAGTACAAAAGAAAGAGAGCAAGCAGGAATTTTTAGGAGATGTTATCTTTGCAGGATGTCTGGAAAGATTAATTGGATTTCAATGACCAAAGATGGAGGAAATGGAAGGTGAAGACATTCCAGGAATGGGAAATCATATGGGCCATTGCACAGAGATGAGAAAACATAGGTCCACTGTAGTCTACAGAAAGTAGTGCAGATAGACTGGTACAAGGAGTGGTGAGAAATAGTGACACATGAAACTGGAAGGGCAGGATTAAAACATTCTCCCCCTCATCATGACTTCTTTGGAAGCTAGAGATCACCATTAGTTTAATCAAGCAACTTGAAAGAAGAATTAGCAATGAAAATCAAAAGAAATAACACTGAAGTCTCTACATCAGTTAATTATAGGATAACTCCCTTCTGTTTAGATAAAATATCACCAACATCATTCTTGCATGTTTTGTGTAATAGAAATAGGATTGAATTTGGATTCAGAAAATCTGGATCTGAATAGATTACGTGCTTCTTATTTCTTGGGTGACTTTAAGCAAATTCCTTTATCTCTTGGAAGCCTCATTTACAAAATGAGGGAGCCGAATTAGCTAAAACTAATAAAGATCCTTTCTAGTTTTAAAAATCCAGTAGATGATCCTATGAATTTTTTTTATTTTGAAATATCTGTCATTTCAGCAGACTGAATAATTTCATCATTTTATGCTTTCAGTAGTTTTATGAATGGGGGGATGTTTGTTTTTTGTTTTTGTTCTAGATCTGTGACTTCACTGGTATAAGGAACTTCAGGAAGAAAACTCCCTCTACCAATATAGATCAGCCCCTGCTCTGTAATTTATAGTCTCATTAAAGAATTGCCCCAAGGACTTACACATTAATCCCACAGCAAGTTTGTTTTAGATTTGAACCCAGGACTTCCTAATTCTGAGGAGAGCTTTCCATCCTCTATAGCACATTGCCTGATGATGAAGTGAAGGCTAAACTTCTGGTGATGAATCACTCCAAACTTAAGCCAATCCTTGGCTGACAGATCCATAGTTTGCCATTGAGTCTTTTGTCAAAGCCTTTCCATCTTGGCAGAGTCCACTAAAGGTGGGCTCTATTGTGAACTTTAAGGAAGCAAGTCACCCCCACACCATGACCCAGCATGAGGAAACAGAGGAATAAGGTTTTAGTGAAGGTTAATCCTCCATAGTCTTAAACAAGGATTAAGCTGTGCTGTGAAAGACATCATTGCTTTATGTATAAACGTGTGGATCAGTCTCAATTATTACTGCCAGCAGTTTCATGGCTTTTAATCATAGTTTTGGAAATACTTAGTGGAAGTGTGATTGAGTTAGAAAGTGAGTAATTTCCTTGGCTTTCCCTTATTACTCCTTCAGAACTTGTTTTGGGTGTGTGAGTTGCACTTATCTCAATGAAAATCAGCCTGTCACGTGGTTAAAAATATTTTGGAGCTTGACTATTTAAAGGCATAGCTCTCAATCCCCTGACTTTCTTTCCTCAAGGCAAAATATAAAGTTCGTTTGTGTTCAAAAGGCTTATCTGGTGGAATCAGTTATTTCTTTTACAACCCCCTTAGGCAATGGTTCAGGGTCAGCAAGTCTCTCAGGTAAAGATTTTCTTTTTCTTTTTCCTGTTTTACTTTCTTTTCTGAACTAATCGACCTGGGGAACTTAAAAACAAAATTTAGTTGTAATAAAAAAAAAAGAGGGTAAGTAGAAATTGCCTTATGATGACAGTTTCTGTATTTAGAAGACAACTGTTTGATCTTATGGAAACTCCTAAGAAGCCTAGTGAAAAGGAATTCCTCTGTTGAGATCAAGGCAGTTGACCTCTGAACAAATAAACCTTTATACAATGTTAGGAAAGAAGCATGTGGACTGAAGCCTCTTCTTAAATACTAACACTCTATGGACTTACAATGCCAAAGGCAAACTTGGAAACCTAGCTGTTCCCCTAAATTTTGTTCAGAGTGGAATTTGCCCCCAAGAATTTGTTTGGTGTTCTAGTTTCCAATATTCTTAGTAAGAGCTGGATGCCTAGAGATACCAGAGAATGATAAGGATGATGGTGATGGTGAAATAGTAATAAAAATTCCTGTGCTTCTATAATTTTAGATGCACTTTCACATGCCTCAAATGAGATGTATATCAAGCACTTTGCAAACCTCCACTATTGTAGCATTCTATCCTGATACCTCTATAAATAGAATAAACAGGATAAATATTCTCACTCCCATTTTCAAATGAGGAAGTTGAAAGGGCTAAGGGACTCCTTTGAACTCAAAGGATTAGTAATTGGTGGATGTGGCTTTTTCCCTATTGTTAGTATGAATATTTGCAGGGCTTTTAACCACAGTTTTAAAATTATCGTACATTGGGGGTAAAAATGAGGAAATTACTTAGCTTGGTTTCTTCTACGTGCATCTTTCTTTGGACAAGGATTTGGGGTGCTTATTAGTACTGTGTATTATTGTGAGACTCCGAACCCTAAATGAATCTCAGAAGCACTAAGGACTGTATTGACAAGTTATTTTTTCCCTTTTAATTCTATATTATTATTAATATTGAAAGGATATAAAAATATATTTTAGCTGTCTGAAATGTTAAAACATCATATCATTTAAACTGCCATTAACTGAACCATTTTATATAAATGAGACCAATAATCAATTTCAGGGGGAATTTACTTAGACTTGATTGTTCATCTAACCATTATCAGTACAGAATAACTGTTTCTTGTTTCCCCCAATATTTCTTATTTTGACAAAATCCCCAAAATTCGAAACAAATCATATGATGCCAGTGTAGTTTTCCCATTAGAACTGGGAGATAGTGTGATATGTGAAAAGATAGGGCCAGAACCATGTGTACCACCAACCTTTTATTTGTTCTACATAGCTGCTCACTAGTATGACCTTTGTCAATAGATACTGATCAAAATGTCCTTTCCCACCCACCCCTCCCCAAACCATATTGTATTTCTGTTAGGTACTAGCATTCTTTCTATTGTATATGTTCAACAGTCATGCTTTCTGTAGGACTCCCACTGAGTTCTTTGTCCAAAAGTGGAACAAGAAATCTCCCCTGGAATCAGTCTGCTCCCTGACCATATAGAAATAAGTTATACTTTAAAATAAAATACCACAATACTATTTTACAGGATACCCACCTGAGAAATAATACTCCAAATAGTATAATTATTGGTGAGTAGGTAAAGTGGTGTAGGGGAAAAAGAGGTAGCCTTTGAGTCAGGAAGATTTGGACTTTGTTACCTACTGGCTACGATCAAGTCACTTACTCTCGTAAGGCGCTAGGCAGCCTCCATGATTATAGGCTGCTGAAAAGTTACTGATGTGCGTTTCTGAGGGAGCTATCATTCTAACAGTTCCCCACATCAAGAAAACTTCAGGTCAAACCAAACTTAATTTGGAAATAAATTTGTATGTAGATATGATTAGAAACATAGAATAACTTTCTATTCTAAGTTTGGTATAAATGAAAAGAAGCAAAGAAAGTAAAATATAAACTTTCCTGTTGATGCATCTTGAGTCAGATTCTCCCAGGGCATGCACTAAATTTCAGATAATATTCATGACTTACATAGGATAAATTAAATTCCCTTTTGGATAAGAAATGTCTGTTTTGTTGTTATTTTTACTAATACGAACTGTCATTCAGTTAAGTAGCACTAGACATTTTAGTTTTTTCATTACGAGTTTTCATTTCATTTAAGTTTTGTTCCAGATCATCTTTCCTGTGTGTAGCATCAAACACATCTTGCGAGGTATGAGAGCAGGTAACTCAAGAGTTACTGTAATATTCCTTCAAACCAGCAAGATATATTGAATTGAATTAAATCTGGCTCCTTCTTAAGTGGTCAGCTTCAAGCTTGGGAGAATGCCAGCATTGTTCTAATACTGTATAAATCTAGGGTATTTCAGCGGTTTTTCTTACATGACTTTTTTGGAGATACCAATCTTGGTAAAGCAGTGAAACATTTTTCCAGCTGTTGTTTTGCTTAGCAAAATAATGCCTGCCTTTCCTCCTCTGATACATACAGGGCACAGAGAATTCAAGGAACCAAAAGGCTTTCCCCTGAGGATGTGGAATCCATGCGGGACATTCTGACACACAACATGTACCAAGTTCGACAAAGGGTGTGTACCAATCCTTCTGGGCTCTTGTGACAAGGCTTCAGGCTTGTCAATTGAATCATTGCATTTCGCTGGCTTATTTCCCCTTCATCTAACCTCAGCTAAACCATTTCATTCCTCTTCGGTAAGAAAGTAAGATCTACAAAGGAAAGGGCAGTGCCCGTAACTAGAAATTTGTGGTGGATTTTTTTTTTTTTTTTGGTTTGTTTGTTTTGCCGGCAAGATGAACTCTACAATATAAAAGAAAAAGCAGATTCAATATCTTACTCTAGGGGTCAGGCTACCCTAGCCTGAGAGTGCCATTCCCCCTGTATGGAGTTATCAGACTTTCCTTTTGCTTATATCTATGGCCCCACCAAAAAAAAAAAAAAATGTTCAAGATGAAGAAACTGTTCTTTTGGTAGTCTAGGTATAGTTTAGAAAATTCCTGACTTTTCTCATTTGTTTTCCTTGAAATTGACTTCAGACTGATTCAGTGTTTGCCAGTTGACTGTTTGTGCCTAAGTTCCTAGCTCTGGACAGACTCTGAGAGATGTTCTGATCTATCCCTCTCATTTCATAGATGCAGAAAATGAGACTAAAAGAGTTTAAATAACTTGACCAAGATCTCACAACTTCTTAGTGGCAGAGCTGGGTTTAGAATTCTGTTTTTCAGTTTTCTAATTCTGTTCTTTTTACAATTATATCAGGATAAATGTTCAAATGAAGAGCTGTCATGCTTCACAAAAATGGCTGATTAAGCAGTATATGCCTATGAAGGAATCTGTACCTATTAAAATAATATTTTTTTTTACTGTGCTATGGCCATAAGGATGGAGAGATAAGCACAGAACCAGGGTGTCTTGGTTCCAGGTACCCCCTAACACCTCCTGGCTATGTGACCCTGTAAGATATGGAGAGGAGAACAATCTACATTGGCAGAGGAAGTTTCTTCTCCAGTGAATTCTTTATACCAAGGAAATCACAGCTCCAGTCTTTATTCTATGTCTATAAGTAATAAATCAGTTAGTAAATATGTATTAGCACCTACCATGTGAGAGTCAGCATGGTACAGTGAGTAGAGAGCTGACCTCAAAGTCAGGGAGACAAATCCTCCCTCAGTTGCATTGTCCCCTAAGTAAGTTGCTCTTCAAGCCACATCTAAGGCTGTAAGTTGAAGGGAAATTGCTGATCTACATTAATAGAAAAAATTTCTCATTAAAATGAGACCAATGAAATCAGTTATTGACTAATGAATTAAATGCCTACTGTCTGCTAGGCACTGTGTAAGGTGGTGGAAATCAGATGCCCAGTCCAGTGTGCCAGGAATTCTGTTGGACCCCTGTTTGTACTGTTTATATAAAATAGTTGATAAGTAGGTAGACTGAGCCAAGCAAAATAGAAAAATAATTTCATAGTTAATCTCAAATGAATAATTAAATATTCACTAGTCAAATGATAGTCTGCTAAATTTTGTGGAGAATAAAATGAGAAAATATTTGTAATGCAGTTTTTAAAACCTTGAATCACTATATAAATACTAGTAATCATTGTATAGCAATATCTCTTCATTTCTTCCCATATGTGGATCATGGTTCAGTTTTAAACCAAACCAATGGGTCAAAGTTCACAATTGGGATGGACAGAGAATTGTCTGTTCTTGTCTAGCTCCAGGACCTGGGGGTCTAGCTTAGCCCCATATTATCTTCAAGGAAAAAGGAATTCCCAGGATCCAAGGAGTTCTTAATTTAGGAGTAGCTGGATTACTTTAAGAGTTTGGAGTCATACCACGCATGTCTGAGGTGAGCTCAGGTTTCTCATTAAATCACTAAGGGTCATTCTACTGTTAGTTCTGTGGAGCATTCCTGCATTGAACTCTCCTCCCAAAGTTTGCTGAACCAGGCAGAAGCTACAATCAGACTTGCTCTGTCTAGGGATTGAGGGTAGATTCTCCCTTAGCCTATCTTATTCTGTGTTTTCAATGTGATGGGGAATTGCAAGGGCTGGAGTGGAACACAGCTAGCCAATGGAGGGTGAGAAGCCATTATTTTCTCTCTTTTTGCTTTTGTTTCTATGTAGAATAAGGGAAGTCCTTCTGGGACTCAGGAGAGATCAGAGTGGAGTGACATTCCACTGCTGTAAGCAACATGGCATATCCGAATAGTACTATATTTACATGAAGTATCTTGTCCTCCAGATGGAGCCACTGGCCTCGGCCATTAGTTGAGCCTTTAGATGTGAATCAGTGGTTGACTTATTCAATCACAGGGGTGATCTTGAATTGTCAGGTCACTCCCAGCATTTTCATAGTAATATCTTCAGACGAATTTTTCAACTTCTAAAGGCTGGAACAGGAGAAAGACAAAGTCTTAGTAAAAGAAAAAAAGAAAGTGTTGTCCCTATGACTCCATATACTAGATCATTAGATTGTGGTAGATGATACATCTCCCAAACGTTTCTCTTGGATTATGGGCCAATATGGCCTTGATATCATAGATGCATTCTGGTATATACTTCAAAGACTGATAAAAAAAAATTCATAGTACATGACTTAAATGTAGATATTTTGTTTAGTCAAAATACCTGATGTCTCTGTAACATCACATGATGTCAATTCCAAAGCTTTGTGCACTATAAATTTATGAGGTTAGAAAGCAGGAAGAAATATATTTCCTTCACATCAGTGCAGGAAGTAAGAAATAGCTAAGTTTGTATGAGATTGATCAGAGGAGCACTGAAAGGTATTTCTGCCATTCTCCTCATTCTCACCCAGTTATCTCTCCCAGCAGACCCTAAGACCAGAAATTCCAAACAGTAGTTTTATTTTAGGGTAGCTAAGTGGTATAGTGGATAGAGGATTGAGGCCGGAGTCAGGAAGATTCTTCTTCCTCAGTTCAAATCAGGCGTCAGACACTTACTATGTGACCCTGAGCAGTTCACTTAACACTACTTGCCTCAGTTTTCTCATCTGTAAAATGAGCTGGAAATGGCAAAACACTCTAGTGTCTCTGCCAAGAAAACCCCAAATAGGGTCATGAAGAGTGAGACACAATTGAAAATGGCTGAGAAACAAGTTTTCTTTTAGTTTGAGTCTTTGATAACATCTGTTAAAATGCAATGCAACAAAGTTATGCTGGGAATGATAGTATATTAAGATACTATCACCTAAGATCATATCAATACCAAACTGTTTACCAGATGTGTTATATGGTCACCAGAAAATCTCTGAGGAACTGGGGCATATGGTAGGTTAGGTTTGAAATGGGAAGAAAAGATCTCAAGTGTATGGGTCTCTATTTAAAGAAAGCATATTTGGACGAGATCTTAGGTAGCCAGGAGGCGACATATGCACCAGACATCTGGGTGAGTTTATTGAAAAGGGGAAAAGGAGAGACAAGAAAAATGAACTTAGTCAAATTCATGATTTTGCCTAGAGTTGAAAGCTATACTGAAAATACTTACAAAATGAGCATGTGTATGTAATTCCATTCTCCTTTCAGACCCTGTCCTACAATAAGTATAACCTGAGAACAGAAACAAGTGAGAAACAAGCAAAGGAAATTCTAATTCGTCGCCAACATACCTTCAGAGAAAGTCTAAGGAAAGGCAACAGCCTGCCTTGGGGAAAGCCGGTACAAGTTGACATTTACTTACTTGGCATAGAAAAATTTGTTCATATATTCATTCATTTATTTGCCAATATTTATTGAGCACCTATCATTATATACCTGTTTCTATAAACTATAAAACTTAAGCCACTAGAAATTAATTTTTACAATCACATAAATCACTAATTTTTTTTTTTGATGAACTTCTAAAAAAATAAAATAGGGTTCTTAATGTCATGGCAACCTCCTCTCCCTTCCTCCAGGCTTCGGGAGCATGTTGACCCAGACCAAAAGCTGCATTTGACAAAGAATTTCTGAGTATGATATGTTAGGACTGAGGTACCAATAACCAACATATTCCAAATCAAGATTCTTCTGGGAGATCTATTGCATTTTGGGATTGATTCAGTTTTCCAGAAGGTTCTATTGAAATCCTACCAACCTACTGGGCAAGGTTGGTTCCAGTGAGTCCTTAGCATAAGCACAGGCAAATTTTTCAATTTGTGGAGTATGTGAATTATTCTATGTTTTTTTTCATTTGCTACATTTAATACCATTAACATTACTAATGATTTAATCCCTTAGGATGAAACTGTGTGAGAGTCATCTATATTGCATAAAATTAGATCCTATTAGTTATGTGTATTAACTGATTGAGCAAAAACTGATTTTCTATAACTGTCATTCCTTAGAATTATGAGGCTGCCTTTGATTGCCTCTACATGGTAGACACAATATGAGGGCATGAGTTTTAAAGGCTTAGACTCACTCTAAGTTAGAATGGATTACAATTAGTTTTATACATGAGCTACTGCAACTTTCTTATCACTTCTCTCCTAGTGAATCTGAATTCTTCATACAAAATTACACTCAAACCAGTTTCTTTAGTGTCTCTCCTAGAGAAGGTCAAGGTCTAATCTGGCATAGATCCTATTCTTATAGCACAGAGTAGAATAATCTGGTGGAGACTCTATTGTACTACTATATATCTAGAGGAGGTCCAGGGAGCTTTGAGTTTTGTTCCAGGGCTCTTGGCATTTAAGTAAAGGGTCTTTGAACATTCCTCATAAGCTAGAGTGGCCAGGTAAATTAGGGATGGGTACCATTAAAGACTCAAGCATGTCACCTTTCTTAAACAAAGCACAACTTTTTTCAACAGCTCCCCACTGCTTGTTAATTCAAAGAAAGACTCCTGACTCTGGTGCTTAAGGCTCTGATATGTATCAAAATAGTTTTTTCTGCTCTATCTCTCACTATTGCACTACATATATATGAAACTCCATCCAGACTCAATTATCTGATGTTCTTCAAGTATGCCCCCCCTTCTTTCCTGCTTCCATGCTTTTTGCCATTTTGCTCCCTTCATTTGGAATAATATCAAAATGCCAATCCATTGTCATGGCCCATATAAAATTTTACTGTTTTCATGAAACCTTCTGTGATCCCCCAACAAGTTATGATCTCTCCCTCTTCTGAGCACCCATGAGATCACTGATTTATATCTGGAAGGATCCACAGATGCTATCTAAATCAACCTCCTCATTTTAAAGCTAGGAAATTAGGGTCCCTTGTTCAATGCCACATAGGTAGCAAATAGGTATATTTTGAATCCAGGTTTCTTTACTTTAAATCTAGGGCTCTGAGCCTGGAATCAGGAAGATCTGAGTTCCAATTTGGCCTCAGAAACAACTAGCTATGTGGTTCTAGGCAAGTCACTTAAACTCTTTGCCTCAGTTTACTCAATAGTAAAATGGGGATGATAATAGATCTCTGAGATAAAATTAGATAATATTTGTTAAGTTCTTAGCATAAATTCTTGTTTCTTTCATTGTATTTGAATCTCCTTCAGTACCTACCATGGTGCCTTGCATGAAATAGGTGCTCAATAAATATATAAGTTGAATGACTTAAAATGGTTACAAGTCAGTGGATTAAATTGGAACCATTATAATGTGTGTGTGTGTGTGTGTGTGTGTGTGTGAATGAGTGTGTGCGTGTTTAGGTGCTGTCTAATTTTATTTAGCTTCTGAAGCCCCATCTCTACTAACTACCTTATTGTTTAATTTTCTCGTTACATATAGAGTGGCATCAAAAATGTCCGCTACCTCTCCTTCCCTTATAGCAATCCTCATTCGACAAACAGAGAAACAAGGACTGGTGTTTTTACAGGTAATTTGTCTGTTTGTTTTTCTTCCTCCAAAGAAGCAAAATGGCCCATCTCATAGTCTCTGGAATTTTGCCCATTTCAAACTACTGAAATTTTTTTTACAACTTTTACCTTTGTGATAATAATTCATGGGTTTCTAATCACAATATTTTAGTGATTGTTTTTCTCTTTTGGTTTTTTAATCTCTTAAAGTCCACAAATTTCAATAGGTACTCTTCTAACAAAAAACAACTCCCCCAAACTAAAATTGATAAAAACGTATTGTTTTTCAAATTCATAGAGATAGCTGAAGGTAAAATTGCTTTGGAGTCTTCATAGATATGGGTTGTTTTTCTTTTTAAGATTTGGTTTCTTTTCTATTTTTTAATTCTGAGATTTCAAAGAATATAGGAAACTGAATATTAAAGCATTTCAACAGTTAGTATTAAAGCTTTGGGAAGCATGTACTTGTTTCTATCTGGTAAGACATCATTCAGATATAGAAAGCTCTAATTATGCAAACTTCTCAGCAGAATTTGGATTATAAATTGTTTTCTCAGGGCGCACCTTCGGGATATATGGATGTTACCATTTATAATGATGCCCAAGTGAATCCATAATGTCACTGACTTGGATACTCCCTCTGATGAAACAAACCATATCTTTTCCATGCCAAGTTCTGGTCCAACTTCTCCTATAAGTTCAGCACAAGGAATCCACTCATCACAATGGAAACCTTCCATTCCTCTCCTCTGCCATTTGAAGTAACAGTCTAGCTATCTACCTTGTTATCCCTCACCCTTGGCACATAACAATCATTCATCTTTTTCTATCACGTGTTCCTGATGGCATCTTTTAGATCTACTCTTCCTCTAAATTCTTCCCTTGTCTCACAAATGGCAGCTTGCTTTCATCCGCCAAACACCTCCCCATATGCTCTCTGTAAAATACTCATTTTCAATTCATTGGAAAGTATTGGGTGCCATATCTTGGAAACGTACAAAACCAATAGAAGATTGATATTAAAAAGATGGTAATTAAAGGATATTTAAATGATACTTTCTTCAAATTATACCTGAATTGGCAAATAGAGAAACAGGCTACATCAAATGTAAGTGTAATATAAATAGAATGAGACCTGGGTGATGTCACCTGTTTCATTTCATGATGAAGTATTCTATTTCCACTTATCACCTTGAAAACTGGATGCCGAAAACATATGGATGTTATTTTTTAATAGAAAGACTGTTGTTAAATCTCTCAACTTTTTGATTATTTTCTCCCCTTTGTGTTAGCAAACATACTAACTGTTGCATCAGCACAAGAACAAGATTTGCAAAGAATTTTACATATGCCATTTAATTTTATCCTTATAAAACCCTGACAGGCAGTTGCTATCATCAAATGTGAGGGGGAATAAGGTTCAGTGACTGTCCTGGGGTCATACAACTAGCGAGTCTCTGAGGCTAGATTTAAACTCAGGTTGGTCTTTGCGCATCAAGGTGGATTGTTCTATCCACTGTACCATCTATCTATCTTTATAAACTAAGGGGGGTGAAATTCACATAATTGAGCTTAAAATTATTTATAGCTATGTGGCATAATGGAAAGAGTGTTGGGCCTGGAATCAGAAAGATTCATCTTCCTGAGTTCAAAGGCTGCCTCAAATATTTCCTAGCTGTGTAACCCTGGGCAAGTCAATTAATCCTGTTTGCCTCAATTTCCTCATCTGTAAAATGAACTGGAGAGGGAGATGGCATATCACTCCAGTACCTTTGCCAAGAAAATCCCCAAAGGGGTCTCGAAGAGTTGGACATGGCTGAAAAAAGCTTTAAAAAACCAATGTTATCAGAATACTAATAGTTTTCTGTTCATAGTCACATTTAATTTCCCAGGTTTCAATTATGCTTTTCGATGAGTTGTAAATAGTTTATAACACTATGACATCACTAGTCTTTGCACTGTTTTTTTAGAAACAAAGTACTTTGTAAGCATTAATCTGGTAATGCAAACAGTCATTAATTTACTAATCCAGGGAAATAAGAATTTCAGTAAAAGAAATGGGTCAATATAGAAAAGAGTAAGCTGGTAGAAAATGGGCCAGAAATTTGGGAGCATTTATTTAAAATATTGCAAATGTGTTAGATATTATCCTTTGAGAACTGCAAATGAAAATAATTATACTGAACAGAAAGTTGTGGGAGATGAAAACCACGAACAACTTGCCTAATGTAAACGTCATAACCAGAAATGAAGTTTTCATCAGGATATGTTGACTATCTGAGTTGAATACCTTGCTCTGTGTTCCTTACTCCTTTCAAATTTTGTTTTTGTCCTTCAGATGATGACAGCAGTGATTCAGTTTTCCCTCCTGTTATATTTAAACCACACGCTCGAACAGGGTCACTTCAAGAAAGACGACAGCAGCCAGAGATGATTCCAATGGAGAGGTTGCGTAGAGGGGGGAGATCTTTAAACTTGGGTGGCCAAAGAAAGCCTTCCCGAGGAGATCAGATGAGCAGAGTAAGACCACCTTTAATACCAAAGCCACAATTTCATGCAGTGGATGAGGAGTATGAGTCAGGAGAAGAAGACGAGGAAGGGGCAAGAGTGGTGGGAACTAGATGGACCGCAGAACCCAGAAATGGAAAAGAGTACCACAAATCCCATAGTCCTCTGCTCCCAAGAAAATAATATTATTCTCCACAAGACTTTGCCTTCCTTTCCAGAAAGTTAGTCTGCATTTTGCTTGTTGCTTTGAAAGAAGATTTTTCAGAGTTTTAAGGAGGACAATGAGGTTGGGTTTGTTTTCCCAAGCTAAGGAAAAGATTAGATAGGTATCTGTGAGCGCAGAAGAAAAATTATCTGTGGAAAGGTCAGTGGAGTCATGTTTTGGAATTCTAACTCTTAACTAAGCAAGTTGAACCACATTCTTAGCTGACACAATTCTGTGGGAGAACTACTAATGAGTGATGAAAGATAATTATTCTGAAGGTAATTAACTACTAAGAATTACCATAAAGTGGTATAGCATGAGATTCAAACTCATGCTAAATAATTCAGGTAAATCAGTGGTGCGTGCTGTACCATGTAAATGTGTAGCTTTTAACTGTGTGCTCTGGTGTATTTCCCACTTGGACATTATTATACAGTCTCTTATTTTTGGGGTAGATAAATCCATAGAATCAAAAATTATAAAAACTGTAATTACTTTCTAACATTTACTCAATACTAAATGACAGGTAATACATAGACCATAGGATAAGTCTCTGTGAAGTGAACTTGTAAATATACAGTGTGACCAAAACCTTATATTTCAAGCCTCAAAAACAAATAGAAGTTTCTACATCATTATCATTCCAACTGAATGTTTGAATGTCATCATTGAAACAAGAACATTGACTGAGTGCTATCTTTGTGTAGTATACTCAGCTAGGCATTGGGAAGACAGAAGATTGTCTAGTCCAACAACCATATTTTATAGATGAGGAAACTGAGGCCTAGAAAAGCGAAGATTTTTGCACAAGATCAAATTAGTAGTTAGTAGCAAAACCAAAATTAAAGTCCAGATGTCCTGAATTACTGTCCAATGCTCTTACAAAGCAGTCACTGTCCCCAAGGAGCTAATAATCTGATATTAGACATAGATGTCAGTCATCATTCTATCAGTGGAGAGAAAAATATGATCTATCTTTTATGTTTTTGCCCTACTAATAATTCTTATTTAGCCTTATAGAAATCATCCAACTCAGGGCAATGTTCCAGTCACAGCAGTACAGCTCTTCATTAAAAAAATAAAAATAAAAAGTCCATTAATCATGTCTCAAATATTGGTTCTGAAAAGTTATGCTTTATTGAAAAATCTCTATAAAACTTAATTTAATTTTTATAAATGCTAAATAATAATGTTCTCTTTCTAAGCTGAATTGCACATTAAGTTGAGTTGTCAAACTGTTTTTATGAAAATGAACTTTACAGTACCATAACAGGATAGTAGTAAAATATTATCAGATAACTTAATACAGAGAGAAGTATCCAAAATAAGCGTCCAATATCACATAGAAACATGGTGGGACAAATTGATGAGAGCATGGCTTCTGTCATTTATTTATAAGTTTCTTATATTCTCCTAAAACTATACAGAAAACCAGTCTTCAAATGTGTATATGTACTAATTGGCACGAAATAGCAAGCAGGAGAATCCACTCAAGGGGAATCAATTTCATTATGTAATAATGATAATAGCATTTACATAGTGCTTTAAACTCGAAAAGAACTTTACAAATATTATCTCATGTGATCCTCATATCACAGGTGCTATTATCTTCCTCATTTTACAACTGAGGAAACTAAGGCAGGTTAGGGGTCAGATGACTTGCCAAGGTTCACATGGCTACTAAATATCTGAGGATGGATTTGAATGCAACTCTTTCTGACCTCTGGTTCAGTGCTAGAGCCACTCTGCCACTTGACTATATGGTGACCTTTTACTCTTAAATATTAATATCATTTTCCAGATAGTTTCAAGAAACTGGAAATTATATCTCATCAAGGTATGGGCTATACCAGAACTGAAACCTTTATCATTTTTAGTCATTTGCCGTAATGGTATTTGGCCATCTAGAAAAGCTATCTCAGCCCTGACAACTCTACGAAATCTGATAAAGAAGGGAGAAAGATATCTCTTAACTGAACAGTTTTTACCATTATCTGCTGATTGAAGGAAGAACAAGAAATAGAGAGGGCTCCTTTAGAGATCCTGATTGCTGCAGTTGACTTGAAGTGTTCACAGAGGGGAAAAAAAATGACACCCGTTCAAATCAAAATTAAAAAAATGATAAAAGCCTCTTTGTTTAATCACCCAATATTGTCTCAGTCTACAATGCAATCACCATTTCATGCTTTCCTTGTTGGCAGTGCAGTCTGGGGATTGGTCGAGTGTATAATGGGCACTCCTGTAATTCTCCTCAGTATCAGTTTTACATAATGTGCTTTCCAACAAGCATCAAGAGCCCAGCTCACAATTGTGAATCTGCAGTGTCAACAGCATGGTTTCCCTCTTGGCTAGATAATAAAGGACTTGTTCTCTTTTCTTCTTTCCCTCAGGGAAGGAAACAAAAGAGAAGTATTGTTATAGCACTCAGTAGTTTGTCTTTGCCAATGACACCAAGGGACCTGGGAGAATGGGAGAGTGGGTTGACTTTCTGCTGTCAAACTCAAAATTGTAGCAAGAGCCATAATTTCACTTAGTAACTTACAGATTTACCAAATACGAATTTATATAAAGTTGTTTTTTTAATCTATTTATATTTTAGCCCCTTCTTTCATTCTTTCCTTCCTTCCTTCCTTTTTTCTTTCTTTTTTACTCTTTCTTTTCTCCTTCCCACCCTTCTTTCAGAATTACATCACATTTCTATTTTTTTCTGGAAGAAAATTAATGGGAAAATGGAGTGGCCTGTGGTTTCATTGATATAGGGAATTCCAGAACTCCTTTGGTTAATGTAGGTTGTGACATTGCAAATTAGGGTCTCAAAGAATCACCTAGAATAATAAGAGTAACTTGCTCAGGGTCACAACTGGATCAAAGTCAGAACTTGAACCCAGGTCGTCCAAGCTCCTGCTTTAACTTTCTACTAGGCCATGTTGCCACACCTTAGGCACCTTAAAGGAATAAATTTAAGAATTAGATTTATGGATTTTCTTTCTCAGAGAGTAGGAAGGGAGCTTCATTCATATGACTTCTGGGAAAGGGCTAAGGATTGTGTCAAATAGGGTTAAAAAAACATTGGTTTCACTGAGATAATTCATACCCACCCAGAAGAGGTTTCCACCTATCTTGGGTAGTTACATGATTTCATAGGAACAGGAACCCTCCTTCCCATAGCTGACTTCCCTTAAACTGGAATAAAATCTTTCCCAATATGATTAGAAATAAGGCTTAACATGCAAAATAAAACAAAAAACTTGGTGGCATAAAAAATCTTAAGTTGACATTTAAGGCATAAGTGATGGATATTAGATATTTTTATGAGTGTATGATAACAGAAAGGAGGGTGGGAGTGAAATACAAGGCACCTGTAGATGGAAGGTGGGGGGGAGGGTGCTTTGAAAGTGAGTAGCCAAACCAAGCTACCAAGCTAAACCAAATATGGTCCTAAATTAGAAGGAGGCAACGAGGAAGAAGACAAGATCCTATAAAAATATCAAGGAGGCTAAAACTCCCCAGAAGTAGATCTTTTTATGAAATGTTCATTTTCTTTAAATGTAAAATGATCAGATTGGGCCAAATGGCTTCCATTCTTTTTAGGACTATATCTATGAACCAAATGGCTATGGGGGGAGTGGTTGGGTACGGAAAAAATGAGGCTTAGAGCACTGAAGACAAACATCACCTTTTCTATCTGCAAGGTTGGGGTAATTGAACAAAGACAGATTTGAGTTAATACTTCTGATCTGAAGTACACTTATATCAATGACTTAAGTATTGCTAACCAGAAATGGGCACATTTTTCCCCACCTGTGAGCCAATTAATCTAATTGGCAACTTTAATCATGGTTTAATTCCAAAACAGGCATTTTTGCAAAAAGGACATAAGCCTTCCATTTGACAAAATGCAGTTGAGTCGTCTTCATTCTGATAGGACCTAGAACGGGAGAAATTTATAACTGGTCCAGAGGAAGAAATCTCCATATGGGGGAGGGCAGGAGGGAATTCAAAGGACTTTTAAATCCAGTGCTTCAGATAATTCTATTGTCAATGAGCATTTGTTATGCACTTTGTAACTTAGCTCCTCCACTCCTGTCTGTCTCCCCTTCCCCTTCCTTCTCCTCTCCAAAGTAAGGTGAATTTGAATGGACAGAAGATGCTCAGTTAATTTGGATTTTACTGTTTAGATTCCCTTCCCTTCCCTTCCCTTCCCTTCCCTTCCCTTCCCTTCCCTTCCCTTCCCTTCCCTTCCCTTCCCTTCCCTTCCCTTCCCTTCCCTTCCCTTCCCTTCCCTTCCCTTCCCTTCCCTTCCCTTCCCTTCCCTTCCCTTCCCTTCCCTTCCCTTCCCTTCCCTTCCCTTCCCTTCCCTTCCCTTCCCTTCCCTTCCCTTCCCTTCCCTTCCCTTCCCTTCCCTTCCCTTCCCTTCCCTTCCCTTCCCTTCCCTTCCCTTCCCTTCCCTTCCCTTCCCTTCCCTTCCCTTCCCTTCCCTTCCCTTCCCTTCCCTTCCCTTCCCTTCCCTTCCCTTCCCTTCCCTTCCCTTCCCTTCCCTTCCCTTCCCTTCCCTTCCCTTCCCTTCCCTTCAACTAAGTACCTGCCTAAGGGCTGTCTCCTGTGTCCTCCTGGCTTCAGAGTGATTTTCAATAGTAACTGTTGCTATTTCCCTCCCAACCTGATGACTTCATTTTTCTTACTCTCATTAAAGGCCCCCCCCTTTCTACTTCTTAAACAGGCCTATTCACTCTAAGTGAATAACTGAATAGACCTTGACCTGAAGGGGTAAGATCTCCCAGGGCATCCTAGGTCATCTCCAGTCATGCTGATGAACATCTGGTCACTGGATTCAGATGGCTCTGGAGGAGAAGTGAGGCTGGTGACCTTGCACAGCCCTCCCTCACTCAAAACAAAGTCAAGTACAAGTCATGTCATCATTTCTCTGATGGCATGGTCTTCTTCGGCAACAAAGGATGAACACAACAATCACAGCTAATCCCTAAGGACACAACGAAAGATAAAAAACAAAGCAAAATGACAGCAACAACAAAGCCAAGCTCTGCTTTACAGAGGCTCACACTCAAATGGGGGAAATAACATACAAGTTGCTGTTTGTACAAGCAGGGTAAATGGAAATAATCTCAGAGGAGAGATATGAGTAGTGGCAGGTGGGAAAGGTCTTTTGCCAAAGACAGGAGATGAAATGAGTCATAAAAGAATCCAGAGAAGTCAGGAGGCAGAGCATTATAGACATGAAGGAAATGAAAAGATATGGAGTCAGGAGATGGAGTGCCATGAATAAGAAAGCTAACATACCTATACCATAGAGTACATGGAAGTAAGCAAAGTTTAAGGAGACTAAACAGATCTTATGAAGGGCTTTAGAAGTCAGGATTTTGTATTTGATTCTGAAGATAATAGGGAGCCACTGGTGTTTATTGTGCAGGGGTAGGTAGGATGACATAGCCTACACTTGAGAAAAAAAATCACCTTGGGAGAGGAGGATGGATTGACGTGAAAGAGACTTGTATGGGAGGCTGGAAGGAAGGCAACTAAAAAGATATTATAATATACATATATATTATATATAATATATATGTATATTATAATAGTCCAGGCATGAAGTGGGATAGGGTTTGGACCAGGATAGAAGCAGAGTGAGTGGAGAGATGTAGAAATGACAAGACTTGACCACCGATTGGCATACGTGAAGTGAGTTCAAGACAGCAAGTTTGTGAGTCTGGGTGATTCAGAATAGTGGTACCCAGACAGTAATAAAGGAATTCAGAAAAGGGGAGCCTTGAGGTGGTGGTGGGAGAAAAAATCATATCTGTTTTGGACATGTTGAGTATGAAATGGTTTTAGGACATCTAGTGCAATATATCCAAAGGGAAGTTGGTGAACAGAACTTGGGCGAGATGTTAGTGCTGGATAGCTGAGCATCATCTCCATAGAGACAACTGAAGCCATGACAGCTGATGAAATCACAAAACAAGAGAGCATAGAGCAAAAAGGGGACGCAGGGCGGAGCTGTGGGATACAACCATGATTAACGGGTATGATATGGATGAAGAACCAATAAATGAGACTATGAGAAGAACCAGGGAGGAGGAAAATCTAGAGAGGAGAGACTATCTAGAAAAAGAAGGGTATGATCAATAGTGTCAGATTACAAGAGAGGTTAACAAGGATGAGGTGTGAGAAAAATTCATTAAATTTAGTAGTTAAGAGATCACTGATAACTTTGGGGAGAGTAGTTTCAGTTGACTGATGATGCTGGAAGCCAGATTGCAGAAGGTTTGCAATAGAGAGAAAAGGAAGTGGAGGTAATGAGTATAGGCCACTTTCTCAAGGAATTCAGCCAGGAAAAGAAGGAGAAATAAATGACAGTATCTAGCCAGGATGGTAGTATCAGGTGAGGCGCTATTTTTTTTAGATAAGGGAGACATTGGCATATTTGTAGGCAGCAGGAAAGGAGCCAACAGATAGAGAGAAATTAATGAAGAAAGAGAATAAGGATAGTGGGAACAATTTGTGGGATCAAAGGTATATGTATGCATTCACCTTTCAAAAAGAAGTTCTAATTCTTCATGTGAGACAAGGCAGAAGGTTAGATGGAACAATAATTGTGACCAGATCAAGGAATCGAACCTGGAAGTTGAACATTTATTAGTGTTAGCAAAATCAAAGGTATAAATAACTGTGTAACTGAGGTGGAGTGGGGGAGTAGGCAATGGAAATTGAAAAGAATGAGAACTAGGAAGTTAGGGTCCTTGAGGATATCACTATGTATATTCAGTTTCCCTGGTAAGAAGACAAGACTTAGAATGGAGAGAAAGGCTCTTGGTCATGCACTGACATTATTGATGAAAGAATGACCTGAGGGGAGAGAGAAAACAGCCATCAGGATCTATGATAAATTTAAGTAACTTAAACCTCAAAGAGAGGCTGTTGCTGGTATAGGGAGAATCTGGGAGTTGAAATCTTGATCAAGTGATATGCCAGCTCCCCGTTATGACCACTGAATCAGGGAGGCATGAAAATTCACCCATTACTAGAAAGGGTGCCCAGGGTTTCAGTATCATCAGGAGGAAGCCAATGAGAGGTAGGAGATTGGAGTGAGATGATTAAAGAATTAAGATGAAACAGATACATACATACACACTTTTTTTTAATGTTAGAGCAGGTATCCAGAAAGTCCAGAGGAGAGGTGGGTAGATTTGGAGTGAGACTTTGGGGATTAAAGTTGAGGAAGATGTGAGTAAAGAGGAAAGCAATTGGGAGTGGAAACATATCAGCAAATAGGGGTTCAGAATCGCTGGGATAGGTAGAGTATGAGGGGGAAAATGTATGCTAACCACTGAGGAATGAGTTCAGGCAGAATACCAGTAGTTGAGAAGCAGTGTGATAAGGGAGACAGGTAATTAGATCAACTCTTCCTTGAGGTCTAAAGTCATGGCAGATTGATACTATATCCTGGGAAGCCTTATAGCAGGCAGGAAGAGGGGAAAAGTGTTCAAGAAGAATCAGTGGATCCAGTCTGGAGACTGGCCTCTGGAGAACTGTGGAGGTCAGAGGGAGATGACCTGCATCTGAAATGACTTGGGATGATCCGAAAAAGCCCTCTAGGGAAGAGACTGGAGGTAGGTGGTCTGGCTCCTAGGCCAATGCAGGGCTAATTTTCCTCCTAAAATTATTTCTGTAATATTAGAGAAGAAAACCTAAGGGGAAGCATAAGATTTTAAGTATGGGGAAATGTTAGCTTCATAGCTACCCAAAATTAGAAAAGGTAAAAAATACTTCTTTCCTTTTAAGAGGCCATAAAATATATTCATATTCTTCAAGGATTTTGCAAATGTATTTCATACACAAATAAAGAGTTGAGGTTTTTTATTCTTTTTTCTCCTAACTCTACTCTGTCAATTGTCTTATTTCTAATTTCCTCTGAGAAAAGACAACAGTGTAAATAGAAAGCTTTCTCTGGGGCCATCAGTCACTGTTAATTGCTAATTGGGTAAAAATCCAAGAGAAACTCAAAGTTCCTTGTATCAATGCCAGCCAATCTAGCAATTATAAAGTGTTTTCTTGTTTCATCTGTACCTGGTAATTGATTTAATAAATTTTCATCTTTCACACTGAGACCTTAATGAGCTCTAGTTTTATGGGTGCCTCAGCAAGCGGATGGAGGAGAAATCAAATTTTCCATTGCCCAGGCTTACATTCAAGATGCTAAGCACTTAGCAAAGCCATCAAAGCTCTGCTAGGCAGGTGGAATAGGAGATGATGTGATAAAGTAGATAAAGGACTACAATTGAGGTAGAATTTTGCTACAAATACTAGCTGTATAATCAAGGGCAAATCACAAACTCAGAGTCTTAAGTTTCCTTATTTTGTAATAGGGCTAACAATATTGGCATTGCCGACCATGCACAAGGATTGGGAAGAACATACCTTGCAAACTTTAAAACACCATGTAAATGCAAGTTAATTACAAAATAAGAGGACTATGATCTCGGTTCCAGTACAAGGTGGCACAAAATGAAAATCAAAGTAGGAAATCTCGATGTTTATTCCACATTCTTAGAATTCAGTCTTGAAGAATGAAGGACAACAAAGTGCTTTTACATCCATGTCCCCCTTTCTCTGATGCAGAAAACCTAGTAGCAGAAAACAGAGGGACTCCAATCTGCCGTAATGTATTTATACTTGCGCATAGGTCCTCTTGAAAAATGACTAAATGATCTTCTTTGGGAGCAACGGAGATTTGGAAGTTCTGTTTTCACAAAATACGTGGGAGATATAGAAAGTGGATGAGAGCACAACTAATCCATTCATTAGAATTACTAAAATTATTTCTCTGATGACTCATGTAAGCAAGGAAGGCACTGTATGTTTTTTGAATTGGATTTTCTTTTGAATGGTAATTGCTCTGTGGGTTATGTTCTTTTTAATTAGCCAGTCTTCAGAGAACAGATGAGGAAGAGGCAGGGGGTGTGACCCTGACTTTAAATTAAAGTATTACAAAAATAAATTGAATGAAAATTATGTGGTTGTTTGGAAGTGAGTAAACTTGTTCCTTGGGAGCAGCATCTCAAATTTTGGGGGTATCATCTCATAAATAGGCATGGAAACTCAGAAGTGGAAAAATACCCAAATGCCACCTAATTCAACCCATGTCCTAACAGCATTCATCTCTACAATAAACACACAAGTGGTCTCCCAGAACTTACTTGAAGACTCCAGTGAGGTAGTATCTACTACTCCACAAGGCTACTTATTGCATTTTTGAATAACATCAATTGTTAGAATATTTTATCTAATATCAAACCTACTTTTTCCTCTTTTCAACTCCCACTCTTTAATCCTAATGTGGTTTTTTGGGGTTACCTCTTGCAAATAAAAGCCCTTGAAATACTTGAAGGCAATTATCCTCTTTTCCCTGAGTTTTCTCTCCATTGTGCTAGACCTCATATGAATTGGACTCAAAGTCTTTTACTATTCTAATTGCCCTTTTCTGGACATTGTTCAACTTGCCAATGCTCTTCCTAAACTGTATCATTCATCCAGAATTGTAAACAACACTCCTGATGTGGAAATTGTGCTTCTCCTCATTAGAGTGGAAGATTTTATTATTTCTTTTAGATGCCATACCACATTAATGAATAACAGGTTAATGTTTGTAGTTTAATAAACCCCCAAATATTTTGTAGACAGTCTACTATCTTATTGTGTAGTGGATTCATTCAACTGTTTTATAAGATTTTACGTTGATTATGATTAAATGTGATAGCACTGACAAATGTCAAAGAATTAAAATTTGAGAGCTGGAAGGGAAATAAGAAAAGTGAATAAGCAATGTATTAAGCCATTGTATTAAGCACTTTACAAATATCTCTTTTGAAAGGACCACGAAGACCAAATGAATCAGATCTTGTACTTTGCAGAAGGGAACTGAGGTTCATAGAAATAAAATGACTTTGCCAGGTCACACAGCTCATGCCATCTGAGATAGGAATGGAACTTAAGTCTTCTGACTGATTTCAGTTCTCTCTTCATTATCTCACACTACTTGGTGACAACGAATTGTCTATACCTTCACCCAAATCATTAATAAAAAAAAAATCATATGGCATAAGGAGAAGCATAGATCCCTGGATCATTTTACTGAAGGACTCCTTCCAAGGTGACTTCAAAACATTAGTAATTACTTGGTCATTCTACCAGTTCCATATCACCACAATTGAACTGCCATTTAGACTACATTTTTTCCATCTTTTCCCCAAAATAGCATGAAATACTTTAACAAATGTCCTTAAAATCTAAGTAAATTACATTTGTACCATTCCTCTGTTTTACCAGTCTTTTAAACCTGCCAAAAAAGAAAATGAAGTTAGTCTAGCATGACTTGTTCTTGATGAAGTAATGCTGGCTCTTCGTGTTCACCACTTCCTTGTCTAGATGTTTACTATTTTTTAATAACATGTTCTAGAATTTTGCCAGGAATGGAAGTCAAACTTAATGGCTTGTATTTAACAGATTGCATTCACTTCCTTTTTGGTACACCTGTCTTTTTCCAGTCCTTCATTATCTATCTCATTCTCTTCAAAGATCACTAACAGTGATTCAGGGTTCACATCTGCTAGTACTTTTAGTATTGTAGGATGTTATTTACATGGTTTAAGTGATTTGGACTCAACAGTGGCAGCTAGGTGCTCTCTCTCTCTCTCCTTACTCATCTTGGATATTAACTTAGATATTTTGTTTTGTCCTTTCCTATTCAAAGATCATTGTTGGCAGGGGAAAAAAGGTGACATACGAGTGTAGCAGCTCAGTATTAGTCTTTCTATCACCTATTATCAATGTCCCATTCTCCTCATCTAGAAGTTAGATTCCTTTGTTCATCCACCACTTTCCCCTAATATAGTTTTAAAAACTATTTTTGGAATCTTTAGTATCCTAAGGCTAGCCTCAGCCTATCTTGAGTTTTATCACCCCTGAAACATTGCTTTGGTATTATGTTTCACTTTCTATCCATCTTCCATTGTCTGTTCTTGCTTTCTTTTCCAATATATATCTATGTTTATTTAGGTGTCTACACAGAAATATCATCCATCATATATTAAATAGTAGATGCCAAATATTAGAAATATTTAGCATATTATCTAGAGAGTAATGTATAATGTGTTTATTTCAATATATATTTATGTGCGTATATATATGTGTATATGTATCTGTATCACATATACATGTATGTGTATATATGTATATACACATATATATAGTTTTATGTGCATCCATATGCACCTTTTTAGACAATCCATTTTCTTTCATTACCAAAATGGTTTCTCCCTAGGTCTTCAGAATTTAATTCCCCAGAGTTTTCTGTCCTCTCGGACCAACTCTCTCCATAGAACTTCAGTCCATTAGATCTATTTTGTCTTCTCTTTGAACCCTTTGAGATTTTTCTCTCCACGAATCTAGGGTATATTGTAAAATAACTTGAACTTTTCTCTCATTTTCTATCACAAATTTAAGATGGATTCGTCAGTTTCTCTGCTTAGTTTCCATTATGTATGCCAACTGTCCCTTATCTCCATCAATCATTTTTTCCTTGTCAGTGACCCAGAAAATTTTGTAAAGTCCTTCAAAAGATCAGCTACAATAGGTGCCTCTATTTCTCTTTTCTCACTCTCTTTTTAAGCAAATCCAATGGCCTTTTCTCAATTGTCATTCTCCTGGAGATCTCTCTGCTTTTGATACTGATTAATTACTCTCTCTTCCTTGACACTCTCTTCTCTCTAAGTTTCAGAACACTCTCTTCTACTTCTCTTGCTACCTACCTGATTGCTCCTTCTCAGTGCTCTTTACCAGATCCTCATCCAGTACACACCTGCATTCCACAGGTGTCCCACAATGTTCTGTTCTGTTTCCTGTTTTCTTCTGCCCCATACTACTTTATTGGATCATCTCATTAATTATCATCTCTTTCATGATTCTTAAATCTATATATCCTGCCCCAACCTCTCCATTGACCTTCAATCTTCCATCACCAGCTGCCTTTCAGAAGTCTCAAACTGGATGTCCTGTAGACATTTTAAATTCAACAAGTCCAAAATAGGACTTATCATCTTTTCCCCTTTCCTGCTTCTCCTCCCTACCACTACCACTACCACTACTAATTACTATAGAAAGTAACCATCCTCCCGTTCCCTCAAGCTCAAAACCTGAGTGTCATCCTACGCTCTTCATTATCTCTCACCATCCATATTCAATCTGTTGCACAGGTCTGTTAATTTCTCCTTTGCAATTTTTCTTGAATATTTTTCTCCTTCTCTCCTTTGATATTGTTACCAAATGCTACACCATCATCACCTCATGCCTGGAATATTGCATTAGCCTGCTGGTGAGTCTGTCTCTCTCAAGTCTTTCTCCCCTCCAGTTCACCCTCCACTCAGCCACCGAAGCTCCAGTCTGATCATGTCATCTCCTATTCAACACACTCCAGCGGTTGTCTGTTGCCTTCAGGATCAGATTCAAAGCCCTTCATAACATAGCCTCCTCCTACCATTGCAATCTTCTGATGCCTTACCCCTTACTATATACTCTTTGTACCAGTGATGCTGCATAAACAAGACACTCTATCTCTTGGCTCCAAGCCTTTCCACTGGTTGTCCCCTATGCCTGGAATGCTCTCTCCTCTCATCTCTACCTACTGATTTCCCTGCCTTTTTTTTCAACCTCTGACTAAAAGCCTTTCCCAGCCTCTCTTAATTCTAGGATTCCTTTCTCCTTATTATTGCTGTGGATAGCTTGGTTGTACATATTTTGTTATTTTCTCCTCCATTAGATTGTGAGGTTCTTGAGAACAGAGACTATCTCCTCTTTTTGTATTTCTCGTGTTCAGCACAGTACTTAGAACATAGGTGCTTAATAAATATTTATTGGCTGACCGATAACATAAAATTTCTTCTTATGATTTTTCCACATTTTAGAGAATGAAATTATTAGGACACATTAAGAAATTATTAGCTACTCTGTTTTGGGTATAGAGTTCCATCAGAAGATTCTATTATTGGAGTTCTTCACTACTAAATCATACTTCTATACTAAACTTGTGACATTTCCCAAACTTGTCATCTATTTTCTCTTTTTGTCTAGGTGGTCTATAGTATATTCTAAAGACACTATCTCCTTATTTTTGCCTCCTTTGATCTTTAGCTAAATGTTCTTCAAGAGATTTTCCCTTTTTGATTCCTGGATTTCCTCACATGAGTATAGGGAGGCTGCCTCAAAGAAATTTCAGCAAAAGCTGATGGTCTATAGAGGCCAAAAGGCAGAGATATTGAAAAGTATTTAAAACAGGGATTTAAAACAGGCTTATGTTAATTGTTTATGAAGAAGCCAGTAAGAAAATGAACATTCCTCTGGGGAATAGACTACATTCACACCTTTGTTTTTAAGCTACTTATTTATATTAGACTCCCAAAAGAGTATGGGAGATGAAAATAGCTGAATGTATAGAGAGGAAGAAACAGATGAAGAATTTCATCATGTCAAAGGAAAGGCAAATCTTATGCCCTACCTGGAGTTAGCAAACAACATCCTCTAGGAAGTCAAAGGGAAAAATCTTAGGCTGATCTTAAGTTAATGGTCATTGACATTGAGGAAAGAAAGAGCTCTGTAGCCTTCCCACTGACAAAAGTACAGTAATATTCTATCTGACAGAGTGACCTGCCTGACCCCTGCCCATCAATCTCTGAGTGAGAGATTGGCCCAATCCAGCAGCAGCAGACCCTTATGAGAAGCAGGCACAGCCACTAAATGACCTGCTTAATGCAGTTTCAGAGTCTCTTGGGTATTACAGCTGAGATACTGAACACCAGAGGGAGCAGCGGAGACTACCAAAAGCTTACCCACTGGTCCAGTAGAGACACTGAGCTCTGCAAAGAGCCAATCTTACAAAAAAGTCAGCCTACTGATTTATAGTGAACTTTGCAAACACCCTCTGGAGAAAGAAAGGACATCTCCCATCTGTTGTTCTGGTCTTGTGAGATGCCTTAGCTACATGCTTTTCCTACTTGTATGATTTGCCACCATTCTATTTATTGTTCCTGCCCACTCTTTCCCCCTCTTGGATTCTGAGTGTGTTTGTGGGACAACACTGAGTGTGTTGTTTGAAGAGAGTGTCTTGTAACTACCTTTCTTACAGTACCATGTGATTAAATACCTTGTTGTCGTTGTTTATTCATTTTTCAGTCACATCTGCCTCTTTGTGACCCTTTTTAGAGTTTTCTTGGCAAAGATACTGAAGTGGTTTGTCATTCTTTATCCAGGTTATTTTAAAGATGAGGAAACTGAAGCAAACAGGATTAATTGACTTGCCCAGGATCACATAGCTAGTAAGTATCTGAGGCTGGATTTGAACTCAGACCTTCCTGACTCTGGGCCCAACAACACTATTTCCTGTACCACCTAGTAAATACCTTCACTAAAGAACTAATGAATCTATGAGCTGATGAAGGAGAAGCACACCAGTAGAGGCTCATGAGTTTGTTTATGATGATAGCTACCCAAAAGATTACTCCTAGAAATCTGTAATAGTAGCTACCCCAATGGAGACCTACACTGCCAATCGTAGTGTGAATTGGGGGAGTGAGCCCTAGGAAAGCATTGCGGAGGTGTATTTTCCTAATACACAATGCCACTGTTCTTCTCCCTTTCCTTTCCTACTTCCTTTGAATAAAGTATACCTTTCCAGAGCCATATCACAAATTATCATTTTTTTATATCACTAAGTCTCAGTGGTACTTACAAGGTCAAATTGTCCTACCTGTGTTAGGATTTTCTTGCTTGTTATTCACACAGCAAACTTTTGAAGACAAACCTCTACATGTAGAGAGGTTTTCAGAGAGTAGCAGTATGAGATTTTGGGAAATATAGTCCAAATGAACTGTGTTCTTTATTCTCATCATAGGGAAAGCTGAGGCTATTTGAGTGAGGCAAACCTGTAGAACAAGAAACAAGGGTTAGGAATGGATGACTTCTTGTTTAGGGAAGAGAGAAAAGGAAGCTGGGTACCTGATTTAATTGGAGTTAAATGAAAGGGAGGAAAGAAGGGAATTGGAAATTGAATCAAGACAAAAAGACTGAATATTGAAGGCAAATTGAACCCATCAGTCCCTGCTTCTACCTTCCAGAAGCCTGAGAGAAGTTTGCTCAAATGTTTCTCCTCAGGAGATCTAAGAAAGATGGTGACATGCTTTAATGCCCCTTTCTATTTCCTCTTCTGCCAAGATGGCAGAGATTTATTCCAGAGTTTCTCTCTTCTTTAAGATTGTACATAATTTCTGATTAAATTACTACTTTCAAACCTTCTCACTATAGATATAAAATCATAAATTCTTTTGATCTGTGTTTCCCTGTTTAAAATGGAAAACTTTAAAAGAGGGCCAGTGAATGTCTTATAGTATACAGGAGTAAAAGAAAGTACAGAAGTTTGAACCTCTGTCTAAAGGGCCAAACTTTACTCTGGTTAGGAGCTTTAACTAAATGATATAAATAACTTGATTTACTGAAATTTGATAAAATCTGCAAAGCAAAGAAAAACTGGTTCCAGCAGGTTTTTTTCCCCTTGCCCTGAGGATGAAACTAATAAATCGCCACTGCTGGCTGGGTAGAAGTCTAGGTGAATTAATGACAGCCACCTCAGGTAAGTCTATTCCTCCCATTGTTTTTCTCAAAGACTGTACTGACCATGAGTAGTGGCTCTGATTTTCCGAGAATATGTGAGAAAATCCCTATAGAACTAATCTTCTAAACACTGGAATCTGGGCAGTGGCAATAGGGAATTTTCACTGACTGTCACTCTCTCCTATCCCTCCTCCTCTCCCTGTCCCCACTATAAATCACATATATGCACATACACAGAGAGGCAACTTTAAGAGCTGGGGTTATCTGATTAAGCACATTACAAAAATGTCTGTTTTCTCTGGGGAAAGGGGAAAAGGTTTTTTTAATTTTTGTTCCTCCTTAGTATGACATCTAAAATCTATTTTCCATATATTCACATACACAGGGAGGATGGAAGCAAATTATAGCTACATCTGTCCCAGTCCTAAGGTTCAGATTATAGACTCTCTGAAGTCAAGGTTACATCACCCCCATAGGGATCTGCCCACCCCCAGAGGAATCTGGCCACCCCCAGCTGAAAAGGGCCTTCATGTCAGACACACAGAAATGAAAAAAAATGGAAGAAGCCAGTGGTTTTGGCTTTTAGTCTTCCTACTTTTTCAAAAGCTATGTTCTGTGTCCAAAGTCACAAACACAAAGTCGTAGGTATTTTTCCACTCCTCTTAAAACCTGTCCACCTGTAGTTGTTCTCTAGCTCCTTCTTAAAACGTGGTGTGTGTGTGGAGGGTGGGGCAGGGAGGAGCACAAGGTTGGATCATACTGTTCTGCATTCCATGTCAACGTGCACATCAGCATTCTAGCTGAGAGGACTATTGCTGTACCTCAAGGACCAGGATCAGCTGAAACTAGAAGAAGCCTGCTCTTCACCATGCAAAAAGACATCCAAATCACACTCTACAAATATCCCTTTTGTTTGACCTCTTACTCTGGATCGGACTATTTCTCAGAAATAGAATGCATGCTATTTGAGAGCAAGGAGTGTTGCATTGCTATCTTTTAAAGTGAATCTCGCATTTATATTGGGCTTAAAGGCTTCCAAATTGCTTTATATGTATATATTCATGTGTATTTATATAGACACATGTACATCTATATATACACCTCAGATATGAATGTGAGCATATGCACATATTTAGATCACATACCCGCATATTTGTAGACCTATATGTTTTACTTAGATTTTATACACACATATCCACATATCTACATGCATGTACACACATATACATACATATACACTTATTTCATTTGCATGAATGTGTTTCCATATTGTATATAAGCTTCTAATGAGACCTGGAATCTCCCTCTGCACTTAGGGCTTCTTCACCCTGCAACATCTATCTGCCATCCTAGTTCCTTCTTCTATGGGAGAGTTTCTCTCAGTTTCTCTGCATAGAGAAGAGACAGAGGTGCAGCCAGTTACCCTTCGTTCCTCTCCCAGCTGTGATTCTGACTTTCTAGACTTCAACACAATGACTTTCATCTCCATTCCCCACCCCCACGCCTTTCAGCTCCCTTTGTAGGTTGTCCTCCCTTGTTAGAATATAAACATTTTGTCAGCTGGAATTGTCTTTTGTTTTTGTATTTTGGCTATACTTGTATCCCCACTCCTTAGTATTGTGATTCACATATAGTAAGCAATAAATCGAGGGAATAATAATTGTAGCATCAACTCACGGAGTTTTTGTGAGGACCGAAAGAAAATATTATAAATATATATGTAGAAATAGACTATAGATATAAGTATCAAGATTGAGATATATACACACATATATGTGTGTATATGTATGTATATATGTATGTTGTGTACATGTACATATATGCTTGTTACCTATGTATATGTATGTTTCCATATATGTATATAACACGTATGTATATATATATATTTGTTGTTGTTCAGTTGTTTCAGTCATGTTCGACTCTTTGTGAACCCATTTGGGATTTTCTTGGCAAAATACTGGAATAGTTTGCCATTGCTGTCCCCAGCTCATTTTATAGGAAAAGAAACAGAGGCAAAGCTGATTAAGTAACAGCTAGTAAATGTTTGAGGATGGATTTGAATTCAGATCTTCCTGAATCCAGTCCTGGCAGTCTATCCATTGTGCCACCATGCTGCATATCAACATATGCACATATCTATATATACACACAAGCATTGTGTGTGTGTGTATAGTATGTATAATTAGTCCTCACAAGAATGCTGTGAGTTAAAGTTACAAATACTCTTTTTTCTAATTTTGTAGACAAAGAAATGGAAGTTCAGAAGGTAAGTGACTTACTTGAGATAACAGAGCTAGTTAGTGTCTGAGATAAAATTCAAACTCAGATTATTCTACCTTCAAGTCCAGGACTCTCTACACCATACTGTGTATAGTGTTCTCTTTGTATCCCTATTGCCTAACAGGGTGCCTTACATACATTAATATGCTAAGCAATGTTTTTTGGATTGACTTAGGTTGGTGCTTTTTTCTTACTTCCCCTAAATATGTAGAATGCCAACCAGGTATTAAAAGAAGCTTCTAACATCTGGTTGACTCTCATGACTGTTATCAAGTCAATCTCATAGTGAACCACATCTGTTACAATGGACAAAATCATGCTTGGGTCTGGTCATTTTGTCTATATACTGAATCTCACTTTTGCCTTGAGTTTTTTTTTTTTTTACTTAGACTAATGGAAATACCAAAAATGCTTGGCATTGCTTTACAAGCTCAGAAAAAATGACAGGTATCCTTCATCAACATGATCTTGGACCATTCAAAAGGAAGGAAGTACCACAGTGCTTCATTTATTTTGTTTATAAGAATCTTTCCTGAGTAATTAATAGCAAGCGAAACTCTGACTTGCGGTTTCACTGGTATACTGTTTCCAAAGTCAAGGTTGCCCTTGTGTTCAGTGTGTTTCTTCTACTGGAAATGTTTCAGGTTGCTCCTGTGTTATCTAACTGTACTATCTTCAAAAAGGGAGCTGAAAAGTCTTTAAAAAAATCTAAAGTAAAAGAGACTACCTTTCAGGCTAAGCTTTTACAGGAAAGGGGGAGGGGGATATACAGTACTGTGAAAAGGAGGTTAGTCACAAAAGGAAGGAATGAAAAGAGAGATCCAGGATCCAGGATACTCCCACAGGGTACAACATGCAAAGTGGGGCAGTACAAAGCCTGGCAGTTTCAATGTGCATCAGGTTTAGCAATACAGTGTGCTATTCCAGCCTACTTCCCGAGAGATGACTATTAACTTTTGAAGTCAGACAATACAGCTGGAATTTCTGAAGTTTCACTCCACAACCCCAAGGAGTTTCTTATGGCTAAGGGATGAAAATAGCAACACAGACTTAAAGACTTTAAAGCAGCATAACAAGAATGTGTTCCTCAAAGGGTGGGGATTGAGGATGACAAAATAAAGTACTAAAAGAAAAAGTTTTGATAGCATCATGGACAGGTGTATCCAGCAGAATTCAAAACAGGTGTGTGTGTGTGTGTCTGTGTGTCTGTGTGTCTGTCTGTCTGTGTCTGTGTCTGTATCTGTGTCTGTGTCTGTCTGTGTGTCTCTTTCTGTGTGGTTGTATCTGTGTGCTGTCCCCATCCTTCTAAGGATTGTCTCTGCAATGAAACCAGATAGGTGAAGAAACAATTCAACTTTATTAAACACTTTCAGCTTTTAAAGTGTTTATCTTGCAGTAGCTGTGTGAAACATATGAAAAAAACAGGTTCAGTGACATTAAGTGACTTGCCTAGAGTCACACAACTAGTGAGTAACAGACCTGGGATTTGAAGTCAAGTTTCTCCTAATTCTAGGTCTTGCTTTCTTTGGATGACATAATGCTTCTTGCTTGAGTGAGGGAGAGTTCTCAGCATTACAATTTGCTTACCATTTAAGGGTAAAGTCATTCTTCTTTCAAAGGATCATTACATGGACATAGTTTTAAATCCCATAAAGTGGTTCTGTCCTAGAAACTCATCAAAATCAATGCATATGTCACAGTCTAATATTTTCAAGAGGGCAGGGCAGTACAGTAGGAAGAACACACCTGAATTTGATCACCAGACGGATATATTCACTGCTTCTGTAATCATGAATAAGTCACCTCTGTGAACCTCAGTTTCTTCATATTAAAATGCAGATTCATTCATTCATGCAACCATTTATTAAGCAGATTCAATTGTGAGGCACAATTCTAATCGCTAGAAATTCAAAGACAAAACAAAACAAAAAAATGTCCTGCACTTAAAGAGTTGATATTTTTCTTGGATAACAATCTTTGAAAGAGCTACAGTCACAGAATTGTGAGAAAAGTTTTCTGTAAACTATATGCCAATGTCAAGAGATGTGCTTTCTAAGGGAGCAGGGAATAAAATATTAATTTAATAGTTAAAAAAACTTAAAAAGTAGTAAATAGCAATGATTAGTTATTATTTCAAGTCAGGATATTGGATTTTGATTGGAGGATCCAATCAGGCTTCTGAGTGCTTTCGTACTTCCCTAATAAAAATGTATATGGTTTCTTTCCCTCTATGGTAGCTTACGTAACAGGGAATAATCCCATGTCAACTTTCAAAAAACAATGTAGGAATTCAGTTCTATTTTAGTATACATTCTATCTAATTTCTTTTTTGCAATATTGGTCAATGGAATTTACAACAATCTTATCGTGTTTGACATTTAATTCCTAGGTTTTTCTTAAGTTGTATGCTCAGTTTATTAATCCCCTCTTTCTTTTTTTGTTGAAAGTTTTTAGAGATTTAATTCTTCCCCAAATGACTGTTTTGGCTATATACCAAAAGTCTTGATATGTTGTCTCATTATTTTCTCTGATAAAATTCTTTGTTGTTTCTATGATTTGTTCCTTGAACCACACATTCTTAAGATTATACTGTTTAGACTCCATTTAAATTTGAATTCTGTCCTCAGGTTCCCTTTATTGATTATATTACATCGTGTTTACTAAGGGATGTGTTCAATAGTCTTGCTTTGTTGAATTTGTATATGTGGATTTTTTCAAAGCACTAGTACATGGTCACTTTTTGTAAAAGTGCCAAGCGAAGCTGAGGAATATGTATACTCCTCTCATTTCCTAGTGTTATTTATAGAGATCCTTTATATCTACCTTTTCTAAAATTCTATTGAAATCCTTAATTCTTTTCTGGTTTACCAGCCCTCCTTCATTCAAATTAAAGTCAACTGCAAGTCATGCCATCATTTCCCTGATGTCATGGTCCTCTTCGAAAACAAAGGACAAATGCAACCTGTGAATAGACCAAGCTGCTGAATTACCCAGCTAGTTGAGTAACTCAGCTTGCCACCTCCTTCTCCCTCTTCTTCTCCTCTCCAAAGGAAGGTTAATTTCCAGTTAACTGGGAATATTTAATGGAATAAGTAAAATAATTTTTAAAAGTTCCTCCCTCCTCTTCCATACTTCTTTCCTATTATATCCCCTTTTCCTTTCTATTTTTATTTGCTAAATACCAACAAAATAGAATAAAGCCAGCTTCATTTCTTGTATATATCTAACTTTACACCCTTTGTGACTCATGGAGACAATGAGATGTTTTTCTTTCCTTATTTTTTATCTATTTAATTTTTAAACAAACCTGTTTTTTCTTCTCCCCACCTCATTCTCACCATTGAAAAAAAGAGAAAAATACAAGCCCTATTACACTACGCATTAAATTAAACAAATTCCTGAGTTGGTCACATCTCATATTGTATAGAGCATATAAACTGTAAGTCCACTGCCATGAGGAATCTTTGGCAGTTGAGTGTACTTCTGACTACTTTTACTAATAAAATACTAACATTACTGATAAAATTATTAATTATCTAGAAATTATGTCTCTAAAACTTTTAAATATTACACAGTTTTACACATTGTTCCATGTTCTTTCAGGGCAAAATCTTTAAAATTTTTCAGGAGATTTTCAACAATTAAAATAATCTTAAAAACAGCCTTAACACAAGCAGTACTACAGGAGAAGCTTAATACAATTATAAATAGATACAGCAATAAACCACAAAGACCCTTCTTAAATTAGAAGAATGATGCCAGAGATCATTTATAAAAGTCTTCTGATATAAAAACAAGTCCAAGCCTCCTGGGAGAATATAAAAGTAGTTTATTAAATGCTGATTATTTAAATTTCTATCAACACAAATGTGCTGGAATGGCACCTTTTTAAAGTAGGCTGGGCTGTGACAGAGAGGTCATTTGTTCTCTTGCTGACTAAAGCATCAAAGGTTCAGCTCTAGGCAAGTTGAGTCTATTGTTACCCTTCAAGGAATGCTCCAAAGCTCTTGGCTGTATTGATTTTACAAGAAGAGCTGAGGAATATTTTTTAAAATTTTGTTTCTTAAATTCAATTTTATTTTATTTTCAGTTGAAATCCTCTCCCTCCTACCTCCCCCACCTTCTGAGAAAGCAAGAAAAACAAAACCCATTGCAAATATTATAGTGAAGCAAAAAAAATCTCACATTAGCCAACCCTCCACCCCTAATTATACTTCAGTTCATACTCTGAATCTGTCATTGTTCTATCTGTATGGAGATGGTCTGTTACAACATGTTCCTTTATGTTGTTTCATTATGTTGTCCTCCTGGCTCTGTTCACTTCACCTTGCATCAGTTCATATAAATTTTTCCAGGTTTTCCTAAATCACCCCCTTCATCATTTCTTATAATACAATAGCATTCCATCATAAATATAGACCATAACTTGTTAATTCTTGTTAATAACTTGTCATTCTCCAATTAATGGACACCTCCTCTGTTTCTAACTCTTCGCCACTATGAAAAAAAGCTGCTATGAATACTTTTTTAAAAATACATATAAGTCCCTTTTCTATTTCTTTTCATTATATATCTAGTATTCCTGAATCAAAGGGTATACACAATTTAATAGCATTTTGACTCTAGTTCCAGATCAATTTCAAGAATGCCTGGAACATTTCACAGCTCCGTCATCAACATTACATTAATGTACCTGTTTTCTCACAGTTCCACTTTTTTTCTTTTTTTCTTTTTCCTTTTTGTTACTTTGACTAATCTAAGAGATATGAGGCAATAGCTCAGAGTTATTTTAATATGGATTTCTCTAATTTTTAGTGATTTAGAACATTTTTTCAGAAGGCTATTGATAACTTGAATTTCTTCCTCTGAAAACTATATATTCATATCCTTTGACCTTTTATCCATTAGGGAATAGTGCTTTATTGCAATTTTGAGTCTTTGAAAAAAGACATCATGACATAGTGCACAGATAACTGACTTGGAAGCTGGGAAGACCCAACCTGAAGTCCTGCTTCTGATCATATTGACTGAGAGAACTTACACTCACTCTGAAGGGTCTCAGTAATTCTTTAAGACTGTAAGTGCCAATGTACTTTGGTACAATTTCCTTGACTAGGAATTTCCTATACCAGTGTTGAGAAAAGTTACATTTAAGAGAGGTATCGCCACTTAACTATTTTAAATAAAATGACCCAAACATGTGATGGGAACCACTTATGGTGTTGAAAGTATCATCATTTATTTGGTGAAGTTGATCTGCTGCTGCTGCTCCTTCCTGACCATCAGAACAACTTTATCCCCAGTGACTTTTAGAAACCATCCTTGACATCATTTCCATACTATTTTAAGAAAACTTTTTGTTGTTTCATTGCTTTATCTTTTTATGTTTTTGAGCTCCTCTTTCAGTGCTGCTTGTGCCAGGTTTTTATTTACAATTATTTTAGTTGTAGAAAATCTCCTGGAAAATTTTAGAAACTCTGCCCTAAAAAAGGGGACTGTGATAGAAACAATGTTCATTTTGTGCAGGCTGGGTTGGTACTTTAAGGGGACAGTGAGGCCATTTGGCTTTCTTGCTACCTGAGGTATGTTGGGAATTTGGGGATCAGAATCTTTATATTACTTATTGTTATCCTCCTAAGAATGTTTTCCAGGCTGTTTGTAAGAGGATAGTATTTTTTATAGCATCTTTATATTGCATGTTCTTTTATCTTCTAATTAATAAACTGGTTTTTAATTGTATCTTATGGCTCACAAGTATTTATTGCATAATAAAAATGTCAAACTTGAGTTGTTTGACTAAGTCTCATTTATACTTGGCCTACCATAGCATACTTGTGTGAGCTTTTTATGTTTTCCTCTCCTTTTGTGTGGAGGAAATAAACATCTGTCCTACAATTGATTTATGTTATAAATAAAGTACCCTTCTACTTGCTTCCCTTCCTCTCCCTCCTCCTCCCCATCTTTGGGTAGATGATAGACATGAGTCAAATCTAAGTTTAAGTAAACAGACCCTTGTAGTTTTTCATTGGTGTGTAACAAGTGTAAGGAAAGGAGCTTAACATCTTTCCTTAGGGGCCAAATTTCCTCAGGACTAAACCCATACTCTGCATGCTTTGGCCCAGAACAGAGATTTCTCTTGGTGGAGAGGGAGAGGACATGGTACCCCAGGGCTTTGGATCCATCAGCAAGTTATATTTTTTAGATATGCAAAGTTAAAGTCTAAAATTAAAATTCCAAACAACTGAAAAAAAATGACCCAAGATCATTTAAAATATCTAGCTAATTGGAGGAAAAAAATTCTTCAATGTTCTGCTCATTTTGTACTCAGTTTCTGTGTTTTCTGGTTTCTAAAAATATTCATATGTAGCACCAATTAATTACTCTTGCCGTTGTGATGGAGGCAAAAGAGCTCTCTCTCTCACACATGCGCTCTCTCTTTCTCTGTGTATGTCTGTCTGTCTCTGTGTCTCTATCTCTGTCTCTCTGTTTGTCTGTCACTGTCTTTCTCTTCTTCTCCCCAAGGAAGTCAGTTTCACATAAAGCATAGAGGTTAAAAATCAACACAGAGCCTAAAAATAGAATACAAAAGTCTTTCTACTTGTGGAATTTTCTTCATTACTTCCCACTTTTACCGGTGTCACAGAGTGACGCACTTGACAGTGGTGAGTGAAAGAGCCTAAGGAAGTGTCATATCAATGCGGTAGACTATACTTCATTTGGCATTCAAAATCTTATCTTTAGGTAGACTCACAGTCCAGGCAGGGAAAGGGGTACGTATAGGGATATTGAAGTCTTGGTTTTGAATATAAGTTCTGTTACTTTTTACATGTGTGACCTTTAAAGTCAGTCACTCAATGAATATTTTTCAAGTACTTACTATGTGCTAGGACAATGCACTAAGTACTGGGGATACAAAGAAAGGTCAAACACAGTCCCTTCTCTCAATGAGCTCCTTTTCTAATGGTGGAGAAGACCTGTAAATAACTGTACAAACAAGATATATTCAGGTTAAATGGGAAATAAATCAACAGAGGGAAGGCATTAGCATTAAAGAGGATAGAGAGAGGCTTCCCATATAAGAGATGAAGTTTTAGCTAAGACATGAAGGAAGGCAGGAGGTAGAAAGGATATGTATACAGCCAGTAAAAATGCCATGAGTTGAGAGATGGAGGGTCATAGGTGAAGAAAAGCAGGTAGTCTAGTGTTACTGAATCATAAAGTATGTGAGGATAAAGTGTAAGAGGACTGGAAAAGAGGACTGGAGCAGGTTCTGTTGTTTCAAATGTGCCCTATTCTCTGTGACCCCATTTTGGGGTTTTCTTGGCAAAGACATTGGAATGACTTGCCATTTGCTTCTCCAGCTCATTTTACAGATGAGGAAACTGAGGCAAATAGGGTTAAGTGACTTGCTCAAGATCACATAGCTAGGATGTGTCTGAGGCTGGATTTGAACTCATGAAGATGGATTTCCCTGATTCTAAGCCCAGTCCTCTACCTGCTGTGCAACCAAATTGTCCCGGAACAGGTTATAGAGGGCTTTAAAAGTCAAACAGGATTTATAGTTGATCCTAGAGGCAATAGGGAGTCAAAAGAATTTATTAAATGGAGGGATGAGGCTAACATAGTGGGAACCACACCTCCAAAAGATCACTCTGGCAGTTAAGTGGACTGTTGTGGGGAGACACTTCTGGCAATCAGACAAACAAACAAACTGAATGTCTTGTCGACATCTTAAAGGGAACAAGTACCAAGATGAATTCATTATCTTTCCCCTGAAATCTACTCCTTCCAAACTTCTCTTTTATTTTTATCACAATAGTGCAGGTATGAGGTGATGAAGGCCTGCACCAGGGTGGTGACAGTATCAGAGGAGAGAAGGGAGGCATATTCAAAAGATATAAAATCCACAGGTCTTATAAAAAAGAAAAATTTGTATACAGGGCAACAGTAAGAATAAGGCCTGGAGGATGATGCCTAGGTTATGGGCTGGGGGGAATTCTGAGACTTGAGTTAGTCAAGGGCTTTAACTAGATAATCTCTGAGACTTGCTAATTCTAAATCCTATGACAGTGCAATTTCTTTAAACCATTGCAATTTTTGTGGCTACCTTATGTAAAATGGCATCAGTAATGATTGTTAGCCCTTCTATAGTATCAGGCACTGTGCTCAGCACTTTATATCATATTATTTGACTTTCACAACAACCTGGGAGGTAGGTGCTATTGTCATTCTCATTCTACAGTTTAGGAAACTGAGGGAGCCAAAACTTAAGTGACTTTCCCAAGGGTCACATATCTATTAACTATTTGAGGACAGATTTGAACTCAAATTTTCCTGACTCCAGGTACAACTCTATCCACTATGCAGCATCAAACAGGGAATAAAAGTCACTCTTGGATTTTAAAAGTCGAAGATTCAAATCTTGTCTTAGCCACATATTAGCTGTGAGACCATAGGTAAGTCGCTTTAGGCCTCTCTGTGCTCCCAATCAACTCTCTGAGATTATATAATTGGTCATTATTGATCAGTAACCACATTTCAAATCGTAGTTAAGACAATCCTTTCACCCTTTTTGGCCCCGACCCCACAAAAGACTATGAACTTGTAGTGTTACCTTGAAAAAGTACTTTCTCCGTCTCAGCGATTAAGTTTGCTCATTTATAAAATGCTGATGATGGAAGATGTTTAAAGCACCTACCTCCTGGTACAAATGAGATCCATTGAAAACATTTTGTAAATCCTAAATCACATTATTAACAATAGTTCTTACTATGGAACCGTATAGTTGGAACTAGGACTCACCTTAAAGGTCATTGAGTCCAAACCCTACAGATGTTGTCTACAGGTGAGCAACTGGATCCAAACAACTTGCCCAGGATTACATAGCTAGTGAATTTATCAGGTGAGATTTGTACCCAGATCTTCTTGACTCTAGGTCCAGTACTATATCTACTACACCAAATTCCTTTTGTTTAGATGACCAATAAAGATTTTCAAGCTGGATAGAGTGCTGAGTCTGGAATCAGGAAGACCTGAATTGAAATCTGGACTTAGACAGTGAACATCTATGCAACCCTGGTCAAGTCATTTAATCTCATTTTCTGCCTCACTTTCCTCAGGTATAAAACTGGATAATAGTAACACCTAATTCCTAGGGTTGTTGTGACAGTACAGTGAGCTAATATTTGTAAAGCTTTTTTGCAAATCTTAAAGCACTATACAAATGCTAGTCATTATTAATGAGAATGATTATTACTTAATATCAATATTATAATAATGGTAATTGCAGTAAATTTAACTTTGTCACACTTATTTCTACATGTTATTCCTAAATCTACTTGGGGCAAAGATATCATCATCATTATATCTATTTTACAGTTCAGGAAATGGAGGCACAGGAAAGTTTTTGCCTTGCCTAAGTAAGGACACACAGCTAGTTAGTCATAAAGCCTGGATTAGAAACAGGTCTGCTGACTCAGCTTCCAACTCTTTCCACTAAACTATACTGATAGTTTGAAACTTTAGAACACATGCGGCTCCCCTAACAGCTGAAGGCTTAACTGGTATTAACTATATTATTTATAGCTCCAACATGTACCTTAGCTCTAAAGTGTGATAAGGAAAAGGTGTCACACGTACAGAATTCTCATGCCATCAAACTGGGCTCCAAGTTAGAATGTTCCAAGAGAAATGACTTTTACTTGGTATAATGTTGGACAGCGAACAGAAGAATTTTTGAAACTTGACTATAGGGATGAGGAAACTTGAGCATTTATTCAGAAAAAGCAGTAATAAATCTCATTATAGAATACAAAACTACACTGAAGCGGATTAAGTTGAATCCCTGTCTGGGAAGGTTTGGCCAAAGGAGAGATCAATGAGAATGACGTTCCCAAAGAAGGTGAGGGCACTATAGACAATACATACTCCAACAGACTTAGAAAAGTATTTACTGTACAAATAGGGAGAGTATTTGCATAATACAGGGGGAGGGATGATTTTGACAGGCTTGAACTACAACATTTTTCAGCATTCATATTTTTCGTTTCACTGGTCTTACCTGGAATTTCCTGAGGGCAATATTCCAGGGACAAAAGGTGAGGGCTAGATCAGTCAGATCTGTCTCTTCAGTTTCCTAAAATACTTATTTGTGTATTTTCTTCTGATGATATTTGGAGTTATTGAATATGTCTGGATGTGTAAAAATATCCTTCCAAAGATTTTATGAATTTTCCCAAAGCACAATGCTCGTTATTTGTTATTGTCATAGCAGGTTGTGATAGGAGTGAAATCCACTAGCATTTCCCTACAACATGGGTTAGTCCTGCCTCTTCCTTCCTGAGACAGGGATGAGTTTTTCCTAGAAGGATACAAAGCTGTCCCTGGAGCCTGATTGGCCCAAGCTTCCTGGTCACCTAAGGACAGAGAAAGTCCCAGCCATGTGGACTCAGAACTTTTCCAATGTGGTAGATTTGGGAAGACTACAAGAGTCATCCTTTTTATGCAGAAAGGCAGGGATTGCCTTATCCGCAGAAGTCTAATCCCGCTGTATCTTTGTTGTATGTTCTTGCTGTATTAGGACAAAGTAAATCACCTTTTACTAACTGTTCAATGACATGAGTACTCCTTTGTACCAGTATCAAATCTGAAATAAGGGAGTGCTGTATTACAGACAAATCCAACATTGGTCACTTTGTTATAATTGCTTGGAACAACTTCCTAGGATTTCCCTTGATATGAGTAACTGGGAAATAATCCATTTGTGAGTGATTTACATTTATGCTGTACTTTAAGGTTCCCAAAATACTTCACATAAATGATCTTATTTCATCTGCACAATTTTGTAAGGCTGATGTTATTACTATACTATAGATTTGGAAACTGAAACTCTAGAAGGTGAAGAGACTTTCCCAGGTTAATACACTAAATGTCTGAAGGAGGATTTGAACTCAGGTCTTATCTGAGTCCAAGTCCAGTGTGAATGAGCTTTTCAAATGGAAGTGAGTCTCAGTTAAAGCAAGAGAGGTCTCAATCAATGACAGAGGAAAATGCCCTGAAGTCTCTATGAAGGGAAGAAGAAACCAATTTTCCCTCTATGTATTCATCTTACAAAGTCTCTCTCTCTCTCTCTCTCTCTCTCTCTCTCTCTCTCTCTCTCTCTCTCTCTCTCTCTCCCACTATCCCCACCCCCCCCACCCACTTATCAGATGATCCCATCTCTATTTGAGAGAAATGATTATGTCTTATTTCCCCTTCATGTTTTTGGAACCAGAACTTTGTTCAATCAACTCTGATAAGCACAAGCATTTGCCACTACTAGTGACCTATCTGGCAAATAGTAGGCACTTAATAAAAGTTTGTCACTTTGATTTGACTATGACCGAAATGATCCAGCACAAAGTCCAGGTTAAGCATGGATTCTTTGTGGTTGCTGAAATCTTCCACATGCTCTGTTCATTAATGATACTGTATTAATTGCTTTGAGGTAGCTGGGTGATGTAGTGGGTAGAATGCTGGGCCTGGAGTCCAGCAGATTTATTTTTCTGAGTTCAAACCTGGCTTCAGACACTTGCTGTGTTACCCTGAGTCACCCTGTTTGCCTCAGTTTCCTCATCTGTAAAACGAACTGGAGGAGGAAATGGCAAACCATTCTAGTATCTTTGCCAAGAAAACCCTAAAGGGTGTCATAAAGAATCAGACACAATCGAACAACACAAAATTAATTGCTTCAAGCCCCAACTATTGCAGAATCTCCTGGAAAAGATCTGAAGTCACTCAGAAAAAATTGACTCATCCATCCAAATGTATGACAAATGTCTACTGTCCAGATTTCAACACTCTTCTCATTGAATATATTATGGAGTTTATCTAAGAGTTGTGCATATCCTTCTTTCTCGAAGGGGACCATGACATCAAGATGATGACATAACTTGCAGTTGACTTTGATTTGAGTGAGGGAGGACTGTGCAAGGTCACCAGCCTCACTTTCTCCTCCTGAGCCATCTGGGTTCAGTGACCTGATGTTCATCAGGATGCCTGGAGATGGCCCAGGATGCAAGACCTTGGCCCTTTCAGGCTAAAGCCTTATCACAATCTCACTTTGAGTGAGATACACCCATTCAATGAATGGGCTTCTTTACTACTCAAGAGATGGCCCCTTTCATTAAAAAAAATAAAAAATCAAACTGGGAGGGGAAGACCATCAGGGTTCCTGGGTAAAACTTTGTTAATCTGGGACAGCTAATGAATTTGGCCTTTAGTTAAAAAGGGATCTGAATTACTTTCCTAAAACTGCAAAGCACTCTTACTTATCCTGTGCTTTCTATAACAGCAAAGGTCCATCTTTTTGGTCACAATCATTTTTCCAGTGTTGCCATATACAGACAAAAAATAAAATAAAGTCAGTTAACAGCAGCCATCTCTGACAGTGCATGCAGCATTTCATATCCATAGTCTCTCACCTGTGATGGCAATCAAATTAAGATCCTTTGCTGTTTTTGTTTCACTAAAAGTACCTCTGGTTGAATAATGTGATAAAAAAAGATCTTTCCCACTCATTGATGGGCCTGCCCATTGAGGGAAGCTTGATTAGGGGAGTTGTTTTGTAGGAGGGTCCCAAGTGCCTTTTGTTTTTTCTATTGAGGCACTGGGTCAGAGGGTTATGCCCTCTGGCTCTAAAAAAGGTATAAATACTCTGAGGTTGAGATTTTACTTTGAGGCTGAGTTTTTGATAAGAAGGCTGGAATGCCAGATGAGGACTCTGGGAAGTCTCTCAGGAGCCCTTGGCTTTCAGAAACTGAATGGCATGCTTCCTTTTCTGGTAACTATGGTCAGGCAGCTGTACCTGTCTGTTGAATTATGATCAGGTAGAGGAAGCCATGTCTATTGATTACTTTGGGGTTTACTGACTGGAAGTGTTTGTTTGGTCAGCCTAGGACTCTGGGAAGCTGCTAAGGAGCTCCTCAACTTTCAGAACCCACATGCAGTGCTTCCGTCTCTGGTAACAATGGTCAGACAGTTGGAACTGCCTGTTGAATTCAGGCAGAGGAAGTCTTATCTGTTGATTTTTAATTTCTCTATATTTTCATTGAAGTTTAGGATGCTGACTCCCCTGAACTAAGTGAATGATATATGTGCTTGGTTAAAGGAATGATACATGTGCTTAATCAAAGTGATTGTTAACCCCTCAAAAGTTGCTTTTCCTTTGATGAATGCAGATCTAAGCAACTGTGATAGCCCCCTGCTGTGCATGCTGGGGGGGGAGGTGCTAACTGATACATCACCTCCATCAAAAATGTTGACTCACATCTCGTTTCCATCCTTTCTCACTTTCTCTTAGACATTTCTCCACTGATCATCTCTTTTCTTTTTCATATATCTAATCTTCTCTCTCTCTCTCTCTCTCTGTGAGTCTTTATCTCTCTACATATATATATATGTATATTTCTGTCTCATTCTCTTTCTCACATCCTCCTTACCTTTCATTCTCTCATTCCCTTTCTTTTTTCTCTCTTTTCCTTTCTTCTTTTTTCTCTCTTGTTTTTCTCCCACTTTCCCTTTTCTTCTTTCTCTCCTTTCTCTTTTTTTCTATATCCCTTTTCTCTTCCTCTCTCTTCTTTTTTTCTCTCCTGTCTTGTTCTGTTTCTTGACTCTCCCCCAACCCCAAATGAGCTCAACTCTCTCAAAATCCTAAATTCCTCCCAATTACTGGATCTATGGCTTCACTGGTAAAGGGAACATTCAAATAAAGAAACTCCCTTTGCCAATACAGAATGACACCTGCTCTTCAGCCTAGAAGAGGATTGATCTGTCAAGTGACTTGACCAGTCACACAACCAATATAAGATGAGACATGAATGGAAGTCTTCTTGGGTCTAAGTCAGCAATACTTCTCCATTATTCCAGGCTACATTTCATTTCAAGATCCAACTTATTAAACCCCACCTCTCTCCTCCATGAAGCCTTCCCAGATCACTTCAGTCTCTACTGATTTTCCCGTTCTCTGAACTCCTTTAATACTAGTGTAGGCACTCAATCACATACCTTTTATATTATGCAGTCATTGAACTGTTTCAAGCATTACTTGATATAAGCTCCTTTAGAATGAGGGCTGCATCTTAATAGTTTCTCTGTCTTCCTTTCAGGGCCCACGTAGCACAGCAGTGCGCATACAGTGTAGGTGTTGAAAACTTGTGGGCGCATATGTAATTTGTGTGTGCCCACATAATCTGTGCACTTTCTTCCCACAAAACTTCTACTCAGTTCTTTTATTGCTTCCTTGGAGAATTATTTCTTAAATCTTTCATTTTAAAAAAAATCTGTTCATCGAGGTCCCCTCCTCCAGAATTGTACTGCTGAGGGGGCAGTGAGCAAACAGCTACAACCAAAAACTGTTGAAGCATGAAAAGGAAGACAAAGGTGGACCCTTAGACATCTTAACTGGAACCCCTGATCTAGGCACAGGACTTCAGAACACAGCTCTCATTGAGCAGGACTTTATTTATTTATTTATTTTTAAATATGGAACGCTTCACAAATTTGCATGCCATCCTTGTGCAGGGGCCATGCTATATCACTCCAATTTTAGTGTGTGTGCTGCTGAAGGGAGCACAAGCTTGATTTTCTAGAGGCGTATTGTATTCTAGTGCTTTTAGGACCTAGTACCTAGTGTTTGATCTTGTTATCACTGAGGATAAGGAGTGAAAAAATAGTTTCTTATAGTACTGAGTACAGTTTCACCCTCAAAAAGAGCACATCTAATGGCTCTTTTCCTTTCCTTTACTCCTTCCTTCCTTCCTTCCTTCCTTCCTTCCTTCCTTCCTTCTTTCCTTCTTTCCTTCCTTCCTTCCGTCCTTCCTTCCTTCCTTCCTTCCTTCCTTCCTTCCTTCCTTCCTTCCTTCCTTCCTTTCTCTCTTTTCTCTCTCTCTCTCTCTCTCTCTCTCTCTCTCTCTCTCTCTCTCTCTCTCTCTCTCTTTCATTTCTTTCTCTATGAGTTCTTGGCTGGTTGAAGCTTTATTCTTCTCTTAGACCAACTTCTGTGACATAAAGGAGGCTACTCCCTGCCCTCCACTGTGTCTTCTCCCTGGTCTCAAAGTACTGTGGTTGAAACCTGAGATGAATATATTGGGTGAGGTTCCTTTTTGCAGCAATGTTATATGTTCTTCCCAGGGCCCACCAAACAAAGCTCTAGGAATCCTTAAATGACCTTAAATTAATTCAACTGGAAACACCACACTGAATGGACCTCTTTGTTTTCTTCCTTTAAAAAAAAATCCCATTCCTAACATGGAAAATTCAGTTCTAGTATGGAGAGGCAGTTATTAAGTAAGATCTACTTCAGATTCCCTTGATAGTCACTTTTATATTGGTTTGGTCTCCTGTTAATCTGGATAAAATAAAATTGTATGTGCAAGATATACACATACACATACTGGTACACACACTATAATATATATAGTAACATATATACATATATGCGATATAAATAAATCCAATTTGTAGTCAAGTCCTCACAATTTTTCCTTTGTAATAAATGTTATCTATGAGCACCCCTTGTTTCCTCTGACAGTGCCACCATCCTGGTGCAGGCTCTTATCAACTTCTGCCTGGACTCTTTTAAATTTCAACTGAAGGCTCTCTTTTGCAAGAAGTTTTTTAACAACATCATCAACTCTCCCTTCCCATACCAGATAAACTTTCTATTTGTCTGTCAGTGTATAATCTAACTATCTACCTATACATACAATGCATATACTGAATATGTTTGTGTATCTATGTATATATATGGATATATTAGTCAGTCAGTAAGTATCAAGCATCTACTATTTGCCAGTTACCACCCTAACCACTGGGAATACAAGGTAAAGAAAAACAAAAACAAACGGTCTCTTAGTGATCCTGGCTCAATCACATAAATTCTTGGTGCCCAGGTAACCATGTAAGACTATACATTAAAGGAAGTGATGACCTGAATTGGCAGAGAAAATTGTGTATGCCAATGAAATTATAGGTCCAATATCTCTCTCTCGCTCTCTCTCTCTCCCTCTCTCTCTCTCTCTCTCTCTCTCTCTCTCTCTCTCTCTCTCTCTCTCTATATATATATATATATATATATATATATATATATATATGAGTATATAGTCTTTTTTATAGATATTGTATCTATTTATAGATATATCTATATTTTTATAGATATTGTATCTATATAATCTATAGAAAGGAACTGGACCTATGATTTCACTGTTATAATGAACTCCAAAGGTGAAGGATCTCAAAGCAAGACAGTGTTTCATCTGCAATGTATATCTTAAAATGCTGTCTAGATTGATGAAAGTTTAAGAAACGAGTCCGGAGTCATATAACCAGTATGCCTCAGCGACAGAGCTTGAACTGACTTCTCTCTTTAAAGACCAACTGTCCATGGACTGTACGATATTGTCTCACGTCCACATTTAATTGCATGCATGTGTATGCATGTTGTTTTCCATCTGTCCTTCATTCTCGAAGAGGACTGTGACATCAAGATGATGACATGACCCTCAGTTGACTTTGATTTGAGTGAGAGAGATGCTGTGCAAGGCCACCAGCCTCACTTTCTCCTCCAGCACCATCTGGATCCAATGGCTAGATATTTATCAGGACAGCTGCAGATGTCCCAGAATACAGTGTGAGATCCTGGCCATTTTAGGCTAAGGTCTTAGCAGATTCTCAGAAAGTGAGGTATGTGTGTTCATGCGTATATATGTACATATACACATATATATACACATATTCAGAATATTATAATATTTTCATTGAAGTTCCTTGTAATTCTTAATGGGAAATTTGGAAGAATGATAGTAGATAAAGCAGGTCTATCTCTGAGGGGTCTGCAATTGTCTTTGGTACTCTTAATTTTCTCCATTTCCCCCTTAATTTTCTCCATTTCCACCTAATGCTGTTTGTCCTCCATTCTGGAAGAAGATCATGACCTCCCATGACATGCAAGTGAATTGGATTTAAGCCAGGGAAGACTGTGTGCAAAGTTGCCAGCCACACTTTCTCCTCTGGAGCCATTTGGATCCAGTAGCCAGATATGGATCAGGACAACTGGAGATGGCCCAGGAGGCAGTGGGGGACCTTATCTTCTGCAGGGCTCATTCAGTGATTAAGGCTTAATAAGAAAGAGGCAAATAATGACCTCTTCAAAAAGATCTGGGAGGGGAAGACCCTCAGGGTTTCTGGCTAAAACAGAAACAGTTGTTATTTACATTCATTTTGAGCCAGTGGGAGCCCAATGACCAAGCAGGGTTTGACCTAGGATTTACTGTTGGTCAATCAAAACGAATCAGTGATTTGGGGTTCAGACTGGTCTTTAAGAGAAAAAAAAAAGCACACATGAACTTCTAAGAGGTAATCGGTGGCATCCTTTAGATCAGACCTGCACAACTTGGCAGTAGGTGGGGGCCAAAATTAAAACAGGCTAAACATCTTTGGGCCACATATGGGTTTTCAGAGGCTCATTTTAGAAGTAAAGGTATAATTAATGATTAATCTATATTGCAAATAAACCATATTTTTAAAAAGTGAAATATCAATATCAATTAATTACACTTTTTATTTAAGATTTTTATTTATCATGAAATGCGACAGACTGACAATGGTTGGTTACTTCAGGTCACATGACAAACAGGAGAGACTGCGCTGAGCAAACCCACTTGCCAAGTGATAGGACCTACCCAACAGGGATTCACAGAAGGTGAATTAAGCAGGGCATGGACAAAGCACTTGTTACAGTTTTACTTTCTTTTACATACTCTACATTTTTTTCCGGCTGCCTGAAATCCTTTGACAGGCCACCTGCAGTCTGCTTTAGATTCCAGTTCTTTGCTTATCTCCTTTCAATCCCTCTTTAAGGACCAAGAGGTTTGTTTTCTTTGGGACTATTCCCTCCTCAGTATTATTCACCCTTTTCACCCCACTGTTCTATCCCTGTTGAGTTTGATGTATCCCTGTTTCAAACTCTGCATGTGTTCAGCCCTCCTTTATCCATTTCACATAAGAAAAAAATTCATCTGATGTTCATGTTTCCCACCTTCCTCCATGTTTGTATATTTTTCTTCTCCCATGCCTCAGTAATGGGAAATAACAAGTCAAATGTAAATAAATTTCAGGCCCCAGCAAGCTAACAAGAGAGGTACAGTAGTACAGCAGATGAACTAGAGGAAGTACGATGTGCAAATTCCAATCCAAACTGAGAAAAGACTTCAAGCAGGTAATCTTAGCTGAACTTGAGCTGAACCTAAACTAGTATTTCAGGTCCCACCTGAATGATCTGGGATCATTTACATCAATTTCTATTAATTTTAGAACTTGAAAGCATTTCTGCATTACCAGGGATATGAATGTTGATGCCAGTATTGGGCTATATTTTTTTTTCAGCCAGGCAGAGAAAAATATGAAAATATGTTTTTCTGGGGTTATCACAATTTCCTCTTTTTTCCCCCTTTTCGAATAGATGTACAAATGGAAAAATCATATAGGTTTATATGTTTATTTATTCATACTAAATTTTTTTCTTAGTACAAGTAATTGAGGAATCATACTGAATTGGTTGTTGGTGTTTATGAGGTGAACCAGATTAGTGTCAGTCAAATCTTCATCACAACTGAGCCATGAGCTCTTTCCCTCCCCTTAACCTCTTTCATCTATAATTAATTCAATAAATATGTATTGAGTATCTATTATGATCTACCTCTTAATTTTTCTGTCTCCTTTAATCCTGATCTTCTCCATCCCAACACATGACTATGAATAGCCGTAGATGACATTGCATAACTATGCTGATGAGGTACACTATCTATTATGTTATCCAATTTCAACTTGGCTCTCATTGCATCCAGGTGTTTCTTCTATTGTACACTAATTGATTGTTTATTTTACTCCCTACAGAAGCTATTTCAAATCTTTTCTTCTACCTTAAAACCTTCTAAACTCCCATCTTAGCTGAGGACTTCAACTCTTACTTTACTGATAAAATAATTGAGAACATTTCAATCACTCAATATTTATTAAGTTCTTACTATGTGCCTAGCATGGTGTTTACTGCTTTTATCACTGAGAAGAAAAAGCAACCTTCAAGGAGATTACATTCTAATGGGGGAGATAACATATAAATTGGAATATACAAGATAAATACAGAGCAAATGAAAAATAAGCTCAGAAGGGAAGCTAGCATCAAGGGAGGAGGATTGGAGTATTGGGGGAGGAGCAAGAATGACCTCCCAGATGAAGTGAAGCTTAAGATGAGTCTTCAGGAAAAACCTAAATATTCTAAGTTTTGGAGGTTAGAGGTTGGGGGTTAAAGGCTGAAGGTTGAAGGTCAGAAGGACTGTCTCTTCCAGGAATTGACGGGTGATGGATTGTGTGTGCCAGGACCAGCATGTAGACTTCCAGTATAGCCGAGTCAAAGAGTGTACAGAGGAAAGTAAAGATTGGAAATAAAATAAAATTTTAAAAATAAAATTAAAATTAAAAATTAAAAGATTGGAAAGGTAGGAAGGGGCCAGATTGTGAAGAGTTTTAACTGCTAAAGAAGGACTTAATATGTGATGCTAAAGATAATAGGGATCCACTGGAAGTTATTAGGGGAGCACTGACACAGCTTTAGAAAATTCACTGGAAACTTGAGTAGAGTATAGATTAGAAAGGGTAGAGACTTGAGGAAAGGGAACCAAAAAGGAAATTATCACTTTAGTCTGTTCATGGTGATGATAGCCATATGAATGGAGAGAAGGGGGATATTTCCAGGAGACATTGTGGAAAAATAAATGATAGGATTTGACAACTTATTGTGGTTAAGACAGAGGAGTCAAGGATGGTACTGAGGTTGGGAGCATAGGTGACTGGGAGGATTGTAGTGCCCTTGGCAGTAATAGGAGAGTTCAGAATAGGGGGGAATAGTTTGAGGAAGGGGCAGCTAGGTGGTGCAGTGGATAGAGCACCAGTGCAGGAGTCAGGAGGACCTGAGTTCAAATCTCACATCAGACACTTGACACTCACTAGCTGTGTGACCTTGGGCAAGACACTTAACCCCAATTGTCTCATCCTGGGTCATCTTCAGTCATTCTGATGAATATCTGGTCACTAGATTCAGATGGCTCTGGAGGAGAAGTGTGACTGGTGACCTGCACAGCCCTCCCTCACTCAAAATAAAGTCAAGTGCAAGTCATGTCATTATTTCTTTGATGGCATGGTCTTCAGCAATGAAGGATGAACACACACTCACCAAGTTTGAGGGAGAGGGCAAAATAATGATTTTGGGCATGCTGAATTTTAAATGGAAAATCCAGTTTTAAACATTTTGGGAGAAAAACTAAAACTGGATAAATAGATTTGGGATCATTTACATAGACTAGATAATTAAACCCATGGGAACGAATGAGATCACCTAATGAGAGTGTAAAAAAGAAAAAGAGAAGGAGGCCTAGGATCAAGCTATGTGCTCCTTCTCTCCCCTTCAACTCAAAAGCCATTGACATCATCCCCACTATCTCCTCCTTTCTCCCTATCTCTGACAGTGAGGTAGTCCTTCTCCTTGACAAGGCCAGTACCTCTATATGTACCTTTGATCCCATCACCTTCCATATTCTTCAGCATATTGTGACTTCTCATTCCTCTTATCTTTCAAGTATTCAACCTCTCTCTTTCTACTGGTTCCCTCACTATTGCCTTCAGATGTGAAGGTCTCTCCATCCTTAAAAAAAAAAAAAAGCCTTCATTAGATCCTATCTTCCTCTTAAAGTATCATCCTATATCTTTTTTTCATCCAAGCTTCTGGAAAGAAATAAAAAAAAGAAAGTTGTCTACATTTGTTTCCTGATTTCCTTGCCGCCGCTCATTGACTCTTCAACTTTTTTTAACCCTAGGCTACCAAAAAACCATGACCATGGCTCCTCTGTTCTTTTTGTGACATTGCTCTTTCTGGCTTATTGATTCTTTCCTCCTACCTGCATGCATATCCTTTCTTAGACTCCTTTTCACATGTTATCTGTTATCTATGTCAAGTCCACTAAGATAAGACTTCTTTTTTCTTATTCTCCCTCACTTGGTCCCTTCATTAGCTCTCATGAGTTCAACATCATCTCTATGCAAATGATTATAAATTTGTCTATCTGTCTGTCTGTCTATCTGTCTGTCTACCTATCTATCTTTCATGTGTGTATACTTAAAGTCTCTTTCCTGAGCTTCCTAGGAAAAGTTGAATTTGTGCTGAATATTGAAAGAGATAGGGCAGAGACAAGTAGAAAAGAAGGAATCAAAGTCAAAGGGGTAGAAATTAAAAACAATAATTATGTCATTTAATAATATTCTGTGCCTTGTGGGGCAGGTAGGTGGTGCAATGGATAAAGTGCTGGGCCTGGAGTCAGGATGCCATTTTTCTGAGTTCAAATCCAGCCTCAAATACTTACTAGCTGTGTGACCCTGGGCAAGTCACTTAATCCTTTTTGTCTCCCTTTTATCATCTGTAAAATGATCTAGAGAAAGAAATGGCAAACCACTCCAGTATCTTTGCCAAGAAAACCCCAAATGGTGTCATGGAGAGTTGGACACAACCTAAACAATTTAAACACACCACCACCAGCAACTGTGATATATTTGTAAATGCCTGTCATTTGTAAGGCACTGCTAGGCACTGGGGATGTGAAAACAAAAAAGAAACAAACAAAAAACAAAATAGCTCTTGCCCTCAAGGAGCTGCCATTCTTCTGGAAGGATGACACATATACACAAGTAAGTACAAAGTGATTTCTAAAGGGAGATGGTGCTCATAAATCAACTGATCTATGAGTGCCTGCTGTGTATAAAATAATTCTAAGCTCTGAAATAAAAATTCATCTGATTGATGTTCTCTGTGTAATTCTATCCATCTACTCTTTGTTACAGTTCCAGGGAAAAAAAGTCAAATTTCAAACAAACATGCTTTCAACCATGGCTGAATAACTTGGTTGGTGGTATTATAGAGGGGATTCTTGGCTTACAGGGTGGTTCATCTCTGGCTGGTACATTGAAATCATCCCCTCAAGAAAAATAGGAACATGCCTATTGGCCTCCTGTTAAGAGAACAAAAACAACTCCTGATGAAGTCACAGTGACAAGGGATGACCCCAAATAACCTGGCTACTGAGAGCCTCTGAGAAGATGGATCAGGCATGGATTGGATTAAATGGCTCCTAAATTCCCTTTCAACACTGAGCTTAGTGTCACTGAGCACACTGAGTGTAAATACCTCTTTAAGGATTGTAGCATTAGAATTTGGAGGGACCTCAGAGACCCTCTGAGTTCAATCTCTTCATTCTACAGATGAGACATCAGACCAGGAAATCCATTGACTAAAGCCACACAGATGTTAAATGTGAAAGGCAGGATATCAACTCAGGTCCTCTGACTCTAAAACTACTCTTTCCACTGTGCCACACTGCCTGGCAACGTCTTGTGACCCCTTTGGCATTTAAAGACCAACTTGCCCCTTCCAAACTTTCAAGTCGTCTTATGCTAGAAGCTAGTGAAATAGAGTGCTGGACTTGGAGTTAGGAAGACCTGAGTTCAAATTCAGCCTTAGACACTTACTGATTGTAAACTTAAGCAAATCACTTAAATTCTACTTACATCAGTTTTCTTAGCTATAAAAGAAGAGTCATAGTAGTCCCTATCATTTTGGGGTCAATCTGACAATCAAATGAGATAATATTTGTAATAACATTTAATGCAGTACTTAGACAAAGTATATAGTTAAGAAGTGTTTGTTTCCTTCTTTCCAGTACTCTATAATCAAGGGAAGGTGACTTTCTTGCTGTCTGTGTACCCAGCATTGACTGTCTCTAGTATCTGGTATGCTTTCCCTCCTCCCCTTCCCTTTCTAAGACTCATTCTACCGCGTATCTTCTGCATCAGGCCTTTCCTAGCTCTCCCTTGCACCCCACTCCATTGTTAATACTTTCCCTCTGTGATTTGTTGGTGAGTCATTTCACTCATGTCCAATTCTTTGGGACTCCATTTTGGGGGTTTTTTGGCAAAAGTTTGCAATTCCCTTCTCCAGCTCATTTTATAGATGAAGAACAGATGCAAACATGACTTGTTCAGTATCATACAGTAAGTATCTAAGGCCAGATTTGAACTCAGGAAGATGACTCTTCCTACTTCCATGCCCAGTGCTCTATCCACTGTACCACCTAACTGCTTTCTTACTCCAAGATTACCTTCTGTTTCCATTGTGATATCTTGTATGTACAATGTTTTTGATGTTCTCTCCCTCATTGGATGGGGGACTCCTTGAGGGCACTTTTTTGGTTTTATTTTTATATTTTTTTAAATTTATTTTTTAATTTTTGTTCATTTTGGTTTTTGCCATTCTTTCTGTAAACAGCACTCAGCACAGTGCCTGGCACAAAGCAAACACTTACAATACTTATTGATTGATACATAGAGCTCAGAAAATCTCATTCATTCCTTCAAGGTGACCCTATAAAACACGTTTACTTTTTAAACTGAGAGGCTCTACACCATAAGACAAAGAATAGATAAGCAAATTCTTCAGCTTCCAAATGCCTTGCATTTTCTTAATGCTATCTACTACTCTGTTATAGCTACATGTTCCTGAAACTAGAGAGCTCATCTCTCTGTCCAGAGTAGTCATTTCGCTTTATTTTATTTTTTTCCTTAATTGTATTTTATTTTTTTCAGTTACATGTAAAGATAGTTTTCAGCAATCATTTTTGTAAAATTTTGAATTCTAAATTTTTCTCCCTCCTTCTTTCCTCTATCCCCTCCCCAAGACAGCAAGCAATCTGATATAGGTTTTACATGTACAATTATGTTAACCATATTTCAATTTTAGTCATGTTGTGAAAGAATAATCAGAATAAGAGGGAAAAAACCACAGGAAAATAAAACCAAAATAGCAAAAATAGTATGCTTCAATCTGCATTCATATTCCATAGCTCTTTCTCTGGATGTCGATAGCATTTTCCATCATGAATCTTTGGGAGTTGTCTTAGATCATTGTGTTGCTGAGAAGAGCTAAATTAATCATAGTTAATCATTGCACAATGTTGCTTTTGCTGGGTACAGTGTTCTCCTGGTTCTGCTCACTTCACTCAGTATTTCCTGTAAGTCTTTCCAGGTTTTTCTGAAAGCGTCCTGATCATCATTTCTTATAGCACAATAGTATTCCATTGCATTCACATACTACATTATTCAGCCATTTCCCAATTAATGGGCACCCCCTCAAATTCTAATTCTTTGTCACCACAAAAAGAGCTGATATAAATATGGTCCTGTCCCCTTTCTCATGATCACTTTGGGAAACAGACCTGGCAATGGTATTACTGTATCACAGGGTATGCACAATTTGATTGCCCTTTGAACATAGCTCCAAATTGCTCTCTAAAATGGTTTAATCACTTCACAATTCCACTAATGATGCATTAGTGTTCCAATTTTCCCACATATTCTCCAAGATTGATCATTTTCTTTTTCTATCATATTAACCAATCTTATTGGTGTGAGGTGAGTTGAGTTTTGAGGTTAATTGTTTTATTCTGCATTTTTAATCAAAAGTGACTTAGAGCATTTTTTCACATAGCTATAGATTGTTCAGATTTCTTCATCCGAAAACTGCCTGTTAATGTCCTTTGATCATTTATAAATTGGGGAATGACTTGTATTCTTATAAATTTGATTCAGTTCTGTATATATTTGAAAAATGTGACCCTTTTCAGAAAACTGGCTGTAAAAATTATTTCTCAGTTTTCTGTTCTCCTTCTAATCTTGGTTGTATTGGCTTTGCTTGTGCAAAAATGTTTTAATTTTATGTAATCAAAATTATCCATTTCACATTTCATAATGTTCCCTATCTCTTGTTTGGCCATAGATTCTTCTGTTGTCCGTAGATGTCAGAAAAACTATTCCTTGTTCTTCTAATTTGCATATGGAATGATTCCTTATGTCTAAATCATGTACCCATTTTGACTTTATCTTGGCATAAGGTGTTAGATGTTGGTGTATGCCTAGTTTCTGCCATACTATTTTCCAGTATTTCTCAGCAGTTTTTGTCAAATAGTGAGTTCTTATACCAAAAGCTGGAGTCTTTGGGTTTATAAAACAATAGATCACTATAGTCATTGACCACTGTGTCTTATGTGTCTTATGTACCTAACCTATTCCATTGATCCACCACTCTGTTTCTTAGAGAGCACCAAATAGTTTTGATGATTGCCACCTTATAACATAGGTTTAGATCTGGTATGGCTAGACCTTCTTTCACTTTTTTTCATTAATTCCCTTAATGTTCTTGAGCTTTTATTCTTCTAGATGAATTTTTTCTGATTTTTTCTAGATTTATAAAATAATTATTGGTAGTTTAATTGGTATGACACTGAATAAATAAATTACAATTGTCATTTTTATTATATTTTAGCTCAGCCTACAGAAGGGCAATTGATATTTTTCCAGTTGTTTAGATCTGACTTTATTTGTGTGAAAAGTGTTTTGTAATTGTGCTCATTTGGTTCCTGGGTTTGTCTTGGCAGGTAGACTTCCAAATATTTTATATTTTTCTCCAGTTATTTTTAATGCAGTTTCTCTTTCTATCTCTTGCTGTAGGGCCTTCTTGCCAATGTATAGAAATGCTGAGGATTTATGAGGCTTTATTATATAACCTGTGACTTTGTCAATGTTGTCGATTATTTAAAGTAGTTTTTTAGTTGACTCACTAGAATTCTCTAAGTATACCATCATATCATCTGCAAAGAGTCATAGTTTTGATTCTCTCAATGCCCATTCTAATTGCTTCAGTTTCTTCTCTTATTGCTAATGCTAACACGTCTAGTGATAGTGTGATTGAGTAATAGTGGTGATAATGGGCATCCTTGTTTCACCCCTGGTCTTATTGGGAAGGCTTCTAGGTTATCCCTATTACATATAATGCTTGCTGATAGTTTTAGATAATCATTTATCATTGTAAGAAAAATTGGTCATTCCTACACTCTCTAGCATTGTTAATGGGAATGGGCACTGTATTTTCTCAAAACCTTTTTCTGCATCTATTGAGATAATCATATAGTTTTTGTTAGTTTTGTTACTGATATGGTCCATTATACTGATAATTTTCCTAATATTGAACAAGCCCTGCATTCCTGGTACAAATTTCGCCTAGTCATAGCGATAAATTGCTATAATCTCTTTGCTGATATTTTATTTAAAAGTTTTGCATCAATATTCATTAGAGAAATTGGTCTATAATTTGCTTTCTCTGGTTTGAGTTTTCCTGGTTTAGGAATCAGCACCACATTTGTATCATCTTTGCCTATTTTTCCAAAGAGTTTACATAGTATTGGAATTCGTCGTTCTTTAAATGTTTTGTAGAAGTCACTTAAAAGTCCATCTGACACTGGAGATTGTTTTTTCCTTAGGTAGTTCATTGATGGCTTGTTCTACTTCTTTTTCTAAAATGGGGTTATTTAAGTATTCTATTTCCTCTTCCGTTAATCTGGGCAATTTATATTTTTGTAAATACTCATCCATTTCATTTAGATTGTCAGATTTAGTGGCATGCAGTTGGGCAAAATAGCTCCTAATTATTGCTTTAATTTCCTCTTCATTGGTAGTGAATTCACCCTTTTCATTTTTGATATTGGTAATTTGGTTTCAGAGTAGTCATTTTTCACAAAAGGAAGGAAGCCATAAAAAAATCAGTTCAAGATGTTTTGTTTGGAAAAATGGTTTTAATGAGAACCAAAGAGTATGTGGTAGATGAATCTCTCTAACAAGCAGCAGCTGCTATCACTTTCAAGGGGAGGAACAAGAAACAATTTGTGTTCTAGATCAAACAAGAACAGAAAGGGAGGCAGCTTATCTCAGGTGAGCACAACAATTCCAGTCAAATCAAGCTGCCTTCCTTGCCCCACCTTTGTTTGGTTATTTAATCAGGCAAGGTAGTTAACCACTCAGAAAACAACTTTCAACTATATTGACATAAAAGTCATTTCACATGAGTCCTGACTCACTGATAATTTTTGGCAAGCTTTAAAAGGCTATGCAGGATGCAAACACACCTATTTCTTAGAGCTAACTGAAAAAAATATATTTCTGAAGAAAAATAAGAAAAGCATCTGTTCAAAAGCAAGTCTGTTAATTTTGAAGAGCCAATCTGTTCATAATATTTCAGTCCATTTCCACGGAGTGAAATAAATAAAATATTAAGCATTATTTTATGACTCACATTGGAGAGAAATAAAATTTAATGGGGAACAATTATAGAGCTGTCTTAGTATTGCTGCTAGAGATTTGTCTCCCCATTAGAAAGAACAGAGCTCAAATGCCATCTCAAACAGAAACTGGCTGTGTGATTTTGGACAAATTATTTCTCTTCTCAGCTCCCTAAGGCAGCTTTATAAAGCAATAAGTCTAAAGAAAGATAGGTGATTTGCTTTGGTAGATGCTCCTTATCTAGGGTTCACTATACAAGTTATAATAAGAGTATTTAAATGCCTCCCACCACCCTCAAAAAAAGAAAAGTAATGGAAAACAAGGACATGAGGAAAGCTACCTATTATATATACTATTTGTATATATAGACATATATATATGTTATATGGATAAACATATATACACATATCACACATACATTGTATTTCTATATTTTGTAGTTAAATATATCATGCATACTTATATAGAGATATGGAAAAACAACAGTATTTAAAAAATCATATGGGGTATTGGATAAAGCACTGACCCTGGAATAGGAGACCTGAGTTTGAATCCTACCTCGGACATTTATTTGCTGCATAGTCCTGGGCAGCTCACCTAACTTCTCGAGTCTCATTTTCCTCATCTGAAAATGAGGGATTTGTACTCAGTGACCTCTAAGGTCTCTTCCTATGATCCCATTATCCCATGTTTGCTATCAAAACTCAGTTACATCTTCTTCTCTATTCCCACATGAGAATATTGGCTAACAATACCTCTTACTTATAGGTAGGAATCTACAAATATTACTGGGATATTTCCCTCTTCAAGTCTAAATCAGATGTCGCAATCAGGTCTTGAGATGAGAGCAGGTTCTTGAAGGTTATGCTCATAAAGGAAAACTCAAATAGGACCTAATAAGTCATTAAGTCTTCTAATAATTATAACTGGTACATTTTTAAATTTATTTATCTATTTTTAGTTTTCAACTTTCACTTCCACAAGATTTTGAGTTCCAAATTTTCTCCCTTTCTCTCCCCTCTACCCACCCCAGGAGATCATACATTCCACTTACCCCTTCTCCCAATCTGCCCTCCCTTTTATCACACTTCACCCTTCTTTCATCCCTTTCCCTTCTACTTTCTTGTATGGCAAGATAGATTTCTATACACCATTGCCTGTATGTCTTATTTCCCACTTGCATGTAAAAATGATTTTTAACATTCATTCTTAAAATTTTGAGTTTCAACTTCTCTTCCTTCCTCCTTTCCCACCCATTCCCATTGTGAAGGCATGAAATTCAATATAGTTTGCATGTATAGTCATGCAAAATGCTCCCATAACAGTCATGATGTGAAAGACTGGCTATATTTCCCTCCATCCCATTCTGCCCCCCATTTATTCTATTCTCTCTTTTAACCCTGTCCCTCCTCAAAAGCATTTACTTTTAATTACCCCCTCCTCCCATTTGCCCTCCCTTCTATCATTCTCCCAATCTTCACTTATCCCCTTCCTCCCTACTTTATTGTAGTGTAAGATAGACTTTTATACCAAATTGAGTGTGCATATTTCTCCCTCCTTAAGCAAAATCCAATGAGAGTAAGGTTCACTCATTCCCTATCACCTCCCCCCTCTTCCTCTCCATTGAAAAAGCCTTTTCTGCCTCTTTTATGTGAAAGATAATTTGCCCTATTATGTTTCTCCCTTTCTCCTTCTCCCAATATATTTCTTTCTCATCCCTTCGTTTTAATTTTTAGATAGCATCCCTTCTTATTCAACTCATTCTGTGCCCTCTGTCTATATGTATATAATCCCTCCAACTACCCTAATACTGGGAAAAGTCTCAAGAGTTTCAATTAGTATCTTTCTAAGTAGAAATTTTAACAGTTCAATTTTAGTAAATCCCTTATGATTTCTCTTTCCTGTTTACTTTTTCATGCTTCTCTTGATTCTTGTGTTTGAAAGTCAAATTTTCTATTCAACTCTGGTCTTTTTATTAAGAAGATTTGAAAATCTTCCCTTTCACTGAATCACTATTTTCCCTCCTGAAATATTATACTCAGTTTCCCTGAGTAGGTGATTCTTGGTTTTAATCCTATCTCCTTTGACTTCTGGAATAGTATATTCCAAACTTTAATCCCTTAATGTAGAAGCTGCTAGACCTTGTGTTATCCTGAGCGTATTTCCACAAACTCAATTGTTTCTTTCTGACTGCTTGTAATATTTTCTCCTTGACCTGGGAGTATTTGGCTACAATATTCCTAGGAGTTTTCCTTTGGAGATCTCTTTCAGTAGGCAATTGGTGGATTCTTTCAATATCTATTTTACCCTGTGGTTTTAGAGTATCAGGGCAATTTTCCTTGATAATGTCTTGAAAGATGATAATTTTATCATGGCTTTCATGTAGCCCAATAATTTTTAAATTGCCTCTCCTGCATCTATTTTCTAGGCCACTTATTTTGCCAATGAGATACTTCACATTGTTTCCTATTTTTTTACTCCTTTGATTGTTTTATAATTTCTTGATTTTTCATAAAATAATTAGCTTCCACCTGCTCCATTCTAATCTTTAAGGAATTATTTTCTTTAGTGAACTTTTGGACCTCCATTTCCGTCTGGACAATTCTGCTTTTTAAGGCATTCTTCTCCTCATTGATTTTTTGGATCTCTTTTGCCATTTGGGTTAGTCTATTTTTTAAGGTGTAATTTTCTTCAGCATTTTTTTGGGTCCTCTTTAGTAATGAGTTGACTTGTTTTTCATGATTTTTTTGCATCATTCTCATTTCTCTTCCCAAATTTTGCTCTACTTCTCTTGCTTGATTTTCAAAATCCTTTTTGAGCTCTTCCATGGCTAGAGATGATTTCATATTTTTCTTGGAGGCTTTGGAGTAGGAGCTTTGACTTTGTTGTTTTCTTATGTTTGTATATTTTAATCTTCCTTGTTACCAAAATAAGATTCTATAGTGTGATTTTTTTCTAGTTTTTGCTCATTTCCTCAGCCATTTACTTGACTTCTGAGTTCTTTGTCAATGTGGTTCCCTGCTTCCACCAGAGGTGGAGGGAGGTGTACCGTCAGCCTCTACATCCCCCACAATCTGTGGGCCTAGAGCTCCAGAAACAGCTGCTGCCTTTGCTCCAGCTGTGGCTGCTGTGCTCTCCTCAACCCCCTTAGCCACACTGGGACTGAGGCTGAACCCTACTCTCTCACACAGGTCTGACAGGTTTTTACCATTGATCTTTCAACTTGTCCTCAGACTTTTGGGGTCATGAAGTCTGGAAACTGCCACAGGTACCAGAGATTCAGTCTCCCTGAAACCTGCTCAGGTCCTATCTGTGCTGGCACAGGCCCATCCATGCCAGACAGCACTCTGCTCCCAGTGCAGTGCAGTAGATACTTCCTGTCTACTTTCCAGGCTGTCTTGGGCTGGAGATTTCTTTCATGGTCATTCTGTGGATTTTGCAGTTCTAGTATTTGTTTAGAGTCATTTTTTTACAGGTATTTGGCTGGCCTTGGAGGGGTGGGGGAGAGCTCTGGCAAGTCTCTGCTTCTACTCTGCCATCTTTGATTCGCTCCTCCCCCATAATCAATATTTCTATAACATTTTCCTCATAACACCTCTGTGAACTAGAGATTTCAAGTATTATTGTTTCCATATTACTGATGAGGAAATTGAGAGTTAAATGACTTTCCCATGGTACAGAAAGTAAGTGTATCAGGGTCAACTCACTATTGCACATTGCTTCTCAGTACAAGCCCTGTAACATATCATATCTGTTGTCTAAAGACTAGCCTAGCTAAGTGAGGAAAAGTCATGAACAAAAGGTTAGTCACCAGTCTTTTATTTTAAACTCATAGTAACTAACAAAGATTTCCTACTCAGGTGTGAAAGGTTTCTGATCTTCATCTTTCCCCTTCTGAGCCATCTGAATCCAGTGACCAGATATTCATCAGGATGACTGGAGAAGGTTCAGGATGCAGTGGGAGACCTAGGCCTATTCAGGTACTCACTTAGGGTGAGGTAAGGCCATTCAGTGAATAAGCCTCTCTAAGAAGTAATGAGGGAATGGCCCCTTTAATGAGCAAAAGAAAAAAAAATAAGCAAATCAAGCTGGGGAGAGAAAGAGCAACAGTTACGACTGATAATCACTATGAAGCCACGAGGGTCCAGAAAACAGCCATTAAATGGAGTTTGGGCAGGGGCACACCTATTGGTGTGCAATCTATGAACTTCAGAGTGCACTGGGTTAAAGGTTGTGGAAAAGACAAGAAAGAGAGAGAGAGAGAGAGAGAGAGAGAGAGAGAGAGAGAGAGAGAGAGAGAGGGAGGGAGGGAGGGAGAGAGGAAGGAAGGAAGGAAGGAAGGAAGGAAGGAAGGAAGGAAGGAAGGAAGGAAGGAAGGAAGGAAGGAAGGAAGGAAGGAAGAAAAAGAAAGAAAGGAGAAACAAAGAAACAGAGACAAAAAGAAATCTAGTCAATAAATCCCAAGTTAACTGGGCATCCTCTGGCCATCCAAATTTGCCTTCCTTTGGAGAGGAGAAGGAAGAGGAGGAACAAAAAGGAGCAGATGAGCTGAGTTACTCAGTCATCTGGGTCCCCATTCAGGCAACTGTCCACTCACAGGTCTGTGTTCATCCTTTGTTATCAAAGAAGACCATGGCATCAGAGAAATGGATGACAAGACTTGCACTTGACTTTGTTTTGAGTGAGGGAGGGCTGTGCAAGGTCACCAGCCTCACTTTCCCCTCCTGAGTCATCTGGATCCAGTGACCAGATATTCATCAGGATGACTAGAGAAGGTCCAGGATGCATGCATGCCCAAAGATGAAATTCTAAACCGTTTGAAGTAATGATCAAATGCCAGGAAAATACTTTTTAAGTGTACAAAGTATTATATTAACACAAATTAATCTTAGTAAATAAATTATATATGTCTGTAAATATGCTGTTATTATTATTGTAGACTAAATCTCCCTATCTTGACACAGACTGGAAATTCAGCTGCTACACACTATCACAATACCAATCCTAAACACATAAGCTTTAACCTGTTTCATTTTCACCACCTGAGCCAATTTACCCCTCTGTAGGTAGCCCCACCTACCTTCTTGGGGCTGATCAGATTGGTGTCATATTTAGTGCAGACATCCAAATGGCTTTAGCCAGCTCAGAACTCCCAAACTCAAGAGATTTACCACCTTTAGCCTTCCCCAGTACGAGGGATTATAGGACTGCATCAATGCCACCTCACCCAACCTCTCTCTTTTAAATTCACCTTGTGCCGTAGTTCTCAACATACCATGTATCAAAAATGCTTCTGTGGTGATGGTACTTAGTATTCATTTTTCCAAAAGTTTAAGACCTTACTTCTTCAAATTTGGGGACATGTTTTTCAAAAGCTTTTTCAGTACAAGCCACTTTTAAAAAATGATCACAGTGATTACCATTTTATTTGTTAGCAATGTTCTATTTTTAAGCAAGGGATAGTAGTCAGTACTACAGTGCCCTCTATTGATAAAACCCAGAAGTTCATTCAAAATTCAAGACTTACAAGGCGAGGAGTTCTTGTACAACTCCACAATCAAGGTTGAAATGTGATCTACTGCAAGTCTCAAAATAGGACTGAAGAGGAAACTGCATGAGGATTAAATGACCTTCTTCAGCCCATGCAGAAGGAGCAATGACACTGTTGGCTTCAGTCTGAGTGCATAGCTTGACCCAGTGGATCTATTCTGTTTCTGTTTGTATTTATCTTTCTGGCTTCCTTGTCGAGAAGTAAGTAATCACTTCCTTTACTGCCACATTTTAGGACCACATAAGAAAAGTCAAGTGGACCTTTTATAGCATATTGCAAGCTTAGAACTGGTCCAAATATTGTGTTCTGTTATCAGATCCTGGTTTAACATAAACACTAAGACTTAATATTCAAGAAGTCAAAATTGTTTACAGTAGTGGTTTGTTGATTTTGATGTTATTTTCTTTACAGCAGCAACTTATGGTCCTGATCCCTTTGTTGATTAGCACAGCAGCTTTAACTTGCTCCATTTTTCCTGCCTGGATTGATTCTCTCCTTCTTAGGCAACCTGATGGCCTGCCTTCCACTCCTGGGAGCTCGCCATAGTGGCGTGATACTTAGTGTGGACACCTAATAGACTAAGTCTACTTAAGTTCAGAACTCTTGAACTTAAGAGGGATGGACCATGATTTGTTTCTTTGTTTTTTTGTTTCTTTTTTTGGAGTGAGAGAAGACAAGGAAATTGGGGTTAAGTGACTTGCCCAAGGTCACATAGTTAGGGTGTCAAATGTCTGAGACTGATTTTGAACTTAGATTCTCCTGACTCCAGGGCCAGTACTCCACCTACTACACCACCTAGCTGCCTGTCTCTTTGTTTTTCAAGTGTTTTTGCCCTTTAGATTATTATATAAAATTAAAGGACTCTCCCCTGCCCCAAACCATTTTCCATGGACCACTTAGACTACTTGTTTCTATTTGACACCACAAACAGCCCAGAGATCACACTTTCAAAATTAGCTGTTTGCAGAGGTTTCAAACTTGCAGACCAAATATGGCTCCCATACTCCAAAGTGTAGCTGAGAGATAAAAATGTAATTGTTAAATATTTAATAAAACAAATAAAAATACAATACAATATAGATAATTCGTGGTCAATATGTAGGCCACAGGCATCCATTTCTTTTAAGTTTGACAGTGAGGTTTAATTTCTAATTTCTAGCTTAGCCATTCAAAGTTCACTTACATTCTCTGTGCCTATGATTTTGTAAAATCCTAGAAAAATCCAATTTCACATAAGACTTACTACAAAACAGCCCATAAAAATGAGAAGCTAGTTTTTCTCTCTAATGAGAAGTTAGTTTGTGTGTGTTTGTGTGTGTGTGTGTGTGTGTGTGTATGTGTTATTCTCCAGATCAGAGGTATTAAACAAACTGCCCATGAGCTATATTGCAACATACCCAAGTACGGCCAAAAATCTGATATTTAACAAAATACGTCAAGATACAATACATATATATATTATTATATTATATATTATATATATTATATATATATTATAATTAATATTATTATATTAATATATATTATAATATATATTATATATTATTATATTATTTATACACAATAAAACAGATAAAATTAATACATGGTTTTTTAGGTCAATACATGCTGACAAGGATCCTTATGTAAGATTTAGTAGTTCCGATTTCTATTTGTCCTTGACATCACTACTCCACATATCTTTTGTGGATTAACGTAATGATGATGGTTATAACAACAATTATTTATATAGCTCATGACCATAATGGAGCAATTTTAAATTCTCTTTTCATATTCATCAATACTTGCTGAGAGTGTAAAAAAGTGCAGTTATGATTTCTCTGACAAATGAGGCCGCTGAGATTCAGAAGGTTATGGTTAAGTGACTGATGCCCAAGGTTATATCTCTAATATATTACAGAGCTCTACTGAGACTGGAGTGTATACAGTGATCAGAGAGGACTAGCACCTCTGCTGTGAGGGCATGCGAAGCCCTTTGTAGGGCTGCTTATCCACCTGCCACCAAACTTCCATCTGTGTTTCCAAGAAGTTGTAGCATGGATGGTCGCCACATCCAGTAAAACCATGCTGGCAGATGGGTTAAACCAGGCTGAGAGTAACATAGAGGCCTCAAACAAAGTGATGAAATGGGGGTGGGGGGTGTCTAACTTAACCAAGTGAAGAACTCCTCTGAATGAATGGGTGGATGAGAACAGTTTATTCCAATTGCCTTGAAGGCAGCTGAAGTAGGCATGCTGTGGAGCACTTAGAGTGTTCAGACATCCAAGATGCCAAGGTCATTCACTACACCTGGGTCATTACCAGTCATCTCTACTTTTGCGACTATACTTGGATGACTCTGGAAGAAAGAATGAGGCTGATGACTGTGCAGCTCTGCCTCACTTAAATTCAACCCACTTGTAAATCAAGACATCACCCTGTGATTTCATTGTCCCTCTTTGAAAACAGACTAACAACAGCACTGACATTTCGGCCCTCTGATTCTGAGCCCAGATACCACTATAACACACTCATTTTCATTTACATAACAATATAAAACTGTTCTACTTAAGATAATTGTTGAACTAAAAATACCAAATCAATAAGATTTATCTGAGTAAAATCATGTAAATAATAGAAGCAGTGAAGATTGGGTATAACTTGCCTTAACATAGTATCAAGAATATAGTAAGATCATAGATTTAGGGTAGGAAGGGACGTTAGAGGAAATATAGTCCAATCCCATTAATTTGCAGTTGAGAAAATTAAAGGACAATGAGGTTAAGTGATTTTTTCAGGCTCAGATAAGTTGTAAAAAGTATAGCCAGGATGCCAACACAGGGCCTTTGTGTAGAGGCAACTGGAAAGCACTAGGCTTGAAGTCAAGAAGACCTCCATTCAAATCAGCCCTCAGACATTTATTGTGTAACCCTGGGAAAACCATGTAACCCATGCCTCCATCTCCTCAAGTATATCATGAGGATATTAACAGCACCAACCTACCAAAATTGTGGGAAGATCAGTGATACATATTTATAAAGTGCCTGATACACAGTAGTCACTTAATGAATGCCTTATTCTTTCTTTTCTCTCACTCCATATTTAGCAATTTTTTTTTATTACATCAGGTAGATAAAAAAATGTTTTAAAACAAATGAATGAATGCTCCAAAGGCCTTTTATGTATGAGTACCAGGTAAAGACTTTATAAATTAAGAAAAGTTGGAGATCCTTCTATACTGCATTGCAGGTTTGTGATATTTTTCTCTTTGAGTCTCTATCATGTGGTCACCTCCTAGGTAAAATCTAAGAATCTCAGTTTTTTGTAAAGACCTTTGAAGCCATTCATTTAAATCTCTATCAGAACAAGAATTTCATCTAATCTTTGCTTGAAGATTACTCTAGTGGGAGTGAACAACTTCCCAAGGTAGTCTATTCTACTTCAGGGTAGTCCTAACTATTAATAACTTTTTTCCCTTGTACCAAGCCTAAATCTGCCTAGCTCAAATTTCCTTTGACCACTTCAGAAACTAAACCTCATTGAATGGATTTCCAAAACAAAAGCACTTTATGCTTAATTCAAAACAAAACAAACAGCATATCTTTCATCCAAGGATCACCTTAACTAAATTCAGAGAGGTATGTGCCTAAGTTAACGATGTGATAAGCAATAATGATTTTTTTTTGGTCTAATTCCTAAAGATAGACTATTAAGTTAGAAAGGAATTGCAACCTGTTGGTGAAGGTGGTACTTGAATTGGTGGGATTATAGTACCTTGAAGTCTTAAAGTTTTGTTTTTTTAATGCTAAATTGCACAATGTAAACCTGCAATTCTTCTGTTGTTGATGATTTCAGGTGTATATTTGCTTAATCAAAATTGATATTACAATCTGGTTGTTTTGTTTTTTTTTAAAGAAGACACAATAGGTGGGAAGTATTCCTTTTCATGATAATATTCCTTTAACATAAGGGGTCCTAACCATTTTTGTGTCATGGACCCCTGTGAAAGTCCTCCCTTACAAAGAAAGCATTTCAGATTTCCTGGAAGTTCATTGTACTCCTGGCCTTCTCACACTGCAAGTGCACTCATCCTGTAACTCCTTCCACTGATTGATCAGTTCCTCCCAGAACTTACATTTTAAGGAAAATGACCAGGCTAACCACGTATCCAAACCATTCTAGATTCCACTCCTGACTTTTCAAACTTTCTCCATCATACCTCCACTGCATGGATACCTGCAGTGACAACACTTTTCCTTAGATTATCACCCCTTGGAAGTACCAAAAACCTACAGACTGCCAGAACTAGCTCTGAAAAACAGTAGCATGAAAAATGGAAGCTTGGGACAATATCTCCCCACCCTCAGGTGAGCAGAGCCCAACTTTAGCTTAAAGTTCAAAGTCAAAGAAATAGACTGAAAAAATGAACAATGACAAAAAAAGAACTTCACCATAACAAGTTACTATGGTGACAAGGAAGATCAAGATAGAAACTCAGAAGAAAACAATGATGTCAAAACAGTTATAAGTGCCTGCAAATAAAAAAATGTGAATTGGACACAGGCTTAACAAGAATTCCTGGAAGATCTCAAAAAAGCTTTTAAAATCAAATAAGAGAGGTAGAGGCAAAATTGAGGAAAGAAATGAGAGAAATGCAAGAAAGTGATGAAGAGAAAGTTAACAGCTTCATTAAAAAGGTATAAAAAAATGTGCTAAAGAAAACAATACATTAAAAACAGAATTTGCCAAATGGTAAAAGAGTCAAAAAAAATTCAATGAAGAACTTATTAAAAAGAAAATGGGGGTAAATGAATGTAATGGAATACTATAGTGTTTTAAGAAATGATGAACAGGATGAATTCAGAAAAACCTGGAAAAAACTTACATGAACTGACACAGAGAGAACCAGGAGAACATTGTACACAGTAACAATAATACTATATGACGAGTAACTGTGAATGACTTTGCTATTTATAGAAATACAATGATCCAAGATAATTCTGAAGAACTTATATTGAAAAGTGTTATCCACCTCTGGAAAAATAACTGGTGGAGTCTGAATGCAGTTTTTTCTACTTTATTTTTCTTGGACTTTTTTTGGGGGGGTCTGCATTTTCTTTTGAAAGATGGTTAATGTGGAAATATTTTGCCTAACTTCACATGTGTAATCTATATCAAATTGTTTACCTTTTCAAGGAGGGAGATGGAAAGGAAAAAGAGAATTTGGGACTAAACATTTTAAAAAAGAATATTTTAAAAATTACATATAATTGAGAAAAAATAAAAAAAGAATGAATGGAAATTTAAAGAAAGATCATTTGCTTTAAAGAGTGGACTTCTTTAGTGTTTTTAATATATAAGAATCAAGGAAACTGTTCTGATTTCTAGCTTGGTTTATTAGTACCTCTGGGAACTTCTAACCCCTAGAATTGAGTTTTATCAGCCTAAAGTTAGAAAGAGCTTAGAAGCTGTATAATCTGAACTCCTCTTTTTGCAGATGAGGAACCTGAGATCCAAGGAAGTTAAGTGAGTTGTCTAATTTACAGGGGCAGTAAATATTAGTGGTAGGATTTGAACCCAGGTTCAAAGATGAACCACCAATGCTGGTGGCTTTTCCAGTGTTATTTCCTATAAAGTGAGGGCTTGGAGTATTTTCTAAGGGTCTGTGCAGCTACCGATCTTATGAGTAAGATTCTATTTTCTTTATGTACAATGTTCCAAAAAAAAAAAATCTGCTATCCAAAGTGGGATCAAGCTACATATATTACTAATAATTTTTTATAATGACCACATTCACAGAAGATAAAAATATAAGTACTTCAAATACAGAAGAAAATCTGACCACTGAAAGTTACTATGGTAACAAGGAAGCTCAACATACAATGTCAGAAGAAAATAACAAAGTCAAAACTCCAACATCCAAAATCTCCATGAAAAATATGAATCGGTCCATGGAAGAACTCAAAAAGGATTTTGAAAATAAAGTAAGAGAGGGAGAAGAAAAATTGGGAAGAAAAATGAGAGTGAGGCAAGGAAATTTTGAAAAATGAGTAAACAGGTTGGTAAAGGAGACACAAAAAATAGTGAAGAAAATAATACCTTAAAAAGCAGAATTAGCCAAATGAAATAGAGGTCCAAAAGTTCAATGAATAAAATAATTCCTTGAAAATTAAAATGGAGCAAATGAAAACTAAGGACATTATAAGAAATCAAGAAATGATAAAACAAAATCAAAAGAAGGAAGAAATAGAAGACAATATGAATTATCTTATTGGAAAAACAACTGACCTGGAAAATAGAACCAGGAGAGATCATTTAATTATTGGACTATATGAAATACATGATCAAAAAGAAGAATGTAAACATCATCTTTCGAGAATTTCAAGGAAAACTACTCTGATATTCTAGAATCAGAAGGCAAAATAGAAATGGAAAGAATCCATAGATCACCTCCTGAAAGAAATCTCAAAATGAAAACTTCTAAGAATATTATAGCCAAATTTCAGAATTCCCAGGTCAAGGAGAAAATACTACAAGCAGTCAGAAAGAAGCAATTCAAGTATGGTGGAGCCACAGTCAGGATAACACAGATTTAGCAGATTCTACATTAAATGATCGGACACCTTGTAATATGATGTCCCAGAGGGAAAAGGAGATGAAATTACAACTAACAAACACCTACCCAGTAAAACTGAGTGTAATTCTTCAGGAATAAAAATGGACATTTCCAGGTACAGGACTTTCAAGCATTCTTCATGAAAACACTAGAACTGAATAGAAAATTTGACTTTCAAATACAAAACTCAAGAGAAATATAGAAAGGTAAACAAGAAAGAGAAATCATAAGGAATTTAATATGTTTAAACTGCTTACATCCCTACATGGAAAGATAATATTTGCAACTCATAAGACCTTTCTCAAGGGTAGTTAGAAGGAATGTATAGAGGGCACAGGTATGAGTTGAAGGTGAAGGAATGCTATCTAATAAATAAAATTAAGGGGTAAGAGAGGAATGTACTGGGAGAAAGAGAAAGGGAGAGATAGAATGAAGTAAATTATCTCACTAAACAAGGCAAGAAAAAGCTTTTGCAATGGAAGGGAAGAGGGGGGAGGTGATGGGGAGTGAATGAACCTTATTCTTATCAGAATTGGCTCAAAGAGGGAACAACATACACAACTGGCTATAGAAAGTCATTTTACCCTATAGGAAAGTAGGAGAGGAAGGGGAAAAAAGGACAGTGGGGGAGGGGGAAGTATGATAGAAGGGAGGCAGATTGGGGGAGAGGGTAATCAGAAGCAAAACACTTTTGAGAAGGGACAGGGTGAAAGGAGAGAGAGAGAATAGAATAAGCCAGGGAGCATACAATGGAGGGAAATACAATTAGCAAGAGTTAAGTGTGAAAAAAAATTTTTTTTGAGGCAAACTTCCCTGATAAAGACCTCATTCTTTAAAAATAGAAAACTGAGTGAAATTTATAAAGAGTCCTTCCTCAACTGATAAATGATCAAAAGATATGCCCAGTTTGCAGATGAAGTAATCAAAGCTATCTATAGCAATATGAAAAAATACTGTAACTCACTATTGATTGGAAAAATATAAATTAAAACAATTCTGAGGTACTACCTCATAACTATTAGATTGACACAAAAGGTAAATGATAAATGTTGGAGGGAAGTTGTAAAAATGAGACTTTAATGTACTGTTGGTGGAGTTGTGAATTCATTCAACTATTTTGTAGAACAATTTGGAACTATGCCCAAATGGCTATGTTAAACCTTTTTACCTAGCTACTAGGTCGGTATTCCAAAGGAGATTTAAAAAAAAAAAAAAAAAAAAGGAAAAGGACCTATATGTAAAAAATACTTATAGTAGCTCTTTTCTGGGGGTAAAAAATCAGCAGTTGATGGGGATGCTTATCAATTAGGGAATGGCTGAATTGGTTGTGGTATGTGATTATAATAGAATACTATTGTATATAGGAAATGTTGAGCAGGATGCTCTCAGAACAACCCGGAAAGACTTGCATGGGATGATGCAAAGTGGAAAGTACTGTGTACAAAATAAGAGCAATATTGTTAAGATAATCAGCTATGAAAGACTTAGTTATTCTCAACAATACAATGATCCAAGACAACTCTGAAGGACTTATGATGAAAAATACTGTCCTTCCCCAGAGAAAGAACTGATTGTGTCTGAATAAAGATTGAAGCATAATTTCTTTTACTTTAATTTTCTTGGGGTTTTTTCTTGTCTATGTTTTTTTTTTTCACATGACTTTTATGAATGTGCTTTGCATGACTACACATGTAAACCTATATGGAATTGCTTGCTTTCCTAAGAGGGTGGGGTGGGGAAGGAAGAAGAGAGAGATTTTGGAACTCAAAGTTTTAAGAACGAATGCTAAAAAATGAATAAAAACGATTTGTACATGTAAATAAAAGCTTAAAAAAACCAATATGAAAATGACAGGACCAAAGTAGCTGGAAGGCATCCAGTGAGGTCTCTGTCCTAAGAAGATCCCATTTACAGAGACTGAATTATCTTTAAATTTAATAAACAACAGCTGAGTAATCAGAGGTTTGTGGTATTATTGTAGTATAGTCAAACACACCAGGAACAATAGACAAGAAATGTCTTCTCAATAATCTTCTCAATAATGCCTTTTAAAGTAAGAAAACCAAAAAATGATGTACTTGCAAATATGCCTTCTTCCCTATGTTTGGCATAATATTGAGTCCAGTCCAGCCAACCTTTCCTTTTGAGTTTAACTGGTCCTGGTGGTGGAGGAATGGGGAGAACAGATTTTCTTTGCTGAAAATTAACTCAGTGAATTGAAATGGTTCTGGTTTCCTGAGTATTGATCATGGAATTAGAATCCAGCTGTATCATTGATGTTTATTTTTTTAAATCACCCTTTCTATTCAATGTATCCTGTAAAAAAAAAAAGTTTTAGAGTGCTGAACTTGGAATCAGAACAATACAGCTGTGACTCTAACCTCTGTCACTTACTTACAACGTGACCCTAGGCAAATCATTTCATTCTGAACTTCTATTTCCTCATCTGTAAAATAGGGCTAATAATAGCTATATCTATCCCCCTCTAGAATCTGGCCTATTTTATCTGCCCTTGAAAGGTAAACTAGTTCCAGCCCAGTTAGTACTTGGTAGGCAGCACCAATTGCTATAGGCTTAAATAAAGGCAATATTGTATCATGATTAGCAAGGTAAAATCAGGTCAGGAAGACCCAGGTTCAAGTTCTTAATTTGATGTATACTGACTGTACGACCCTGGACAAATTACTTCATCTCTTAGTGCTCTAGGAAACTGTAAGACTATAAGTTATGGTGAGGTTACTGACCCACATAGGTAGAATGAGTTTCCTCATTGGAGAGTTCCCTTTATCAAGGAAATCAAAGTCTATTCCCTATGCCTAATAGCAACTACCTCACAGAGTTGTTGTGTGGACAAAACAGATAACATGAAAAGCACTTTCCAAACCTTAAAGTATCATGCAAATTTTAACTTACATTTCAGTGGTCCATGTTCAGTTGTTTGATCCTATGCTCATAAGTGCCACTAGAACAAAATATGAACTTGGTTTGGTATTTAAAGAATGGTATTAAAAAAATGTTCAGCGATGAGAAAACATTGTAAAACAAAAGATAATTCTAGGTATTAAAGAGTAAAACTCAGATCCTGACAGAGGCCCATGAGTTACACTCCTGGCAATACTGGCATAGCTTTATGAAGGTAGGTATTTGTCCTATTGCTAATATCCAATATAGAAACAGGTTTTACAGCTTTATTTGATCTCTTCAAAGAGCTGGAGAGGACATAGGAATGGGGTTGGGAGAACTGGTTCTCATAAAGTAAGAACTAGATTGAATTCTAGTCATTTTTTCAAAAGTACAGTGAAATTCTATTGATGGAGCTGTCCACCGAGGCAGGAGAACCAGGAAACAATACGGCTAATATGTCCATTTCAGCCGTCTTCACAATACCTTTATTCCTGAATCAATTATTCAAGTGAGCTACAGCTGCTGTCATTTTGGCCAAAATATATGAATCCATTTATTTTATACAGATAAATATGGCCTGAGAACTGTTAAAATTAAAGGAACTCTTCCTCATTCTCTCATGGTAGCCTGATCCTGGGGCAGCTAGGTGGCAGTGTATAGAGTGCCAGGTCTAGTGTTAGGAAGACTCATCTTCTTGAGTTGACAACTAGTCTCAGACACAGCAACCTTGGGCCCCGTGTTCTTCAGTTGTAAAATGAACTGGAGAAGGAAATGGCAAACCACTTCAGTATCTCTAGCAAAAAAAACCCCAAATAGAGTCATCAAGAGTTGGATACAACTGAAAAAGAACTGAAGAACAAAAAACCTGGTTCTAGGATCTTTAAGTTACTCTCAAAGGCCTATATATTCAGGAGCTTCCTCTCAGGCAAGCTAGTGGTGCTATAGTGGCTAAAGGACTGGCCTTCCAGTCAAGAAGACCTGGGTTCACGTGCTGCCTCTGGCACATCTACTGTGTGATCTAGTCCTCTAAGCAATTCTCTATGAGTTTCCATCAAGGTATTGACTTACATTGGTACATAAAGTTTCCTCATCCAGGAATTTGTTGTCAATAACATCACAGATCCAGTCCTCCTCTCCTTCCTTCTTTTCAAAACCAAAATCATCTGGGATAAGGACAGTAAAGAACTAAGAGCAGTTGGATAGGTCTATTACACTGCTTCTACTTTTGTATAATCATGAGCTTAAAGTTGGAAGGGTCTAACCTCCATCATTAATAAATGTGGAACTGAGGCCCAGATCGGTGAAGTGACTTACTCAACAAGGTAGGAAGTAGCATGGCAAGAATTTAACCTAAATCCTCTGACTTTTGATCTAATATTCTTTCTCCCATATACCACATTTCCTCCCACTGGAAGTGATATATAAAATGGGATTATAATTAGGATTGAATAGATTAAAAAGAGAGAATAGATTTACACCCTAAACATCATTAAGGCTACCTATAGAACTTTCATTACGCATATGATACACTCTGAGTGTGTATGTATGTGGAGAAGGTAGTGATATATGGCAGAAGTAATGGAATTGCATATAGATTACAAATTGTAGAGAAAATGTAATTCATTGTCCTCTAAAATATAGAAGGGGAACAAAATTAATATACATAATGTATTGACAAACTTAAAAGCAAATTCAAGAAAACTACCCGAATATACTTATATGTACTACATGAATAGGGAAACTATACAAAAGTATAGAAATAATAAAATATGTGGTTGGAAGGGGGTGAGTTGGTTTCCATGGTAGATCAAGTTTCTACTTCGAAAGAAAAATGGAGAATTGAAATGATTGTCCTGATAATTCAGAAAATGTAAGTTCCCTAAAGTGAAATTTTTAATATTTTGATTTGAATTATTTAAATAGTTTTTCCATCTTCATCATCATTATTAACTGTCCAAAGTCTGGGAAACGAGAAAAACATCATCAAATGAGTGGATGTACCCAAAGAGTAAACAGTGTTGGGATCATTTGTTTAAATTTGTTAGCAGATAATGCTAGAGTCCTTAGCAAAGTTGAACTTTGTTCTCAGGTTTTAACTTATAGGAACTACGCTTCATGCACTTGTATCTTGAACCATCATAGGCCTTCTTGTCTGCATCTGTCTCCACTAAATGAGGTGAGTAGGATCGTGGAAATTGTAAGAGAAAAAGGGAGGTAAACTTGCAGGTGGCCGTGTTGGGAGAAACATTGCTCAATTTTTCATGCTGAGAATATAAACTGCCTGAGTTGGGACAAAGGATGTTTTCATCTGTATGATGCAGTATGGAGCTTCTTGAACATTTAGACCAGTCTGCTTTCAACTGCTTGGTTGTTCTGCAATTTCCTAGAAAATGTGTATAAATTATTTCCTACCTACTTCTTACTTGTAGGTCAGTCAAAGACAAGATTGTATGCATATACTTAATTTCTGCATTCTCTGATGGTAGAAAAAATTAGTATACACCCTCCTGTTCTTTTCTCCCTACTCTTCACCCCACACCCCAACATACACAGGATTATGGCTATAAATACTATTTTATAAGACTTAGTCAGTAATTTGGTGCCTCATTTCTTTCATCTTGTATTTGGGTAATGTCTTTTCATTTAGTCTACACACTGATAAAGTGATTCTAGTTTTCAAGAGAACACATTGGATGGTAAAAAATTATTATTTATTTTAGTATTCATTTACATTTTTTTTAATTTCCAAATTCTCTCCCTTATTCCAACCATTGTCCCTAACCATGGAGAAGGCAAGTAATGTGATAATAATTATATATGTGGAATCATGCAAAAATGTTTCTATATTAACCATGCATTGGACATTTTTGATGGTGAATTACTCTTTTATACCATCAGGGCAACTATTTAGTTAGTAGTGATGTGGCAAGAACACCAGTCAAGCTCTTGGATCCCTTTGGCAGTCTAGTGAAGCCTATGAACTCCTTCTCAAAATAATGTTTTTTTAAATGCAAGAGTAAAATAAATGGGATTGCTAGAAAAAATAATTATACTGAAATAATTATAATAATATTTTTAAAGTAATTAAAACAAAACAAGTTCATGGACTGAACTGAAGTTCAAAACCCCTGCTCTCAAGCTTCAGTTTTCTGGAGGAAGAGATTGGGCTGAATTAATTACCAGGTCTCTTTTAACTCTAAGATTGATCTGTATGAGAGCTCATTTATACTTACAATTTGGAAAGGAAGCAGGAAAATAGGTGTAGCTGCTGAAGTAAGGGATTAGGATCAGTCTGCTTTATCTTCCCTGTTCTTTGCCATTTAAAAATGTGGAACTCAACTTGTGGTTCCAGTGAGGGTTAGGTCAAAGCATCTCAAAGGTTTCATTCTATTGTGACTCATTTGAAACCAGTTTACAGGCACGGATTTTTTAGTTCACACCCATGAGGTTTAGAATGATGATTGTAAGTTTCATCCAAAAAAGGAAAAAAAAAATTTGGAATAATTGTGTGACAGGCTACCATCAGGTGGCTGGGTCTTCAAGGATTGGCATGATGAATGTCTAACTGAAAAAGAGTGTTGAAAGTCCTCCCAGCTAACCTTTAACTTCAAGCAATGGGCATAACTCTTACCTCCCTAAGCAGCTGAGTCAGAGAAATCTGAACTGTCTGGCCTAAACCCAACACTCTGCATCCCACAAAATGTAGGATTCAGAATTTGATGCAGGTTGATCTCATATATTCAAAGGAAAAATGTGCCCACTATAGGAACTTGCTACCAATAAAAATTAGTTTAAATAGTCTTTAACAAAAAAGACTAGGTAATTTTTATAACTTTCACAAAGTCATATCTTCATATGTAGCATGGAAGCTGACAGTTCTCTCTAAGCAAAACCAAGGCTTCTTCAGACAGCCAAATACTCATCAAGACCAAACCAGCTTACACTGAATAGACAAAATAGTATCTTAGGTCAAAGAGTGAATTATCGGGAGTAATTCGATTTAACAAAAATGTATTCAGGAGTATGACGACACCTAAGATACTGTGCTCACATGGACGATGTTGCATAGGGAAACTTGGCGTTTGAAGATAACAACTGGATATGAGGGTGAAAGAGAAAGAAAGATCATAGCCATTTAGAGCTGGAGTGGATTTTGGAGATCTTCCCGTCTTTTCACTTTACAACCAAGGAAACTGAGGTTTAGAGAGGTTAAATGACTTGTGCTGTTTGCTCAAGTAATGAACAGTAACTCCCTCACCATCACCCCTCCTCAATTCTCTATCACTGTGGAATATAACAGTATCTCTCCAGTCTAGGACTCCCTATAACCTCCAGGATCAAAATCCTCTGGTTTTTAAAGTCCTTTCCCAATCTGGCCTCTTCCTACCTTTCCAGTTTCCTTCTACCTTAATTACTCCCGTGTACTCTGTGAGCCAATGACACTCATCTCCTGGTTATTCTTCAAACAAGATACTGCGTCTCCTGATTTTGGAAGTTTTTGTTATCCCTCATGTCTTCTTAAACCCTATCCTTCCTCATCTCTGCCTCTTGGATTCCCTGGCTTCCTTCAAGTCTCAAAGTCTCACCTTCAGGAAAAAAAATTGTTCCCATCTTCTTTAAGGTTAATTCTTTCCCACTAAGATTATCTCCAATTTATCTTCTATGTTTTATCATTGTTCAATCATTTCACTCATGTCTGACCATTTGTGACCCCATCTGGGGGTTTCTTAGCAAAGAGATTAGAATAGTTTGTCATTTCCTTCTCCAGGTAATTTTAAAGATGAGGAAACTGAGGCAAACAAGGTTAAGTGACTTGTCCAGAGTGAAACAGCTACTGTCTAAAGGCAGATTTGAACTCAGTTCTTCCTGATTCCAGGGTCAGAGTTATCTTCTGTATATCTTCTTGATATACAATTGTTTGCAAGATCCTTGAGAGCAAGTACTGGTGGGGTTTTTTGTCTCTCTTTGTACCCCCATAGCTTATCACAGTGCCTGGCACAAAGTCAATGTTTAATAAATCTTTGTTAATTCAGTTTTACTTGTCTTAAACTTGTCCTCTGATTCCAAATCCAGCTGATTTCCACTGTATTATAATAACTTTGAGATTATGTTTTGGCTGACTGGGAGGAAAATAGTATCTTCCCCTGAAAAAGGGAGTTTCAGGAGGAGCACGTTTAGGGGGAAGTTCTGTTTTGGACTTGATGACTTGGAGAGAGAGATTCAACATTCAGGAAAGTTGGCAGTGCGGGACTGGAATTGGGGAGGGAGGTTAGGACTAGGACATAGATTTGGAAGGCATCTGCAGAGAGGTCATAGTTGATCCCATGAGCATATATGAGTTTACAAAGGGAATGAATATAGAAAGAATAAAAGAAATTAATTGAGGACTGTCCAGACACCAAATACTATTCATGGAAAACAAGTAATCATTTTAGTAGCCACATATGCAAAGGATTCTTTATTTGTGAGGTATCATAATATAGAACAAATTGACATCTACAGCTAGAAAGGTACTTTTATATCAACTTGTCCAGGAGTTCTTTATCTAATGTTCATGAAGTTTGTGGGATTATTTTTAAATTATGAAAGCTTTATTTCAATATAATCAGCTTTCTTTGTCATCTTATGCATTGTATTGTACTCATTTAAAAATATTCATCTAAGGAGGGGTCAGAAGCTTCACCAGGATGTGCAAGAGTCCATCATACTGTGGACATTAGCTCTGTAATGCCTGTGCTGACCAATTAAATATACGAGAGCTTCCCTTTCTCGCAGGGGAATCGGATGATGGAGTATTAGTCAATCAGGAGACCTTCTGAAGCCTAGGGCTACTTGCAGTACAAGCGATCCCATTCTAGTAAACATTAGCTGGACATGGAGATGTTTGTAACTGCTGGAACCAGTCTTGACCTGCTCAGAGAGGGCAGCAGATATCTTGGTTCCTAACTTATCTAAAGAGCAGCAAACATTCTTTCTGATTTGTTGTGTTTGCAGATATCCTCTCCCTGGACTCTCACTGTCTTGATATCTTGATCCATTGTATTTCTCCCTTAATCCTCCACCGAGTCATGAATATCTCAAATTGTCATAAATACCTCAACTCTCTCTCTCAGTGTCTCTCTCTCTGTATATATATATATATATATATATATATATATATATATATATATATATATATATATACATATATATATACATATATATATGTAAATACACATAAATAGATATATGTATTTATTTATATATGTATAGATAGAGATATACTTTACCCTTTCCCCACTCCCTTTTGAGCAACTGAGAAGTTTGTCTCTTACTATTCCAGTTCAGAATCTTCTTTCTCTTAGGCAATACATGCTGTAATAATCTTTATAAACTGTGATCTGGCTTATCCCTTTTGGACCTGGGATCTTTTCTGTTTTACCAGTTCACAGGGGTATTTATTTTAACCATACTAAAAAAAATCAATGACCCCCTAATCTAGTCCAACCTACTAATAGAAACTGAAGTACAAAGAAGCTCAATGATTAGCTCAGGGTTACACAGCTAGTTAGTAACTGAGTTTGAGCATGCTGCGTACAGTTTAATGGTAGGTAAAGTTATGATTCATATTCTCTACTTCTTTCACCAGTCATTTAGTGAGTGTTTAGGATAGGTTTAAGTGACAAATAGCTGCACATAGTAATCAGCACTATAATGACAACTTGGACTGATATTTTATAATACTATAAGAAAGAGACTAAAATAGTTCAGCTCCATATTGTATTTTAAAGTTTACAAAAGTGACTTCCCCATAACAATCCTATGAGGTGAATTGTAGAATTATTATTTTCATCCGTCCCACAGAGAATGAAATTGTAGTTCATGGGAGTTAGGAAATTTGTCTGTAGATTTTGGGGTTTTTTTGGTCATAGATATAAAGCTAGAAGGACTTTAAAATCTCATCTAGGTCACCTTCCTCATTTTACATACGAGGAAACTTAGGCCCCCCAAAGCTAAAAGATTTGCCCTACTTTCTACAAATAGTAAGTCACAGAATTAGGGATTTAAACATAGGTCCTTGGACTCAAAAGTCACAGCGGTATATGTAGAACCATAGTATCTCCCCCAAACTAGAATTCTGACTCAAGTCTTTTCACTCTGAGCCCTTTGCTTTTTCTACTATATTATATTTCTACCATTTTTCTTCATCTCCTGGAATTTCTGTAATTCATAGGTTCATTCCTATGTATATACACATCCTCGACAAATTTTTTTTCTGACAATACCTTTGTATCACTGATTTAAAATGTGTTAATTTGTATTTAATTCCAATTTTATCACTCAGTCATTTCAGTTGTATCTGACTCTTCATGACTCTATTTGGGATTTTCTTGGATACTAGCGTAATTTGCCATTTCTTTTTCCAGCTCATTTTACAAATGAGAAACTAAGGAAAATAGGGTTAAGTAACTTGCCAAGAATCAGAAAGCTAGTAAGTGTCTGAGGCCAGATTTGAATGTCAAGCCTGGTACTCTATCTGCTGTGCCACATAGCTATTGATGATATACCTAAATAATTTAGAAGTAATGTTCTTTTTTCATGTCTAAAGGTGAATTTCAATATTCATTTTGTTAGTGAAAAAATGATTCACATTTTGGCTTGCTGTTGGCTCTTGTGCAAAATAATAATTATTAAGTTTTTCTGGCTTTATAATTTTGGATTTGCTCAATATTTGATCGAGAAATTTGCAAGTACTCTATTAGTAATGTCATAATCCAGGACAATTCCATTAAAGAATTAGAGAAAGACAATATGAAAGGATCTATACCTACAAATGTTCAGAGCAGAACAAAACCCTGGAAACAAGGTATGTGCCTGATGGTTGGGAAAAAAATAATCAATTTGTGGCATGTGGATGTAATGGGATATTATTGTACCCTTAGCATATGAAGAATTCAAAGACACATGAGAAAACTGGCAGAGTTAAACCAGCCCTCAAAATAGTAAATATAAAGACTACAGCATTATAAATAAAATCAAGGTTAAAGTCAACAAAACTTAGGGCCAAAGCAATGGCCAATTCTTGTACCAAAATTTTAATGTTAAAGCACCAATCCTTTCTGTTAACAAATGGCAAATTACAAAGGTGTAAATTGAAATATAATTATGTGTTATAATCACCTAGAGGCAGTTAGGTGGCTCAGTGGATAAAGTGCTGGGCCTAGAGTCAGGAAGACACAAGTTCAAATCTGACTTCAGACACTTATTAGTTGTGTGACCCTGGTCTAGTCACTTAATCTCTGTTTGCCCTAAGCCACCAGAGAAAAAAATGACAAGCCACTCTAGTATCTTTACCAAGAAAACCAAATGGAGAGTATTGGTGTGCTATGGTCCTTAGGGTTACAAAGAGTCAGACAACACTGACCAATCACAATCACATTATCAGGGTAAGTTTGCTTTTGGGGTAGAGAGAAGGAGGATGCACTTTGTGGAGGTTCTAGCTGAGTATTTCTTGGAATATTGCTGTGGCATCAAAGTTAAGTAGCTCTAATTTTAAAAAGATGTCAGTTTAGATCCTAAAGCAAAAGCAAATATAAACAGAAGGTATATTTCTTAGCCTGGATTATTTAAAAATAAAATCCAATTATATTTCAACATTTCACTAGATTTTTTTCCACAAAGAATGCCTTCACTGAAGCTTTATTTTGTTTACTAATGTCTTAAATTGAACTTTTCCTAGTATTTGTCCAGAGGAAATGGGTGGTGGAAGAATACCGCCCTGCCTGTGGATATGTGGGAACTCTCTTTGTATTCACCTCTCCAGTCCCATGTTTCTAAGACTGTGCTGCCCTGCATGTGGGTAGAGCCTGGGGCAGAACCGGGAAGACTTGGAGGGAGCATAAGGATGGTGATTCTGCCTGACGACTTGCTCTATGTGAGTTGGCTCTGGACAGTTGCCACACAGTAAGTGTTTCTGTTCCAGTGGTCAAGCAATTTTTTTCAGCACAGAGACTTTCTTACAAGGCTGCTATGTAGAAACCACTGTATAACTAATGGAAAACTGTATGTTATTTTCTTTCAGTGTATTTTAAAACAATGTTGGGATGGGAGGGGAAAGATTATCCCTTTAGAGATATAAATTCCATAACTGCTAGAAGACTGCTATGGTGATTTATATATGAAGAAACTGAAATCTGAAGAGGTTAAGGAGCCTCAGAGGTCAAGAAAAATGAGGGAATTAAAATGAATTAAACAGGCTAGTTGCTGGAGTAACTTTCTAGAAGAAAAAGATAGTGATATGCTATATAGTGATCTGTACCTAGCATTGTTATAAGCTTTTTTTCTTTTCTCTTTTTTTGGCTTCCAAGGAGGAGAAGAAAATAAGGAGAGTGGAGTTGTAGTTTAAGATAAACTACTTGGAACAAAGCACAGACACAGATGCTCACATCTGTATAGTACTTAAAAGTTCACAAAAGTGATTTCCTCATTATAACCCCATAAGGTAAGTTCTACAGTTATTATAATCACCTAATTTATGGTTCAGAGGAGTTAGCAGATTTGTTTACAGTCATATTATCATAGATATAAAGGTAGAAGGACCTTAGATGTCATCTAGGTCATCTTCCTCATCTTACAGAAAAAGAAATTGAGATCCAGAGAGCTAAAATGCAAAGAATATAGAGGAAAGACAGAATGAAAAAGGGTTTTTGTCAGAACTGAATGGGGAGAGATCAGGAAAAAAAATTATTAATGATTTCATTTTTCTAAGTTGAAAGCAAATAAGTAAAAGTTGGAGTGAAAATATCTGTATGAGTTGGGTTTTTTTATGCAAATCTTCTTTGCAAACCCAAAGCAGATATTCTCTTTTAAACAGCCATAAAGTAGCACCCCGAAACCAATCCTGGGACAGAAAAACCAGCAAAAAGATGAGGTGAAGCAATCTTTCAGCCCAAAAAACTTGGAAGATTGCCAAGAAAGGTCTGTCTCACTCAGACAAAAGGGGAATGCTGTCCAGGACAGGAAGAATCCCATTAAGCCAGTAGCAAGCCCCACCCCAGCAAACCAACAGGAGATCCTGATGCCCAGTGTGGTGGAGCAGGCAAACCCCAACACCAGGACCCCCATGTGCTTCAACATAGCTAGAGGAATAGGAAGACTCCAGATATGGGAACTGCCACTTGCTTCAGTAAAGCCCCAGGGGAAATGCAGAAAAAACCCCACCAGCCTCTGCACATGCCAGACACTAGTACTTGGACCCTGGCTCAGAACCAGATAAGTTGCCAGATCCTTACAACTTCCAACAGTTCCAGCACCCCCACCCTCTCAGTGCAGCACCAGACATGAGGGTCCCCCATGGGCCTCAGAGCACCATCAGTAAGTAAAATAAATAGTCAGAGTCTGCAGTTTCTAGCACAAGAAGCCTGAGACAGTGCCCCTTCTGTCTTGAGAGAAGAGCTCAAATTTAAAAGAAAGAAAAAGGTCAAAAAAAATGAGAAAACAATAGCAACCAAAAAGAATCTGACAATAGAAAGTTATGATGGAGACATGGAAGGTCAAAACACAAACTCAGAAGAGGGCAAAAATATCAAAAAAAAAAAACCTGTGGGTAGAAACCACAAAGAAAAACTGAAAGTGGACTCAAGTCCAGAAGGAACTCATGGAAGAGCTCAGAAAGGCGTTTAAAAATCATATAAGAGAGGTAGAAGAAAAATTGTGAAAAGAGATGAGAATGATACAAGAGAATTAGTTGTGTTTTTTTTTAAAGCATCAACAGATCAGGAAAAAAAAACCAACCACTCAAAAAGTAGAAGTGGCCAAATGGAAAAGGAAGCTCAAAAGGTAACTGAGGAAAACAACTCAAAAGTTAGAATTGGGCAAGTGGAAGCTAATGACTCTATAAGACATCAAACTTGGATAAAGTAAATTCTAAAGAATAAAAAAAAAGATGAAAATGTAAACTACCTCACTGGAAAAACCAATGACTTGGAAAATAGATCCAGGAGATACAGAATCATTGGACTACCTGAAAGCCATAATCAAAAAGAAGTACCTGGACAGCATCTTTCAAGAAATTACCAAGGAAACTGCCTTGATGTCCTGGAACCAGAGGACAAAATAGTCATTAAAAGAATCTACCAACCACCTCAAGAAAGAGATTCCAAAATAAAAGCACTAAGGAACAATATAGTCAAATTTCAGAACTATCAGGCCAAGGGAAAAATATACTATAAGTAACCAGAAAGAAATAATTCAAACACTGAGAAGTCACAATCAGAATCAGACAGGATTTAGCAACTGCAACATTAAAGGATGAGAGATCATGGAACATGACATTTCAGAAGGCGAAGAAGATAGGACTACAACCAAGAACCACCTACCTGGTGAAATTAAGCACAATACTTCAAGGGGGAAAATGGTCATTTAATGAAATAGAAAGATTTCAAGCTTTCATAAGGAGAAGAACAGAAATGAACAAAAAATGATATCTCCAATATCAAGTCACATGAGAAGCCTAAAAAAGGGAAAAAAAAACATAAAGGGTTCAATGTAGCTGAACTGACAAAAGCAAAACACAGGTGAGTAAGGAAAGGATGAAAGGAGAAAGAGGAAAAACAGAAGAAAAAATAGGCTGGAGGTAAATAGTTAGTAATCATAACTGTGAATGTGAATGGGATGAACTCACCCATAAAATGGAAGCAGACAGCAGAGTGGATCAAAATCCAGAATCCTACAATACGTTGTTTACAAGAAACACATTTAAAGTGGAGAGAAACACATAGAGTAAAGATAAGGGGCTGGAGCAACATCTATCATGCTTCAGCTGAAGCAAAAAAAAAAAAGCCCAAAGTCTCCCAGTGCATCCTGGGCCATCTCCGGTCATCCTGATGAATATCTGGTCACTGGATCCAGATGGCTCAGGAGGAGAAGTGAGACTGGTGACCTGCACAGCCCTCCTTCCCTCAAAACAAAGTCAAGTGCAAATCATGTCATCCTTTCTCTGATGTCATGGTCCTCTTCAAAAACAAAGGGTCAGCACAACAACAAATATGTTCTGCATGAGAGCACACATATAAACTATATCAAATGGCCTACTACTTTAGGAAGAGGGGAGATGAAAGAGAGAGGTAGAAAAATTTGGAACTTAAAATATTGTAAAAAAGAATGCTAAAATTTGTCTTGACATACAACTGAGAAAAAAAAATAAAATACTATTAAAAAAAAAGAAACCCCAAAACACTTAAGTCAGTATCAGAATGTTGAACAAGCATACTCTGCATTGCTGCTCTAATCAGTTACTTTTCTATGAAAATACCACAACTCTCAATATAGCATCACTGAACTCCCCATGTTACCATTTGGTTGATTTCCTCAGATACAAATCATTTAGTGGAATGAACTCTCCTTAGCATCAGTCCTTTTTTTTCTTACTAACCTCACAGCATTGTTTTTCTTAAAACTCATTAAATATTTCCCCCAGTAGAACGTATGTTTCCTTGAAGGCAGAGAATATTTTCGTATCATTTTGGATAGGGTGAAGGAATTTTAGTCAGGAAGACATGCAATTAAATCTTGCTTTAGATACTTACTAGCTGTATGGTCCTAGTAAGCCACATGCAGTTAATCAATGAATTAAAAAGCATTTATTAAATGCATACAGTGTGCCAGGCTATGAAAAGCCCTAAGGGTACAAATGAAGACAAGATTCCTCATCTGTAAAATGGAGATAATGATAGTACCTACCTCAATGGGTTAGAAAATCAAATGAAATCAAAACTAACTCTCTGTCTCTCTCTGTCTCTCTCTATATATGCATATATATGTATATATATATATGATAGAATATGTACATATACATGTATATAGCATCTTGTGAACCTTAATGAGCTATATAAATGTTATTTATATTATTGATTACTCATAATATAATATTATTTATTATCTTCTTCAGCATCTAGCACCTACTATGTGCCAGGCACTGTGCTAAGCACTGGGTTGCAAAGAAAGGCAAAGAATGGCCCCTGCTCTCACGGAGATTACAGTCTAATAGAAGAAATACAAAGGTTAAATTTCATCATCGTGTGTCACGTTCATCTGCTGATGAGCCTCTCTGATCCTAGCAATACAGGTTCTCAAATGACAGACCCATCAGCAGCTCTATTCTCAAAGCCTTTTCAACTTGTTAGGACATACACTCTTCTAGCATAGCTTTTTAGAACCAGAGGTTGCCTTCATGCCACAGTGAAGCAGAGGACTTGATTGGTAGACTAAAAGTATCATTTGCAGAAATATAATTTATATAGTTTTTCCCTTTTTGTGCCTCAAAACCTGGTACAGATGTCATTACATCTAGTTTCTTTCCCTCTACAGAAATAGATTGTCAGGTATAAACTCCTGCACTTTAATTGTGAAAAACCTAGATTCAGATCATGCCTCTGACATTTACTGTGTGACCAAATCAATTAATTTCTCTGATCCTCAGGAACTCTTTAAGATTTATAGATTTATATAGAGGTTAATAGATAGAGAGACTTATATAGAGATAGATATGATATTATATATAATATATTATAGATAGATATAGATACCTACTTGTGTGGGAGCATGGATGAGATCACAGATTTGTTGGAAAAAGTGAAATCTTACCTAGATTGTAGCTCTTTAAGGGTAATGACAATGTCTTATTTCAAATTCCTGGCTCTTACAGCACCTAGTTCAATGTTGTGTTAGGAATCTAACCAATGTTTGAGGGTTCTTATTATCAAAAGTCTAATAAATGTAGTCGATGGAGCCTGGGCTTGGAGTCAGGAAGATAGGAAGACCTGAATTCATATTCTCTCTGTCTCTGTCTCTCCCTGTCTCTCTCTCTCTGTCTGTCTCTCTCTGTCTCTGTCTGTCTGTCTGTCTCTCTCCACTTATACAAGACCATGGATACATACACGTATAACCACATATGCATATATACACAGAGAGAGAGATAGAAATTACCTGTATCATTAGAAGAATTTTCCATACTGATAAAATCATAACTCTTAAATACTTCAATGTTGACACATACCTCTATGAGGTAAATAAGTGCTCTTCTTTCCCTTGTATTGATTTTCTAAGAACCCTGAAGCATAGAGATGTTATGTTTTCACCAAGTCACAAAGATTGTCAATGAGAAAGCTAGTAATATAAATCAGATACCTTATTTTTTAGTCTAAAACACTATCCAATGACTATCAATTTCTAATTTGTAGCTTCTTTGCCATGCTGTTTGAATTTTGTCCCTCCAACCCCCACCAAGTTTGCAAAAATATAGAAATGATCCCTTGTGATTTGAGAAAGTGAAATTTAAAAATATTTTTCTCATATGTTTAGAAATATATATTCTGCAATCAAAATGAGAGGTGGGAAGGATACCAAGACCTATTAGAATAGGGATGAGTGGACTTGGGATTTCCTTGGTACTAGAACTTCCCAGGGAGGAAACCCTTTCTACCTCAGAACTCCCTGCATCTTAAACTCTTACAGAATTGATTGAGAGGTTAAATATATTGTTTAGAATCACATGGTCAGGATGTCAGAGGCAGCACTTCAATGCAGGTCTTTCTGCTATGAGGATTGTTCTCTATCCATTATGACATGTTGGCAGGATCAACAGGTTTAATAAAAATGCCCATGGTTGTTGCTGTGAGCAACAAGCAACCAACTGAAAAATGTACTCACCTTAAAGAAAGAATAATACTTGTTGTAAAATCAGGAAAGCTTTTATTAAGTTTTACATTCATTCCCCCTGAATGAACTGGTAGCTCCTAGGGGAGTTCGGCAATTTGTTCAGGTCACTGCAAGGTCCCTTTATACTGTACCAAGTTTGAACTTCCTACCATCTATTGGACACATGACTTCATGTTCTCCTCTCTGATAGGATGTCCCTCAAACAGTTCATCAAGCCTGTGGAAAAGTTTCTGACTTTTTACCTGACCATGCTAGGTCACAACTCTGATTAATTACTATCACGTAAAGCTGGGAGGAGTTTCAACCCTGTGGAAACAGAATTTCTTCCTTGGTTTCCCACACTGCTGTTGAGTTTTGTCTAACTCTTCATGATACCAACTGGAGTACTTTTTGGTAAAGATAGTACCTCCTTCTCGAGTTCATTTTACAGATGAGAAAACTGAGGCAAACTGAGTAAAGTGACTTGCCCAGGGTCACATAGCTAATAAGTGTCTGAGGCCAAAGTTGGACTCAGGATTCCTAATTCCAGTCCCAGTATTCTACTCACTGTACTAGCTAGCTTCCCTCCACCTAAAAAGGCCCATTAATTAATGTTCTATTTATTGAAGATGTGCCTGTGAACTCAGTGTTTGAGGTTAAGAGAACCATGTTCTTGACTAATGTGAAAATACGTTTAATATGAGTGTATATGTAGAGCCTATATCAGATTGCATGCCCTCTTAGGGAGGGAGGTGGTGAGGGAGAGGGAGAAAATTTAAAACTCAAAAGTTTGTGGAACTGAATGTTATAAACTAAAAATAAATCAATTAATTAAAAAAAGAGAGAGATCCAAGTTCATTGAAGGAAACTCTCTGGACTACATTTCCCAAAATGGTATGTTTTAATCTGCAGTACTGTAAGACCAAAAATGATGGGAAAGTCTTACAGTAGAGGAGGTGGTCTCCATTTCTGAGTGGCAGAAAAATTGGTAGATGGGAACAGCATCAGAAATGGAAAAAACAACTGAATATATTTTGCACTGGGGGAACTGATCAATCATGGCTCAGGCCTTAAACTATGAACACTATGACCCATCTGGTGCCAATCCATATGCAGGTTTGAAGAGTCTGCTTATCCTTTCCTTCCTGGTTTCAAAGCACCCAAATTATTCTTGCTTCTTTGTTTCTTTTTATCAGAACTGTGATTTCTTTGTTTCATATATATATATATGTTTCATATATATATATATATATATATATATATATATATGAACTCCAAATGAGAAACTCTCTTTTCTAAAGCATTGTATCTTTACCAAAAGATGGCAAAATGTAGAGACTTATTGATTCTTTCTGAGGACTTACTCTCTAGTAAAAAAAAAAAAAATTGGAGTCAGTTCAAAAAGGAATAAAATAGCTAGTCAGACAATAATAATTGTAAGTATTGTATCTTTGTTGATAATATAGTTTAGTACATTAAAATAATTGGTAGAACATTAGACCAACAAGGGACTCTGAGGACCATTACTCCAAAGAAATTATATGACTTGGCCACTGTCACACAACAGGTATTAGAACTCTGCTGAAAATAGTTTGTATATCACACAGAAGTATGTTCCTTTGGCTTTCTTGGACTGCTGCTAAATAAAGTATGTGGCATCAGTTTTACTTCAAGTGACAATTAAAATTTACTCTGCAGAACCTTGTGAAAGGAACAGATTGCCCCAAATCTCTTCCTTGTTCAAACCAATATTTGCGTTTCCCAGACTTTTAATACCTAGGCAAGAAAGCAGTCCAAAAACATCGCATCTACTACCAGATTTTGTTGATATATTGGCTAGCTTTCCTGAACATTTTTTCTTTCTTTTTTGAATCTTTGTTACAAGGGTTGGGTCACTAGAGAGGGGAAGAGGATGGGAAGGATATGTATGGTGGTATAAAAATAGAAAAGAAGGTCCTTTGAAATCCTTGAAAATACCTAAGATATAGTCTGACTAATGTCAAGGTAATTTAGCATTTAGATGGTTTGATGGCACAGTGAATAGAGTGTTGAACATTGAATCAACAAGACCTGAGTGAATTCTGCTACAGATGCTTATCATCTGTGTAATCTTGGATAAATTACTTTAATTTTTCTTAACCTCAATTTCTTCAACTATACAATGGGATAATAAAAGCATCTACCTCACAAAGTTGTTACGAAGGCTAAATGAGATAATTTCTGCAAAGTGTACAAATTTTAATAGTGCTGTATAAATGCTAGCTATTATTATATGTTAGATATATTATGTTAGAGCATTCTTACTTGATTTTTATGTAATTTGGAAGAATGTGATTTGTTGAATTACTTTCTCCTCTCTCCTCCTTTCTTTCTACCATTGCAATTCAATTTTTTCTTCTTCCTGAACTTTTGTAGCATATTAGACATCTCTTGAAACTTCACATACTCTGCTTTGTACCAAAGTTAATTGTGCATTTGCATCATTGTTTTTCCTGCTACAGTATAAGCTCTTTGAAGGTAGGGACCTCACATTTGTTGTTTTGTATCCACTGCACCATCTTAGCAACAGTGCCTTGAATAGAATGAGAGCTCAGTTAGTATCTGTTAAATTGAATTTCTGAATTATAGCTACCATCATATTCTTCATATAAACAAGCAGACAAAAAATTTCTTTTGGTTTATTCACTAACTTTTTGTAAACATGGTCATGCCACACTAAAATAAAACACAAGGATTTTTTTTTCCAATTGTTTGTTGTTTTTGAAAAGAATTTTTTGTTTTGCATTTCTTTTTTCCAATGCATGTGTTTTGGAGGTTATAGAAACAGGTCAAAAAGAAGAAAAAAGAAAGGAAGGAAAGAAGGAAGGAAGGAAGGGAAGAGGGGAGGAAAGAGAGAGAGAGAAAGAGAGAGAGAGAGAGAGAGAGAGAGAGAAAGAGAGAGAGAGAGAGTATTTTTTAATACAGAGAAGACAAAGACCATATAAACCAGACAGTTTTGAAAGCTGAGTTGATCTTATACATCTAAAAACAAAAGTAAGCTGAATATAATCAAGATTTGCAGTTTCATCTATAATCCTCTTTATCTGTTTTACTATATATTTTCAAATGCCAATTCTACTTGATATTTGTTAAGAATACAAATAAAAAAAAAACAGAAACAAGATGATGATGGATATCCTATGATAAGAAGCAAGACTTCTGCTTAGACCCTAGGGAAGTGGAACTATTGATCCCAATAGAACCTTACCCTCTAGCCTTCAATTATTCCATCAGGTTAGGAGATATGTAGTGTTATCTAACTCAATGTCTGGCCTTGGTGTCATTGCTGAGTCAGAGTACCTTTTAAAGTAGTATTCCATCAGAGTTAATGTCAGCTAAGGATGCATAGTTTAACTACTGAGGTTGTTTGCTTTTGGGGAAAGATGAGAGGCTTGTTTTCCCAATTAAATCCACCCACTTACAAGAATGAATAATAAAGCATTCTTTGACATGTAAGAAAAACTTGGCACCTCCTGAGTCCAGTAACACAAGTCTATAAACCAGAGTATCATATGCTGGCTTACACAGAACAGGGTTTATTGCCATTGAGGCTAGTATAGCCACATTCTTAGGTGAAGATCTGATATTCACTTTGCCTAAATGTTACAAGTGACTAAATGTTTTGGGGAGAGAGAGACAGAGACACAGAGAGAGACAGACAGAGAGAGAGAGAGAGAATGTCAACAAAAAGTACAGAAACATCCAGAAACTAGTGGTACACAAAAATCATCTGACTGTGCCTTTATGTGCCATCACTTTCCTAGACTTGTGAAATTTCCTTTTTGTACTTAGCATAAATAAAACATTATCCTGCTAGAGAAGTTAGTAATAAATTATAGTCTTTGGACAACCTCAAATGTTTTCCAATGAAAGCACCTGAGGAATGTCTGACACTTAGGAGTAGTGAAATGGGGGTGGGGTGGGGGTAGGAGGAATTTATTTTAGCCTTTCTTCATCATTTCTTCCAGTGATATGTTGGGCACATGGGTTTAAAGGTTTCTGATGAAGAGGCAAAATATGTTCTGGGTGGCTTCATTTATGTAAAGGACTTGTAAAATACTGTCTCATGATGTGTCATCTCTTTACCTATAGCTTTTAATAACTCAGAGTTTTTATGTACCAGTTCTAAGTTTGTGCTGAGATTACACTATGGATTTATTGTGGGCATTAAAAGCTTACTTTAAAAAATTCACACCTTTATTATTCATAGAATGTAGCACATCTCATTTTTTTTTCTGAACAGATTATTTAAGCCTCATAATTCTCTTGTTTTAGGAAATACTTAAAAATACATCCCCTCCCCCACCTATGGTGGAATATAAGCTCTCATAAAGTGGAAATTATCATTTTTGTTATTATATTCCTCAAACCTAGCATGATGCTACATATATAGTGAGTGTTCAATAAATATTTTTGGAATTATAAACACCTTTTACCTTAAAAACTGAAATGAGAGGTTTCAGTGTTATAGATGTGAGCCAAGTGTGACCATGGTCACATGTCACCTCTCTGGGTCTCAGTTTTTTCATGTATAAAATGAAGGAGTAGGTTTGGAGGTCATTTTCCGTTCTGATTTCCTATGATTGATCTCTAGCAGCTAGGTGGGTGGCACATTGGATAGAGTGCTGGGCCTGTAGTCAGGAAATCTCATCTTCCTGAGTTCAAATCTGGCCACAGACACTAGCTTTGTGACCCTGAGCAAGTCACTTAAGCCTATTTGCCTCAGTTTCCTCATCCATAAAATGAGCCAGAGAAGAAAATGGCAACTGCTCTAGTATCATTGCCAAGAAAACCCTATATGGGCTCACAAAAAGTTGGACATGACTGAAAAGCAATTGAACAATGCGACTGATATCTCAGTTAATCTTTCACCTTTTAATGACTTGCCAAGTGGATTAGTCTTCCTCTCTGTCTTAGCCCTTCTTGACATACTTGAAAAATTTAATGTTGAAATCAATGACCATTCTAACACCCTAGCTTCTCAAATTCAATCCATTAGCAGAAATGACTTCAGTGAAGAGGCATTACAATCTGCTTTGCTGCTGTACTCCAAGGCCCATGGGACCTTTCCATTTGACTTTCAGCTGAAACTTTCCTTGTGTGTTTTCTCCCTCTTACAATGTGAGCTCCTTCAAGGCAGGGACTACTTTACTTTTCAATTTGTATCCCTGGTACTTAGTATGGTGTTTTGTACATAGAATGTGCTTAATAAATGGCTTATTCATTTATTTAATTCATCAACCTTTTTAGCTTCCATAACCTCCACTTTCGTTGCTGTTCTCTACAGAATGTCCCTTTGAGAGGTGGTATACCATAGTTCTCATCAACATGCCAAATTCCTTTAACTCTGTACTGAAACTGAAATTTGCATGTCTAATAATAATCTCCTATTCTTTCGCTATGCCTACTTCTTTATGTCTCTAAAACCTGCTATTTACCCTTGAGACTTCTGATTCCTCAATGCCTCCTGATTCTCTCAGTCTAACTCCCTAATTTAACTTCTCTTCTTTTGCCATTTTGATCCTTTACTCAGTCATTTTAATAGTATATTTTTCCCTGATCTGGAATCCTTCCTTGACACTGTTGTATCATATCTAAATCTCAACCCTGGGTTATTCTCCCATCATAGGCTTCTCTCTTCCCTAAATGCTTTTTGAGGAAGTCGTAAGCTATGTTGATTTGGTCATATGAAAGCCTATCTAAACTCATGTGAACCCTCACCTCTTCACAGGAATCTTTCGTTTAATTTATTCCTGCTTGATGTACCATGGTAGCTATTCTAAGCCTTCCCTTTTCTCAGGTCCCCAAGTTACTACCTCCCCAAATCTCCTTCCCTCCTTCATACCTCCAGGCTTGTCTTTATCTTTACCTACATTTCTCCTTTCCCCTTCCTTTCCTCTTCTCTCTCTTTCTCTGTCTCTCTGCCTGTCTCTCTCATTAATCATTGATTCCCTCTCTCATTTTCAATATCTCCCTCAATTGACTCTTCTCCTTCCATGTACAAAATGGTCAACTCTTCTAAAACAATTTTAAAACCAATCAACTACTCTAAAACCAATTTTAAAAATCATCTTCCCTTGATATTGACACCCACTATTGTCTCCTTCACAGCTAAATTTTTTAAAAACCTCTACTTCCTCATCATTCACAACTCAGACCTCTGAAATATGACTTCTGTTTTTACCGTTGTAGTGAAATAGCCCCCTCTAAGGATGCTAATGACTTCTTAGTTGCCAATCTCAATAACCTTTTCTCAGTACTCATCCTTCTTGACTTTTGTGTAGCATTTGCCATCATAGACCACTCTCTTCTTAATTCTCTCTCCTCCATCAGCCTCTGGGGCACTGTTCTCTCCTGTTGCTCCTCTCAAATGTCAAACTGCTCCTTTCTTGTCTTTTTCTCTGTTCCATCTTCTTTGACCTTAGTAGTTAGTGTAGGTATTCCCCAAGTATTATGGACTTAGCTTTTTCTTCTCTTTCTCTATTTTGTGACCTTGATCAGTTCTGCTCATTACCACATTTTCAATGATCACCTCCAAGAGGAGTATGCCAGAATGGAGAGAATGCCGGAGCTAGAGTCATATAGTTCTTGCTTTGAGTCCCATCTCTAACAACTAGCAGCTGTTTGACTACAGGTAAGTCACTTTAGATCTTTATGACTTACTTTCATCATTCAGGAAAACTGTTTCATCATCTTTAGTAATAACTATAGTTCTCATGTCAAAGTATCTTGATGAGGTCAAGATAAGATAGTGCATGTAAAACATTTTGCAAACCTTAAAGCACTTTATAAATGGCAATTATCATTATTATCTCCCTTTGAAGCTGATGTTCATTTTCAACTTCCTACTGGAAATTTCTACTTGATTCACTGATACCTTGAATCAACACAGGCAAAAACAAACTTATCTCTTCCCCAACTTCCCTCCATCCAAGTCTACATGTTTCTGTTGCATTGTCTTCCTAGCTTCCAGACTTAATTCTCTCAAAGTACTATAGTAAGAGCACTGGCTCTGGAGTGAGAGGAACTGGGTTCAAATCTCATCTCTGATAATTACTACCTGTGTGACCTTGAACAAGTCACTTAACCTCTCTTGGAGTTCAGCTTCCCTACCTACAAAATGAGCAGGCTGGACAAGATGGCTTCTTGGGGTTCTTTCTACCTCTTGATCTCTGGTACTTTGACCCTTACTATTCACATCTGGTCAGTTGCCTATTGCTGATCTTTCCAGTCTGTTCTCCTAGGGACCTCATTCAACACTACCATAATCATCATTCAAGTCCCCATTACTTCTTTCCTGGATTGTTGTAAAGGGATCTTATGTTCTCCCCCTCTCTCCATCATCTCTTTTCTTCCTCACAGCTGTCAAAATAATTTTTCTGATGCACAGAGAGTGGCTCCTTATTAATTCTAGGACAAAATAACAATAGCTGACATCTATAATAGTGCTTTATGATTGACAAATTACTTTACATACACATCGTGTTTGGTAGAAATTCCTTACCCTAATTAAGGAATCCATTTCAAGCTGATCTTTCCAGTATTATATCATGCTGTTCTTCAAATTCTCTATTCCTGCTAAACTGGAATATTAGCTACTCTCCCAAAACATCCTGTCCTCTATTTTAACCCTTCTGTGCATTTTGCATTCTAAGCGACTATTTTCATGTTTAAAACACATTCCCTCCATATCTACGAGACCTATTAAAATCTTTTTTTCCTTGAAAGGCCCATTCAAGTACCACCTTTCTCATGTTTATTCAGTTATGTTTGACTCTACATGATCCCATTTGGGGTTCTCTTGCCAAAGATACCAGAGTGGTTTGCTGTTTACTTTTCCAGCTCATTTTACAGCTGAAGAAACTGAGGCACCTTTCTCAAGAAACTTTTTGTGTTATCTCAGTTGAATGTTCTTATCAAAATTATCTTAGAGTACTTTGAGTGTAAAACTTCTTTGTCCTTATCAAACCTTAACCTTATATCATTCTACTCTGTTTATATGCCTGATCCTCCCGCATTTCCATTAGACTCTAAGCTCCTTGAGGGTAGGCACTTAATTTTGCTTTTTAATCTCTATGTGTACTGGTTCTAGCACAGTGCTTTGTGTATAGTAAGCACCTATTAAATATTATTCCATTTTACACTGACATAAAACTTATTAAGTACTAAATAATAAATTATTTCACTGAACAATTGAGTATAAATGTATTTATATTTGCTACATTATATTTACATATACTATATTATATTTACTATACAACTACTTCAGTTTGGGATGATGGTCAACTTTTTTCAAAGTGAGGGAGCCTTTTTGCAGTTTAATCTTATTTGCAATATCTAGCTAGCATGGCAGATCTTGTGCTAGGCTGCAGTCAGGAAGACCTGGATTCAAATCATGCTTCATATACTTACTATCCATGTGTCGAGTAAGTCACTTAACCTTTACCAACCTCAGTTTCTTTACCTATAAAATAGTGATATTAATAGCACTAAACTCACAGAGTGGTCCTGGTTGTCCCCTTCCTCAATTCTTATTAATATTTGTGGTTTAAAGGCCTGGCTTTTTCCCCGAATATGAAACTAACTCTGCAAGACATTTCTACTTCTTCCTCTTCTTTACTAACAAGGAATAACTTGTGTCAGTAGAACTTCTAAACTTACTGCTGTCCAGGGACACACTGAGATCCCAATAAGCCAAGCCACCAGTTTTCCATGAATTGATGATAGTGGCACTTTCTTATAAAAGTTATTCCAATATTTAAAACTGGCATTTCTACCTTGGAATTCAAATCTTTTATCCTAAAAACAAAGCAAATTTCTTTTCATGTCCATTTTTTCAGTGGGGAAAGGGGAAGTTTGTAAGAAAGATGTTGAAGTATGGGGGAGAAAAAAAAATGGTGAGATTGATTTTAATATTCGAGAAAAGGAAGTAGAAGAGGGAAAAAAAGGCAGAAAGAACAGCGGGAGACTAGAGGATACTGCGTTCAGTTTAGAGATTTGTTGTCCGGATTGGGAACATATGTTGTGGCTTCCTTGTTAAATTTCACAGGGAAGAAATGTTTTCCTAAAATACCCTGTAATTCTCAGTCAGTTTAGTGTAGCACATTCTAGCCTGAGTAGTTTTACCACGGTGGTATCCAGTCTTTCTCCTCAGAAGCTGTCCAGCCTTCTGTCACACATTTTCTTTTGCACTGTATCTGAATTTACTAACACGCTTGGGTTGTGGGCACACCAAGCTCAGGCTGCCTGCTCCCTGGGAGGGACGGCCAGGTGAGGGTGAATTTTGCTCAGGAGAGGGAGTGAAGAGGGAGAGACAGACATAGAGGGTGACACAAGCAGAGACCCAGATACAGGGATGGAGAAAGGCATCAAAGGTAGAGACAGACACCTGTAGTCTGACTCATAGCAGTTCCTCAGCGAGGCTCTTCCTCAGCTTTTCCTGGAGACGGAGCCTGGTTCCAGACACCCAGATAAGCTCCATGCTTCCCACCTACAGACTGTTCTGCTCCTGGTGCGGTGGTGCGCGCGCGCATATGTATTGTTGGAGCGAGCACACGGCGAGCACAGGGTGAGCACACGGCGAGCACACGGCGAGCACACAGCGAGCTCACGGCGAGCTCACACTGAGCACACCGCGCACACAGTGTGGCTTCCGAGGTTCGGGTCATTCATTTCAGCGCCGCCAGCCACCGCAGACTAAACACCCGCGAGCCGGCAGCGGTGGGGGCGCGGCCGGGGGCGGGGGGCGCGGGCCAGCAGGTGCATGTTACGTGGCCCTGGGGGGGGGGGTCTCTCCGCCCCCGCCCCGCCTCTGGCCGGGCTCCGTCTTGGTGCGCAGCCCGAACTCCTCGCCGGGTGTGGAGGCGCAGAGCTGGCTCCCCGCCCCTTCTCTCTCCCAAGCTCCCCCCCACCCCCCTTTCTGACCGCTGGGAGACACTGGCAAGGGTAGCGAGCCCAGAATCCGCTGAGTAGAAGGCATGGGTCGTGCACCGAGAGGGCGGCGACTGGAGGGAGAGGGCGGGTGAGAAAACTGCCCTCACCCCTCAGTCTGTGCTCCCGGGTACGCCGAGGCACGGCCGTCTCAGCCGCTCAGCCCCAGGCGGGGATCCGCTCGGCACGGTGGGCCACGAAGAGCGGCCAGCGGAGTGACCCCCTCCGAAGTGGCAGCAGCAGCAGGTGGCTCCCCCTGGAACTCGGCGCCAGGAGTCCTCGGGGCCTCATGGGCACCGTCTGCCAGGGTGCGGTGCGCTAAGACGCACCACCGAGAGAGAGCGCCGAGCCTCCCTGCTGTCACACGGGCTGGACACTGATGGACCCCGGGGTCATCGGGCGGAGCCTCCGGCCGCCTCCACCGCCGGCGCCGCCTCCGCGGCCGCTGCTGCTGCCGCTGCTTCTATCGCTGTTGTTGCAGGTGCCCGGCCCGGTCTCTGCCTTTTCGGAAAACCTGCTGAGCGCCCCGGGGGTGATGGGCACCAGTCCGGTCCCCGCCAGCCCCGGGAGCGTGGTGGCTCCGGGAACGACCCCCTTCGAGGAGAGCCGGCTGCCGGTGTTTACCCTGGATTATCCCCATGTGCAGATTCCCTTCGAGATCACCCTGTGGATCCTGCTGGCGTCCTTGGCCAAGATCGGTGAGTGACTTGGTCCCCCTGGTGGGGATCCTTGGAGGACGGCTGGATGGCCAGGTTGGGGACCGGAGGGGGAATGCGGAAGAGGACACCGATCGGGTGCCCGGGAGTCGGGGGTGCCAAACGGAGGTGTGTGGGTGGAAGAGTCTGCTGCTATCTCCCCTTAAAGCAACTGTAACAGATACGGGAGGCTCATTGTGTGAGAAAGGAACGTGAAGCCAGAGCAGTCGGTTTTTTAACTTCAGTATTACATGCACATTGGATGGGAGTGGAGGAGGGAGGGTAAGGACAAAATCGTATAAAATAGAGGGCATTAGTTAATTCTGCCTTGAAAACAAAATGGTCTGAAAGAAAAGCCGATTCAAGAACGTGTAGCAGTGTCTTGGACGATCGAGAAAGTGGGCTGCATTTTGCCAGTGTTACTTGCAGGAAAAGCACTTGAGTTAAATTTTTTAAACCTGATGGCCTGAGAGGAGGTAACATGGTACCTGCTGTGGGCGTCTAATGAAATGCATGGAAAGGTACCAGTGACACAGGAACTGTACAAATGAAAATGAGCTCTTACTCCCTCCTTTCTGAAGCCAGCACTCATTAGGGCACTCTAAGAGGTGAGCCAAAGAAGCTGCACCTACTTTAACTTTTACTAATCGTGGCAATAAACCTTGATGTCTCCTTAGGAAGGAGTGACTGTATAGACTTTGTCACTTAAAAAATCCAATAATATGTTGAATACATAGCCCTTTTACTTTCAGTTGTCTTTCTTTTAATTTTGTTTTAACTTTAAATATAAGATAAATTGGCAATTACTATTTCTAGTCTATTGATTTGAGAGCAGAACTTTACAAGCCCCAGTCCTGACAGGTATTAGCAGTATGACCGTGGGTAAGTAATTTAACCTTAGTCATCAGTAATGTGGAGGAAAATTATAACATCTATACTTCTTACTTTATAGGGTTATTATGAGGACAGTGAATAAGGCACTGGATTTGGATTCAGGAAGACTTCTCTTCAAATCCCATGTCAGATAGTAATCAGTTGTGTGACCCTCTACAGGTCACTTAACCTCCTGGGGCCTCAGTTTCCTCATCAGAAAAATGAGGGAGGTTTGATTCCATGGATTCCAAGGTCTCTTAACAACTCTGATTCTAAGATAGGTAAATCTTCCAGTACTATACAAATGAGACATTATTACAGTGTTATTACCCAGAACCTTGGGCTCAAATCTTGACTCTGACCTTGATTGCCTGTGTGACCTTAGGCACTTACATGAGTTAACTTCTCTTGGCCTCTGTTTCCTAATTTGTAAAGTGAGAAGGTTGGACCAAAAGGCCTCTGAGCTCCTTTCTAGTTCTAAGTACATGAATCTATCATTGTTTTCTACTGGGATAAGAGGAAACTGTAAGAGTTTTTAAAGAGTCCATTAATAGTGACCTGGAGAGACATCATTTGATAACAGTGGCTGTGTGATAGTATTGTTACTAATGGACTATTTTAAAGTTCTTTGAAAAATACCACATGAGGGGCTAAATACTTTCCTCACTTCCCAAACAAATATATACATTATTAGAAATTATGTATATACACCTGCCATTTCTTATTTGTCCCTGTGCCTTTGCAGGCTTGGGTTCTCCTCATTCCAGTGTTTCCATTACTTCCTGTTTATATCTTCCTCTTGTTGCTTTTCCCTCTATTTACTGAGGTTTTTCTTAGTTCTCTGTTTATCTCAACCTTCTTTAAGCCTGTTTGCTCTGTGACCTAGCTTCTTGGACTTGCCTCAGGTCTTTTTTTCCTTCTTGGATTTTCATGGTATTTTCTCTTTTGTTATGTATCTTGTTTGTTAAAGTAGGCCATCCTGGTATTAGTAATGATTTCATCTGTGAAAGAATGTCCAGTGTGGAAACTTCCTTCATGTGTACAAATCAGCAACTCCAATATGCTATCTTAGAGAGTTCCCTGAGGCAAGGAGAGGGTCCAGTCCCCAAGATGGTATGTCAGATGTAGGATTTCCAACCAGGACATCCTGATTTCTCTGTGTCCAACTGCATAGAGAAGCTTCTTGCTTACTAAGTACTTTCCTAATATTAGTTGTCACTGTATCTTTCATTTTTCTTTCTTTCTCAAGTTATATATTTGTTTCTTTCTCAAGAAATATATGTATTTCTCAAGTCACCAATTTCCTATATCTGACTTGCCTCGAATTCCTTACTTATTTCATATCCATTGTTCCCTCTCTCTTCCCCTGAATCTTAAAAGAAAATTGGCAGCTCTCTCAAAGGACTCCTTGGCAGCTGAGTCTGGACTTGTCAGGGGGTTGAGTGAGAGATCTTGAGCTCCAAGTACAAAGGTTGGTTCTAAAGGCAGAGAAGCACATCTCTAAGGTGTTTCTCCCAGTCCTGCTCAGCAGTCCACTTCTGCTACAGCTAACTCTGCCTTGAGATGAGCCCCTCAAGGCATACAGAAGCCCTAGTAGAATACAGAATAATTCTGAACTTTCTGAATGTTTGAAAGTAGGACCACCCTAGTGCTGTGGGAATGTGTCTGCTATGCATTCAAATCATTCACCCAGTGATTTAGAATCCATGTTTAGGTTCTCATGATGACTGGACAAGTTGTTATTTCTAGTGTTGAACCAGATAAAACCTGATAGAATTTTCTCCAATATTTTGAAGGTTGCGTATCTTCAATTATTGAGGGTAGCTTGATGCTAGGAGGGTAGCGTGACTCTTTAGACTCATACAATTTACTACTCACCCTCATGATGTCATTGGTTCTCTTGTACAGCCAAGGATGAACATCAACAGTAATAAGGCACTTCTACATACTTAGTCTCATTTTTATGTTAAATGGATTTAGGGGCAAAATACCAGCTTCAGATCCCAATTCTATCTCCCACTAGAATGAAGAATTGGACAAGTCAGTTGACTTCTCTTAGTACCAGTTTCCTCACCAGTTATTATAGGGATAAAAAATACTTGAGTTGTCTTGAAGTAATTGATGGCACAGCAGCTAGAGTGCTGGTCCCATAATTGGTAAGACCTGAGTTCAAATCCAACCTTAGAAATTTATTAGCTATGATTGCCCCAGTTTCCCTAAGTACACATTGGGGATAATAATAGCATCTATGTCTCAGAGTTGTTGTGAAATTAAATGAGATAATATTTGTAAAGCACTTAGATCAGCAGAGTTGTTAGTCCTGTTAGTCATGTCCAAGTCTCTGTGACCCCATTGGGGGTTTTCTTGGCTGAGATATTAGAGTGGTTTGCCATTTCCTTTTCCAGATCACTTTACATATGAGGAAACTGAGGCAACCAGGGTTAAGTTATCCAAGATCCACACAGTTTAGGAAGTGTCCAAGGGCAGATATGAACTCAGGAAGATGAGTCTTCCTGGCTCCAGTCTGGGTGCTCTATTCACAGCGCCACCTAGCTGCTATATCTCACAGTTGTAAAGATTGGACAGGTCACATTTGTAAAGTACTTATAACAGCATAGTAGGTGTTAATAAAGACCTGGTTCCTTCTTTCCTCATTTATAAAATTGTGAAGAAAGTGTTAGGTAAACCTTAAAAAAAATTTACAAAGGCAAGCAATTGTGACATCTGGATACCTTTGTCATATACTGGGATGTACTCTGATGTATTGGAACTTACATGTCCTTTGAAAACATGAGAGAACTGAACTATAAATAGGTGACGTGTTGGAAATTGTGTCTATAATGGAGCTCATTTGTCCAAAGAAAGGCAGTACGATACTGCAGAAAGAACTCTGGAGTTGGATACCTAAATACAAGTCCTACCTCAGATGTTTACTTATGTGATTTTGGACAAGGCATTGAAGCTTCTCATTTCTAAATGTTTTCTCATTTCTAAAATGAGGGAAGTCTTGGGACGGGCATTATAGTTCAGTGAACCCATGATAAGAAAGTGGTTGAAAAGCCTAAATGTGTTTCTTGTTAAGTCTGAATAATGCCTAGTAATGGTATTCAAAGTACTGTTGCTAAATTCTACTTAGCATAGTATTTGGAAGATCAGAATTCATGCCTTCTTAAGACAATACAGTTTATTTCTGAGGGGAAGGAATGGAATGATACATCTTTTTTTTTTGAGTTGTTTTGTCTTCTGGCAAAATATATTTCCTTTTTAGAAATACATTGAGTGATAAACCCAAGAACCCCAGCTTCTAGGATAAGAACTCCCTGTTGGACAAAAATTGCTGGGAAAGCGATAACAGTGTGGTAGAAACTAGGCATAGACCAATACCTGACACCCTACGCAAGAATAAAGTCCAAATGGGTACATGATCTGGGTATAAAGATTGCTACTATAAACAAATTAGAGGAGCAAGGAATAGTGTATTTATCAGATTTATGGGGAAGGGAAGAATTTTTGACTACACAAGAGATAGAAAACATTATGAAGTACAAAATGAATCATTTTGATTACCTTAAATTGAAAAGTTTTTGCACAAACCCAATGCAACCAAGATTAGGAGGGAAGCAGAAAACTGGGAAAGAATTTTTGCAACTAGTGTCTGTGATAAAGGTTTCATTTCTAAAATATATAGAGAACTGAGTCAAATGTATAAGAATACAAATCATTCCCCAATTGATAAATGGTCAAAGGATATGAACAGGCAATTTTAAGAGGAAGAAATTAAAGCTATCTATAGTCATATGAAACAATGTTCTAAATCACTATTGATTAGAGGGATGCAAATCAAAATAACACTGAGATACCACATCACACCCATCAGATTGGCTAGCATGACAAGACAGGAAGATGATAAATGTTGGAGAAGATGTGGGAGAGTTGGAACACTAATTCATTGTTGGTGGAGCTGCACCACCTCCATGTGATATCTCAGTGTTGTTTATTTGACCCAGCAATACCGCTTCTAGGACTGTATCCCCAAGAGATCATAAAAATGCGAAAGGGTCCTACATGTACAAAAATATTTATAGCAGCACTCTTTGTGGTGGCCCAAAATAGGAAATCAAGGGGATGCCCATCAATTGGGGAATAGCTGAATAAATTGTGGTATATGAATGTAATGGAATACTATTGTGCTAACAAATGATGAACAAGGAGACTTCAGAGAGGACTGGGAAGACTTATATGAACTGATGCTGAATGAAAGGAGAAAAACCAGGAGAACTTTGTACGCTTAAAAAATTCCCAATGGTCTTTTCAGACAAAACGCCTTCCACATCCAGAGAAAGAACTACGGATTTCAATCGCAGAATGTAGCAGATCACTTTCTTTTGTATTACCTTTTGGTTTGTTTTATGATTTCTCCCATTCATTTTAATTCTTCTACACAGCATGACTATAGTGAAAATGTATTTAATAGGAATGTATGTGTAGAACCTATATAAAATTGTATGCTGTCTCAAGGAGGGAGGAGGAAGGCAAAGGAAAAGAGGGGGAGGGAGGGGAAAAATCTAAGTTACATGGAAGTGATTGGAGAACGCTGAAAACAAAATAATAAAAAAAAACTTAAAAAAGAAGAAATACATTGTGTGGTGGATAGAGTACTGGATTTTGAGTCTTGAGGACTAGATTCACATGCTGCCTAAAACAGTACCTGTGTGATTTCTGGCAGGTCTTCAATGTGTTTGGACCTCAGTTTCCTCCTTTGCAAAGTAAGGGAATTGGGTTTCTTGACGTCTAAGGCTCCTTTCAGTTTTAAATCTGTGATCCTGTGTGGATTGAAAAAGCTTAAGTTGAAACGTAATCTGTAGTTTTCATATAAAAATGACATCAATCTTCCTTGTCAACTCTGCAAAACTGAACTTTGACATTACAAGGTCAATGATAATAGATTTAGAAATCTCTGAAAGTTTTTATAGTCTTTACTAGGAAAGAAAATCTATTTGTTAACTTAATCTATTAGCTCATCTGTCTTTCTAAATATTCTTTTGATGCTGGTGGTTTGCTTTGATGATTGACCAGATCGAGATTTTATTGGTATAGGGAATTCCTGATGAGAAAATTCCATCTTCTGTTTTAGGCTAGCATCTTCTCTCTAACTTTCACCGTAGCGGGTACTTAGATGCTGAATGCCTTTTCCAAGCTCACACATACAGACTCTAAAGGCGACCTGTGGTTCACTCTGAAGCAAATCTCAAAACTTCTCAGTTTACATCACTCTTAATTCTTACTTAAAATTGTAAGTGCACACTTTTCTTTGGAAACTTAAGCTGTCTGTATTATAACTGCTTTATGTTGCAGAATTGCAACTTTTAAAGTTTAGTGCCTTATTCAAAAGAAAACAGTATCAATACAGTGTATGTGGAAAGTGGTGCAGGTGGGGTAATAATGTATATGAAGGAGATACACTTGTATGAGGTAATCCAAGAACTAGGATGGGGGAAAGTGGTGGAGGAGGATTTTTGGATCAATGGAGACAAAAATTAAAATGATACTGTCAATGAAATATATATTGTAGACCACCTTGACAGAAATAAGACACAAAGAAAGACAAACCATAAACAAATTGTAAGCCTGATGAAAAGTTATACAATGGCAGTAATAGGAAGCTTGGGTTATCTAGACTACAGAGCTAGGGCTGTCCTTTCTAAAGCTTTTAATTTGCTTTTAATGATAATTACCTCTTTCAAAATATGGGAGAAGCAAAATGGGGAATTCTATTCTAGTTTTGATACTCACAAGTAAGGAAATGATGGAAATCATGAGTGAAAAGGATCTCTTTACGTTAGAGTTTATTATGGAGAATAGTGCCCCAAATAGTAAAGTTCAAGATAAGCTGGTTAGAAAAGCTAAGGATAGCGGAAATGTGGAGGATTTTGGTTACACTGGGGGAAAAAAAGGTAGCCAAAAATAGGGTAGGCTTGCTCTTGATCTGGTGGGGTCTGCAAAGATAATTACTAGGAGTTAGACAGCTCTGGGTTCTCATCCTGAGCCTACACTAACCACCTGTGTAAGCTTGGACATGTCTTATAACCTCTCTGAATTTTAAAACTTATGCATTTTAGATACATATTTATAAAATTAGTAGTTGCACTAGATGATCTCTAAGATCTCTTCTAGAGCTATCATTTTATGTTGGTAATTAAAATGCAAATTTAAACAATGAATAAGAATGAGAAGGGTGATAGAACTGCCTAATGTAGCTTATTTTTGTTGGCAGTGATAATTATGAAAATTTATATTGTATTTTCCCTGCATTTTTCTTTAAAATACATCAATATTCATAGAGTCATGTAAGACCCTTCATAATTAATGCTAAAAGTAAATCTAAGTAGTCTGTTTCTGCTATCTACATGACACAATTATGCTTAAAGAGCCACTTCTTTAATCCTACTCAGCAGAGATGGAGATGATTCTCCTTGTTTTTCCCCAGTCATATTCTTGCAATTGGAGAAATAAGAAGGGAGCTTACTAGTCTCTAGAGCCAATGGTCAAGCTTTGGGGGAAAAAAAAATCGCAGACTTGAAAGGGAAGCCTTAGTTTCAAATCTCAACTGGATCATTAATTTACTTATTTTACCTTAGCTGAATTCATTAACCTCTCTGTACCTCACTTACTTTAGTTGTAAAAATAGGCAGATACCTGTCCAACTTATCTTCTGTGTTTTGAGGATGATGCACACACACATAAATACATACATACAAACGTGTAGATGCATACATATAAAGGTTTATGTTTATATGTATATATGTGTATATATAATGCATATGTGTACATATGAATATATGTGGATATATGTAAACATTTATACATGTGTATATATGAAAATAATTGGCAAAAGCTAAAGGAGCTACCCAAATAAGAGTTATTCATATAACCATAACTCATAGTTATAGAACTCTTCATATATATCATCTAATATTTGATATTTAGAACCCTGTGAATGAGGCAGAATTGATATGATGATCTCCATTTTATTCATAAGGAAACTGAATCACAGAGAATTGTTACTCACTATCTCACAGCTAAAAATGGCAGAGCTGGGTCTAAGAAACAGATTTTGTGACTCCTGCTATTTCTGGTATACCACACTGCCTCTCTTATGTTCACCATCGTTGTCATCATCATCATTACCACCTTTACTTGTCTTCCATCTCCCACAAGCCTTTGAACTCTTCCATGGCAATAACCATGTCTTCTGTGCTCTCTGCAAGTCTCCAGCCCTCAATAAATGTTATTAACTGATTGATAGACAGCCTGAATAATAAAGATATCATCACTGCTATTGATGATATAAATTATAGCACCATTCTTTTTCAGAACAGGGAAAACCTGTGATTTCTTTGATATATAGAATCTCAATAAGGGGACTTCTCCTATGCAGATCATCATAGGCTCTGCAGCTTTCAGTTTTAAGAAAGTTGCTTAGGGCAAATTTACATGAGGTGGCACAGTTAAAGGGAGGACATGAATCAAAGTTACCTTAATTGCAAAGCCAGTTCTCTGTCTGATAGGCCACCTTGCCTACCGACACTAATATTCGATTAGTGGGGTAAATTTCCTTGTGTGCTCAGACGGCCTGTCTCTTCTTTTCTCTCTATCACCTCTTGGTAGTCCCTTTACTTCCTATGCTCTCAATTCTCACATCTGTACATAAGACTCTGAAGTCTGTGTATGAAACCATGCTCTTTCTCCTGAGTTTCAAACCTGCATATCAACTGTGTGTCATAAATCTCCCACTGTATATACCATAAGTATCTCAAACTCAACATGTCTAAAACAACTTGTCTTTTCCTCCAAAACCTTACCTTCTTCATTATTTTCTCATTTCTATTGAAGGCACTACCATACTTCCAGTTGCATGGGTTTCCAGCCTCAAAGTCGGCCAGTACTCTTCTCTCTCCTTTATACTTCACATCTAATCACTTTCCAAGTATTCTTGATTCTGCTTCCACAAAATAAGTTTACTTATTCTCCTTCCCTCCATTCACACAACCACCTTCAGGTGTTCATCTCACCTTTCCTAGATTTTTGCAACAGTCTCCTAACTGGTTTTTCTACTTCCATGTTCTGCCTCTCTGATCCCCTCTTTATATAGCTGCCACATTAATATTCCTAAAGCCCAGCTCTAATCATGGCACACCTGTGCTCAAGAAGGCCCATTGGTTTTCCATTGCTACAAATTCCTTTGGTTTTTAAAGCTCTCCTTTATCTATCTCCAGCCCAACTTTCCAGACATATCACATATTGCGTTCTTTCATGTACTCCCCTCCACCCACTTCCCAGCCAAACTTTCATGCTTGCTATATTCTATACATAGCTTTCCATTTCCCATCTCTATCCATTTTCACAGATTTCTAGAATGAGCAACCAATTCATCTCTAACTCACAGAATCCCTAGCTCTCTTCAAAGCTCATTTTAAAGTTGAGTAAGACAAGATTCTTGCCCCCAAGGAGCTTATAATCTGATAGGAGAGATAAAGCATCCCTACTGATAACCCTATTAAAGGTAAAATTTTGAACAAAAGTTATGCTGAAAGTTCACAGAGGGAGAATAGGGTCAATCAACCAAATTATTAAGGTGGTCGAGTGGATAAAGGGCTGGATTTGGAATCAGAAAGAGCTGAGTTCCAATATGGCCTTAGATACTTGTTAGCATTCTGACCTTGGGCAAGTCATTTAACCTCATCCACCTCAGTTCCCTAATCTCTAAGAAAGAGGAGAATAATTGTACCTCCTTCCCTCTCATGGTTTTTGTGCAGATAAAATGAGATTGTATTTGTAAAGTGCTTTGTAAACCTTTAAGGTTTATATAAAAATTAGCTGTCATTAAGCACTTACTGTGTTGCTAGCACCAAAGTAGGTACTGGGGACACAAAGAAAAGAAAAAAAAGAAAAAGAAAAAAAATAATTTCTGCTTCCAAGGAGCTCCTATTTTAATGGGAGAGTCCACATTCAAATGAGAAATATATTAGTACAAATTGGAGGTAATCTAAGAGGGAAGGCACAGACATGAAGAGGAAGTGGGAAAGGCTTTTTGCGGAAGGTAATATTATCTGAAACTTGAAGAAAGTCACGGAAGCCAAGGAATGGTGATGAGGATGAAGAATATTCCTGGATGGGGGGAAGCCAGTGAAAATGAAAAGTTAGGAGATGGAATATCTTGTACAAGGAATAGCTGGGAGACCAGTGTCACTAGATCATAGAGTATGGGGATAGGGATACAGTGTGAGAAGATGGGAAAGATAGGGAGGGGGCAGGTTCTGAAGAGCTTTTAAAAGCCAAGTAGAAGATTTTTCTGTTTGATCCTGGAGGTAATAAGGAGCCATTCAAGTGTATTTATGGGAGGGATTGAGGGGAAAAATGACAAGGTCAGACCTGCGGAAAATCACTTTGGTAGCTAAGGATTGAGGAGAGACTTGAGGTAGGGAAAACAACAAGAAGGTTATTACAGCCATCTGGGTGTGAGAATATAAAAGTCTGCATCCAATCAAGTTGTCAGTAAGCATATATTAAGCACCTACTGTGTACGAGGCAGTGAACAAAGTGCCAGGGTGGTGGCAATATCAGGGAAGAAGAGATAAGATACAAGAGATACTGTGAAGATAGAATCAACTGGACTTGACAACAAATTGAATATGAGGGGCTAGAGGGAGTGAGAGGTTGAAATTGCCACCTAAGTAGCAAAAGGAGAAATCAAGAAACCATTGTGGATGGCACATTGAAGGATGTTTAGCATTTCAGGAGAATTATTGGGGAGAGAGCAGGGGAGTGTATACTGGGTAGTGGGAACATTATAAGTAAAAGGAAGCAGGAAGATGTAGAGCTTGTTTAAAAAAATGGCAGATCTCTAGTTTTAGTGGATCACAGAGTAGATGAAGAGAAGTAATGAGAAGTAAGGCTGGAAAGACTGAGTCCTAATTATGTCACTACATGGCTGACCTTAGTTTTTTTGGTTGAATACTGGATTCGTCAGAATGCTCTGAGGTCAGATTTTGACCTCGCTTTCCTATCTGGTAATCTTATCAAGGATTAGCACTTATTCTCTCTTAATTAGTACAGAAAAGTACCTGTTGGCATTCTCTCAAAATCATTTAAATTTACATAACACTTGTCGTTGTTCAGTCACGTCAGCGGTGTCTGACTCTTCCTGACCCCATTTGCGGTTTTCTTGACAAAGATATGGGAATGGTTTGCCATTTATTCTTCAGCTCATTTCAGAGATGAGGAAACTGGGACAAATAGGCATGTGACTTATCCAAGGTCACACAGCCAGTTAGTGTTGGAAATCAGATTTGAACTCAGGAAGACTAATCTTCCTGACTCCAGGCGCATCACTCTATACAGTGTGCCAACTACTTGCTCCCAACATAGAACTTAAGATTTGCAAAATGTTCAATTTCTTATCCCTGTTCACACAGCTAGTAAATGTCTGAAGAGGAATTCATAAAATCATTGAACCAGGACCATAAATCTAGAACTAGAAGGGATCAGGTCCACAAATCTAGAACCAAAAGGGATCAGGACCATAAATTGAGAAGTAGAAGGGATTGGGACCGTAAATCTAGAACTAGAAGGGATATCCCAAATCATCTAGTCCAGTCACCTCATTTTATAAAATCAATACAGCATAGGGGATAGCGCTCTGGACTTAAAATAAGGAAGACCTGATTTTGAATTCTTCCTTTGATAATTAATAGTTCTGTGACCTAGGGTCAGGACTTCTTTCCGTTTCTTCATCTATAAAACTGTGATAATAATAAATAGTATCTACCTTATAGGTTATCAGATAGTGCTTCAGACACTTACCAGCTGTGTGACCCTGGACAGGACACTTAACCCTGGTTGCCTCAGTTTCCTCATCTGTAAAATGAAATGGAGAAGGAAATGGCAAATCACTAACAAACCCCAATTGGGATCTTTAAGGATGGGACGTGACTGAAACAATGGAACAGCAACCTTGTAGGGTTGTTTTGGGGCCAAATGAAATCATATACACACATATTACTGTATGATAGGACCCTAGATTGAGAAATGGGAAGAATCTAATATTTAATCCATTCCTTTCATTGGAATTTCGGTGGAAATTCACACATAAAGACGTTAAGTAATATAGTACCTTACATCTAGTAAGCGCGAGGCAGAATTTGAACTGAGATCCACCTGATTCCAAAGCTGGCCTTGTATTTGTCACAGTGCCTTTTATATGTAAATGTTAGTTATATCCATTATTATTATGAGTAAGAAAATGGAAGTCTGTAGAAATTAAATGACTTACCAGGAATCACACAGATAGTAAGCATTAGAAGCAAAATTTCAACCAAATTCCTCAGGTTCCAAGGCCAGTGCTCTTCCTGCCAAGGAAAGAGCCTTCAGGTCTAACAGTTTCCCATGTACTGTACTATGCTGTAGATACACCTTTAAAGGATGACATTGGCTGTTCTCAGTAGAAGATATTAAATGAATCCTATAGACCAAGCACCCAGCCTTCGTACCAATCAGTTCCTCATTAACACTACTTTAGTACTACAGCTGTTAAGACTTCAAAGGAATATAGTGTGCACCACATAAGAGCTCAGATACTTTTAGCAAAGGAAATGCCAGCAGAAAAAAAATTCTGTTCATTAAAAAAAAAACTAACATTTATTTGCCTATTTATAAATACATTTATCCACCTCAAGATTTAGAGACCCATGATCTCTTAGATGTATTTCCCCCAACAGAGTACAGTTTCACAACTTCTAATTGCCTTCCCAGCCCATGGGAGGCTTCTGTTTTAAATACATACATGTCCTGTTTTAAATACATACATGCTTTGACCACTGAGTTTGGAAACCTTCCTCTAGTTTTCCTGATATTACAAAACAGAGGCACCAACGGATCACACAAGCTATCACTTTTCCCTTGCTCTTGCTAAAGGAGCAATTATTATTATTATATATATTATATTATATATATTATATTATCTTTATCATGAAGTGTTTATGTAGGCCATAGCAAATTTAGGCATAATCTAAGGGCTATTGTGACTTCAATGAGATGATGGATGTAAAAGCACCTGGAAAAATAGAAAGCCCTACGATTATGTAAGGAATGATTAAAAAATTGTGCTCAATTGCTGCTGAACAGAGAGAGAGACAAGGGTGCTAATAGGTTTTCTAGAGTTAAAGGGAATAGCTAACTGGACAAGATCAGTGAAGGAAATTTTTGTTTGTTTTTGTTTTGACAGTGGTTCTTCCTCTTGCCCAGTGTAGTGTACACTCAGGAGTTTGATTTTACTGCTGATTAGCATAAAAGTTTTGACCTACTTAGCCCAATCTCCTTCCGCCCCCACTTCTGCAGGGCTCACCATATTGGTGTCAGACTTATTGTCAACACGGATAGGTGTTACTGATGGTAATAAAACTCATGGTCTTACTGCAGTTCAGAGCTGTCAAGCTTGAGCAATCCACTGCCCTTATCCTCTGTAGTAACAAGTATACATTGCTATGTCAGGGGGAAATTTTCTTAAAAGAGGTGAATCATAGGCCATATTTCAAAGAAGGAAAGTGAGGTAGATCGTGATCATATGAAACAGGGCGTCATGAATGCATGTGAAGAACAGCATGAGTTCAAACTCAGATTTGGCTAAATTGTGGGTTTTGATAGTAAGCAGATTTGCCTAGCAGGAACAGAGGAGTGTGACCTGAGCTGGACTGAGGAATTCATGCAATTAAGTGCTGCTGGGAAAGGTATTTGGTGGGAACCCTAGAATGCTATGAATGGTAGGCTCAGTTCAATTTAGCCATTATGGATTTCTGAGAAAAGGGATTGATCACTTCTGAATGATTCAGTTCAGTCCAACAAACACTTATTAAGTGCCTACTATAATCCACAGTCTGTTAGGGGAGGGGAATTAATGCTGGAAAGAAGGAAGGAAGCTAGTTCTATTTATGGATAGTTATTATAATAGGAAAGATGGTGGCTAGGTCCTGATTTCATACTTACACTGAATAATCCATTGTGGTTTGATAGGAGGTTGTAGAGGGAATTCTTGCTCAAGTAGGGGTTGAACCACATGGTTTCCTGAAGTCTCATCTATTTCTGAGTTTCTGTAATCCCAAATGTTTAGTTAGAAAGACAACTTATTCACTAGTCTTCCATTGCCATCCTTCTCCAATGTCAGAAATTTTTTTCCCATGAAAATCCTTACTTAGAAGTTCAGCTCTTGACAGCTGTGAAAGAACTGAGTCCTTTAGAATAATTATAATAGTTATAAATAATAGCAGCTATTATTTTTATAACACTTTTAAGGTTTGCAAAAGGATTTTCAAGTATCATTTCATTTTATCCTCACAAACAACTCTGGGAAATATTACTATTTCTATTCTTATGGATGAGGAAACTGAGGCACGCATAGATGAAGCGACTAGTCCCAGAACCCATCCATAGTGTCTTTAAGACATCAAGATTTAGTGAATTTTCCTAATTCTTAGAGGATGACAGCAACTTAAACTGAAAATCAAAGGAACTTAACTATTCTTTCAACTTCAAGTAGTTTGGTCAAGTTTGGTCAAGATGCTGAACTTGAAATCAGGAAGACCTGAATTTAAATCCTACCAAGGCAGCTTTCTAGCTTTGCGCTCCTGAGCAAGTCACTTAAACTTTCTCAGCCTCAGGTGTTTTGTTTTGTTTTCTTCATCTGTGAGGGAATTATAATAGCACCTATTTCACAGGATTGTTGTGAGGCTTGAGTGAGATAACCTGTATAAAGTATTTTGCAAACCTTCAAACACTATGTAATTGGTAACATTATTATTTTCCAGACTCTGATGAGGTCAAAACATTTCTCTGATACAGAAATAAGTCTCATGATGATTCTGATGACCTAACTTATTGAGACTGTAAGAATGGATGCATACTATTTTTTGGAGCAGTTGTTGGAGCATTTCTCGGGTGGCACAGTGAAGAACACTGCACTCAGAATCAAGAGAGACCTGGGTTTTAAATTCTATGGTGGGAAATAGAGAAAAGTTTCTAAGTTCATTTCAAATACATTTTCTAGTACTCTGCTTGAGCAGTATAATCGTGGCCAGCTACAGATGCCAGATAAACCCCCTTTTTGATCCTCAGTTTTCTCATCTATAAAATGGAGATAATGATACCAGTGTACAACCTAATATAGTATACTATAGCAGATAGCATGCTGGACTTGGAATCAAGAAAACCTAGGTTCAGATCTTGCCCTGTAAACTGTGGGATCCTGAGTAAGTTTATCTCTGTGTGCCTCAGAGAACTTCACAGGATTCACTGAGATTGTGTCTGCACTGGTGGAGGGTGTTCTCACACCAGGTATTCCCCTTGCTGCCAAAATCTTTATTCCCCCAGGAATTCCACAGGAGTACCAGGAGCTGTTACGAGGCTCAAATGAAATAAAGTATACTAAATAACTTTGTAAACCTTGGAGAACTATGCAAGTGCCCGTTATCATTATCATTGCTATTATATAATTAATAATAATTACCGTTATTGCCATTTTATTACTGAGAAGCCAGTACTCTCTTCTGGGGGGTTAGTTACTGACTGTGATTTCATTTGTATAATGGACTCCTAGATTAAGAAAATTACCTTCACAGATGCAGATTGGGACATTAAGAAATAATTGCAGGGGGTCACACAGCCAAATAAAAGTCAGAGTCAAGACTTTTACCCAGATTTTCTTGTTTCCAAAGCTATCTCTGTATCTATTATGCCACACAGCATTTGTTATATTCCCTAATATTAGGGAATTACATTTAGAGCATAACAAGGTGACTGTTGTTCAGTTGTTTTGGTCATGCCCAACTCTTTGTGACCCCTTTTGGTATTTTCTTGGCATAGATACTGGAGTGGTTTGTCGTTTCCTTCTCCAGCTCATTTTCCAGATCAAGAACCTGAGGGTTAAGTGATTTGCTTAGGTCACTCAGCTATAAGTGTCCAAGATCATATTAAATTTAGGTCTTCCTGACTCTAGATCTGGCATTCTATCCACTGTGCCAACTAGCTGCCCTAATCTGATGTCCAGTATAAAAAAAGCACTGATATCCGTTCCATTGAAAAGAATTAAATTAGGTAAGATTTATGGAGGTTATTAATATGCTTTGTTCTATTTAAGTAAATGGTAAATTCTACTTAAAAATAGAAATTATCATACCCAATTAGTACATAACACTGAATCATTCAAGAATCTGTATAATTTAAGGATGTTTGGCAGAAAAGAGTAAACCATTCACTAATTTGAAAGGGATGAAAGCATGCTGGCTCCGGGCAGTAAAATCCAGTTTAGGAGAGTTGCCTGGAAGTTACTTTCAATTATTGACTTTTGTGAAATTAGCATTTAATCTAGGTTGCTGTAAAGCAGAAACCTTATCAAAAGTCATTCAAGGTAATTGTCACACCCTGATCCAGAATAAGCATAGAGACAAATTCATCACAACTGAAATACCCTCCTTGGTCTGCCATCTCAGCTTTGTTGGCAGTAGAGGGCAGAGGGAAGAACCAAACTCTGATTGTCATACTCATGCCGCCATAAAGACAGATCCTTTCCAGGTCAAATATAAGTATTTCCTCGTTAGCCATTGTTATGGCATGCCCCAGGAATTAGAAATCAGTACTGCTATCCATGATGTACACTGAAATGAACTCAGATCAATAACAGTGACTTTTCTTTTGATGGAGAACAGGAAGTTAGTGCCATGTCATAAAGTTTAGAATGAATTACAAGCTCTGTAAAATCACATGGTACCGTTAAACCTTTTTTTATAGGTGTGAGATTTGGACCTGCTGCAACAGCTTACTCAGAAGGAGTTTCATTAGCGACAGTTGTGCTATGCTTAACATGAAGCAGTAGGAGAAAGAACAGTCAATCCAGACTGGATAATAGTATTCAAGGGCAACTTTCAGTGTTTGAAAATAAGACATCTAAAGTTCTCCAGAGATAGCCTTGGATTGGAGGGGACAGAATACAAAATGAGAGTTTGGGGAATGGAACCTGAGTTTGAATCTTGACTTTGCCACTTTTTGTGCAACTTGTGTGATCTTAGGCAAGGACTTAACTTCTCTAGGTTTCAATTTCCTGAAATGTAAAAGAGGGCATTAGGTTGCATCTCTTAGGGCTCTTCCAGTTATAGATTTATAGTGCTATGATTTTGTAAATGAGGGCTGATTGAAGAGAGAGGAAATTTATTTTACAATTCATATAATTGTTATATAAAGTGAGGAATGCAGTGCCCACGTGCTATCTGAATGGGTCTTGCTATACAAGAGACATCACCTGGGTCTGAATAGGGAAACATCTGGCAGAAACATCTGGCAGACATAGACAAAATCATTATAAACCTGATAGGTAATGTTACAAAACTCAATTGACCTGAACTTACTGAATCAATCTTCCATTGGCTGTCACAGATTCTGCAAATATAGCTGGAGAGAATGGAAAAGAGGAGGTGGAGGGGAACTTTTCTACCTTTTACACATGTTTCTAGTTCCCTTCAAATAAAATTTACATATCATAGTAGCTTGGGATGGAAGAAGCCACAATTTAGATAACTACATTGGGGATGCTTTGGAGGGAAGTAGGTAGGGTGTTTAAGCCAGCTGTGAGAACAGGGTGGGGGACAGGGGAGGGAGGAGAATCACTAAATTAATTAGGAACCTTTTTTTTAACAGCACAAGAATAATGGAAGAACTTATAGAAAATTAAAACTGTGAATCATTCTAAATTAAAAGGTGGCAAACACTATGAACAGACAGTGCTACAGTTTCCTCTACCTATTTTTTCACTTGCTCTCCTCAGCTCCCAGGTATCATTTCCACATTATATTTTGGTAAGGAAAACCATCATGCCAGTTCCATTTAATCACATAACTTCATGTCACTTTTTCATCAGCATCTTGGGAAGAAGTCTATGAAATGACCAGATTAGCCAATTAGCAGTGACCCCACTGAATTCAGATGTTTTAATGGAGATTGTAGAGACCCAGATAAATACCTACAAGTCACAGTGGAATAATTAAGACAGTAGTCAGTACCTAAAGCAAAAACAGTGCCTGTAACAGTCATTTATTTTCTAATTCTACATGGGGATTGGGGTGTAGCAGCAGCCATGTTAGGATGGGGAAATAACCCACTACTAGAATTTCTTCTTGTTATTGAATATGTAATTTTTCACTCAATATTTAGGGCCCTCCCAACTGTACCTGACCAAAACCTATTTAAGGGAAAGGGGCTATTTAGAAGACTTATCTTTTCCCCCTTAGATCATTGAATACCTAACCTGGTCAGGCATTCCAGCCTCTTAATTGTAGTATAATCCTTTGATATGTCTATGGGATATGAATGGGACAAAGCAGGAATTGTCTGCCATTCAGAAGGACTGGTATGCCTTGGATGCCCTGTCCCAACTCAGGATATTGTACTTGCTACAAGATTCTATTAGGTTCTCCATGTTTGTATCTTCTGGGTTTGATGATAGGAATAAGGAGGAAACCAAGCCAGTCACTTAATATAAGGGTAGAAATTCATTGTTATCAGGACTGTTGCAAATAAGGAAGCGGACCTGGTGCAGTAAACTTTTTTGGGGGAAAGGTTATCTTTTTCCCTAGGGTAGATTAATCTGAGAACCAGCTGTGGGCCCTCTGGAGAGTTTTTGAGACTTTGGCAGGCAACTCCAGGGACTGTGGAAACCATTTCTCTGATTTTTTTCACCTTTTTGTCTATGGCTTTAATTCATTTTTATCCTCTGGTTTCCTTTTAAGTGACCTGCAAAATCAGTTCTAGCAGAAGAGATTGAGTTTGTTACTATTTTATATGATTTTAGTAGGAGAACCATTTGCTTAAATGGTTAAGCAAAAGTTTAAGAGTTTCAAACCTAACAGTGATTCATTTTATCACTTGCAGGGTAGTAATTGACTCTAACCTTGTCAACAATTCCTACTTTCAATAGTGATACTGTGACTACTGATTTAGTATGAGAAGCAAACATTCCATCAGAGTTGGCTACAAAGTCTTCCCCATGATGAAAAAGAAGGAATTGCATCAAAATTTTAAAATATACACAAGAAAAAAAGTACAAAAGGAGATACAAACAGATCAATTTGTTATTATTTTGTTAAAATTAATGTTATATGTTTTAAAGAATTATATAGTAGCATATGTATAGTATATTTGGTATTCCATACATGTATGTACATGTATTTCTTTAAAAGCAAATCATATATAACTAATTCATAGTTCCTTTTTCAATGTTCTTTCTTATTTCACTGAACCAGATGCCTAGATTACTCCAAATTTGCTAGAAAAATTGTATGCCCTTTATACTTCTTTATTTGTGCCTGGCTCTGTATTTGAAGAGTTTTATATGTTATACTGGGATTTCTACATGCTCAGAATTAATGACAGCATACTGTTTGGCACTCAGGTTGTTAGTAATTATAAATGCAGCAGTTTTTAGCACCATTCACAGAAAGTGAAAATAAGTTTTTCTGTTAGTATTTTATAGTCCATCACAACCTAACCCCGATCTACTTTTCCAACCTTATTTATACATTCCTTTGCTCTCTATATTCTATCGCCCCCAAACTCTTGCAGTTCCTTACACACAACACACCATTCATCTCCTCTCATCCTTTGCATGACTGTTACTTCTTGCCTGGAGTATAACTTTACCTCTTAGAATCCGTTGGCACCTTCTAATCTGTTCTGGCTCCACCTGCTACATGTGGCCTTTTTTTGTTTTCCTGGCTGCTAATACTCTACTGCTAGTTTATCATGTATTTATTTTAGTAATATTTTATTATATTGTCTATTAATACATTATTATATTAGGTAAGATACATTATTATATTGCATAAGATATAACATATATTATGTCCTATTATACATTGCTAATATAATATATAAGATCATGAACAAGATATATTCTGTGTTATAATATATTCTATATGTTATCATATTGTTAGGATATATGATGTATTAATGTAGCATGCATATTAGGATAGATTACATGGCACATTAAGCATGACACAATATATTATAGGTCATGTTATAACATACAATGTCATATTACACATGGCATATATGATAGCATGTATCATACTATATGCAATAGATATATGATATTGTAATATATTAATATATCATAGCATTATATATGTATATATGGACAATATGTATCATATACTATATGGTATGTAAAATATATCAGTGCATTTTAATGTGCACCTTCATAGCATGCCAGAACCTTGAGAGTAAGGATTGTTTCCCTTCTGTCCTGTATTCTCCACATCTGGTGTAGCTTCTGATAGGGTGCAGTCTCTCAGTCACTGGGATTTTTTGTTGTGATTGTTGATGGATGGATTCAGATAAAAGGAGGAAAAAGAAGTGGGGATACATTCTGTAGTGATGAGATTGAAAGCTCTGTTTCTTTAGTAGCCATGGACTGCTATTCTGGAGGCTAAGTCCCTAGTCTAGCATCCACCATGGAAGATTCAACTGAAGTGCCGTCTTCTGCAGAAAGCTGCTAATGTCTTCCTCCAGGAAATGTATAGTTTCTACTTCATATATGTTCTGTATATACCTCTATGTGAGCATGTTGTCCCCCCTTAGAATGTAAGCTTCTTGAGCATACAGACTGTTTCCATTTACTTTAGGTTTGCCAGTGCCCGGAAAATGTAGGCTCGGTTAGTGGTTTTGAATACATTGAAATAATGTGACTCTGGATAAGTCTTGTAACCACATCTGTAGTGAAAAGATGTTTTCAGCTTCTGTGTTATATAGGAAATTATGGAGCTGCAAAAGCACTTTGAATTTCTTTAGAAGAAAAAGAAAGAAACACAAACTTCTGACTTGAATAATCATTGGCGTCCAGCACCTAGCATAGTACCTGGTACTGCTAATTGACCAATATGCTGAAAGAAAATAAAATTTCCACTGACAGTGTCCGGCATCAGCAGATATTGTGGAAATCATTATGGAGGCAGTGTGATATAGTGGGAAAACTCCTGGATTTGGATTTAAAGAAACTGGGTTTGAATTCTTCCTATCTGTGAAACCTTAGGCAAGTCACAATCTCCTCTGGTAGCAGTTTACTTATTTGTAAAATGAGAATTGGACACAATGACTTCTAAGGCCCTTCTATGTCTAAATCTATCTTATGATTCTTAGGGGTGGCTAAGTGGCACAAAGGATAGCGTATCAGACCTGGATCAGGCAGACCTGAGTTCAAATTCTGCCTCAGACATTTGCTAGCTGAGCAAGTTATTTAATTGTTTGCCTCAGTTTCCTCATCTGGAGAAGGAAATAGCGAATCATTCTAGTATCTTTGCCAAGGAAATCCTAGATGGGTTATGAAGAGTCTCAAAGGACTGAACTACAAGTGATCCTTTATCTCTAATCTCAGAAAGTCCATGAGAGCCTGAGATATGAGGCAATAGGGTAACAGTAAAATGAAAATCAAGTGCTCAAGCATCAGGTTCAAATGATTTTCAGTAAGTATGATGTGAAAATCTGGTGACTACTATGTTACCATAAACACAACTTATGGACAGAAATGGTTAACATGGTTTAGTTACAAGAGAGGATAGTTCTTTTTCTGAGAAAGTAAAAAGACTCATAGCCCTGACTCCTTTCCATCTTAATGAGTTTCTGCTGCAGTGAAAATAGATTAGTAAATCATTTGTGAAGCACTCATATTCACAGAATTTTATGTACCCATAATAAAAATTGAATGAAATAGGGCTCAGTGCCCAGGATACTCTAAATAGAAGCTAGCCAGAAATGTAAAGTAACGAACACCTAAACAAAGAAAATATACTGCAATGTAAATGATATAAAAAAGTTAATAATGTGACCTTGGACAAGTCATTCAACATCTGTGGATCCCAGTTTCCTTATTTCTTAGTGAGATTAGACTAAAACCAGATGATCCCTAAGGTCCCTCAACTCTAAATCCCATATTTCCCTGGTACTTGAGTAGTAGCCAAGTCTTAGAGAGGATATGACTAAAAAAGAATTCCTGTAAGTAATTTCAGAAAGTGTTGTGATCAATACTCTACTTTGAATCCAGATAGTGGTATTCCATTTAAACTCAGTTTTCCTTTGCTCATATAAACCTCTTTTGGGGTCCAATTCATTTCTTCTGTGAGGTAAGCCAGTGAAATTTAAATATATTATGATTTTTTTGTTTCTTTGAGCAACCAAATCTAAAAAAAAAAATATTGTGCTTTCCTATGCTACCCATGAATGAGATTCAAAACTATTTAACCTTTTATTAACTGTAGAGCATCATGGTCAATTTATTCATTCTTTTTTGTATTGCATTTTTAAATATTCTGTTATCAGAGCCCTAAACGGAATGATTAAAGCATTTGTAACTGACAAAAGAAGAGCCCATTAAAAAATGGATAGAAATAGTTGCTATAGCACTTCTGTGACTTTATACCTTTGAATAAATGTTTACCAGCTTTAATACTCTTTCTTATTCATACTGTTACTGATTTTATTCCTATAATACCTAATCATTATCTTTTCTGATTATACTTACTAGTTCTGAATCAATTAATCATATGTTTACCTTCAGTGTCTTTTTTGTATTTCTGGGATTGTTCTCTTTACTTAACTTTTCTTTCAAGATAATCTGACCAGTGCTAACTTTATGTGGATCTAGAGATGGTAGACCATTTGGTCTGTAGAATATGATGTAAAAGGGACCATATTTACCCTCATATAGATGTTATAGTTTCTGGATATCTGTTGTTAGAGATTTACTTTTCACAGCCCTTCTTTCTCTCCATATAGTGATCTTTAAAAAAATACATACATTATGGGAAGAGATTAATATATTAAAACTACTAATACCCTAGTGTGAATTATTTTATTAAGGGTTTTCTGCCCTGGAAAAATAAGCTAGAACAGAATATAAACAATAATACTCTTGATTTGGGGTGCACTAAAAAGGGAGAAAAGAACACAGAAAGTAGAAGTGAGGGACAAATATATGGTTTTGCCTAGAGAGACAAGACAGACAGACAGATATAAATGATGGATGAATGGATGGATGGATGGATGGATGGATGGATGAATGGATGAAAGGGTTGTTATCCTTTATTCTTGAAGAGGATCAAACTGACATCATTTTGTTGGGGTCAGGGTACAGTGTCTCCAACTGTGACTGATTAGATCAATATGAGCTCAGTGTTCTGCCACAGGTCAGGCACAAATTGTCCAGGTGAACATTTGGGGTGGAGATGTGTCTAACTTGTGCATCTCACATTTCTTTTGAGCTACTGAAATTCTGCTTTGCTCATAGAGTGTAACCCCTTCTTTGATACAGGCATGCCATGTTGAGTGATCCTTTGCCAGCATCTCCCATGCCAAGCAATCACTTCTAAAGTTCTTCAGAGAAACTTTGAGAGTGTCTTTGTCTCTAATGATTGGATGGATAGAGCATTTATTAAGGGCATACTATAGGTCAGGCAGTGTGTAAAGCACTAAGGATATAAATACAAGCAAACAAGATATTCTTTTCCCTCAGGGAACCTAGATTTAAAGTAGCAGACAAGATATAAAAGGGAAACAGGAAAGAGGCTTGAAGGTATACCTTGGAGAAGTCAAGGAAGTGAAATGAAACTTGGATCCTAGCTTAGATTTCCTCCTCCATCTTTATCCCCATTAGAGCCCAAGTTGGTTCCAGAAGCAGAGAAACTAGAGATAAAGGCTAGAGGAGAAGAGTCATGATCTGGAGATGGCCACGTAATATGCTTGCTACTATAGGTTTCTTTTCTTTGTTGCCTTCCCATTTGCCTCTGTGTCTTGGAGAGATGGTCCAGCAGATCTCAGCAGTTAAATAGACTTGATGGTGTTAAGCCTTTAGCTTAGAAAATGGAAAGCCCTGGAGTTGCATTTTTGAGCCTTATTCCATATTACACTCCAACAAAGGTGCTTTCTTATTTTATCCTTGACAGCAGTCCTGGGGATTTGGTAAATAGGGAAGATTGAGGTCTGCTATTATCCTCTTCATCTCAATTACATAATGATAGCTGTGGATAAATGGCATCACTTAGTTTGATATCTTGAAAGCCCAATGAGACCTGGTTGTTAATGGATTTACTTTCCTTCTCTGTTGGTCAGTGAAGTCAGTAGACAGGAGGCCTTAACCACTGAACAGCTGGGGCGATTGACTATCTTTATATACTACCTATGATAACTTTATAAAAAGCCTTTTTTTTCTTTAAAGAGAATAAAGGCTGCTCTCAAAAGTCTTATTTTAAAATGCTAATTTCCTTTTGAGTTCTTTAGACTGTCTCAACCACACATAATATCATCAGTTATTATAATTCACAATATATTTAGTGCAGAGCTTCAGAATATAAGAAAAATAAAATCATGTATTCAAGATTTCTGAGCTTATAATATAAGCTCTTCCAAATCCTTGATTCTTACATTGTAATAGAGCGTATTTGAGTTTCTGTGTTTTGTGTGACAGATTCTGCATAATAATATTCATATAATATTTTAAGGTTAACTGAGCAACTCTGTGAGGTAGGCATAAAAGGTATTACTATCTTCCTTTTATAGATGAGAAAACTGAGCCTCCTTATCTTTTGATAAGTGATTTGGTCATGTTCAAGCATTAATGTCAGAGGCAGATTTTGAACTTGTGCACTCCTGACTTCAAGTACAGCATTCTACCCACTCTTCTCTCTATAGAAAATAGACTTTGTTCATTAAAAAAAAAGATGCTGAAATTGTTCCATTTTATGATTATTAAATGAAAGAAAAGGTATGTATCAAACTAGTATGAAAATCAGGCTCTTATCTAATTCTCCCAGTCCAATATTTATACAATTCTTACTGGGAGTTGTGTGCTAAAGAATGAAACCCAAACTATGTAATTATTTAGCTATAAAATTCTACTTTCTAACTTTAACTCAGCATGAATGTACTCAATAAGGAGAGGGGGAGTTGAATTCTGCTTTAATATCATGCATTTAAAAAGGTTTGAATATACTACTTTGCTGATTTTGAGTTTTTTTTTTAAAGGATAAGTTAGGATTCTTCATGAGAATAATGTTCAGATAACCAAAAACTGTTTTTTGTTATTATTCTTTCTCACAGGCTTTCACCTCTATCACAAGTTGCCTACAATAGTGCCTGAAAGCTGCCTTCTTATCATGGTTGGACTTCTACTAGGTGGGATTATATTTGGAGTAGATGAAAAGTCTCCACCTGCAATGAAGACAGATGTATTTTTCTTATATCTCCTTCCACCCATTGTTCTTGATGCAGGCTATTTTATGCCAACCCGTCCTTTCTTTGAGAACATTGGCACCATATTCTGGTATGCTGTAGTAGGGACCCTTTGGAATTCTATTGGCATTGGGATCTCTCTGTTTGGTATCTGCCAGATTGAAGCATTTGGCTTGACCGACATCACTTTGCTACAGAGCCTGCTTTTTGGCAGCTTGATTTCAGCTGTGGATCCCGTGGCTGTGCTTGCTGTTTTTGAGAATATTCATGTCAATGAACAGCTTTACATCCTGGTATTTGGGGAGTCACTGTTGAATGATGCTGTGACAGTGGTAAGTTATTTTTCTGAATTGTTTTCTCACTGTTGAATGATAACAAGCCCCACTTCCATCTATTTTTTTTTTTTTTGGCATGCAAATTTCTATTTGGAAATGCTAAGAAGATGCCTCCAGCACAGTTGTGCTGCTTTCAAATCCTGGACCATACAAGCTAATTTTCAGTGTCGGAGGGGACTTGAAAGGGATGTTGATATATGAATCTTTAATGATTTACCATGCTGAGTTATTTCCAAAAGAGTACTATTTGATCATAATTCAAGGGATTTATCAGGTCCCCAAGTTATTGATGAAAACTCATGATTTGTTGTGTTTGTCCTTCGTTATTGAAGAGGACCATGACATCAAGATGATGACATGCCTTGCAGTTGACTTTGATTTGAGTGAGGGAGGGCTGTGCAAGGTCACCAACCTCACTTTCTTCTGAGCCTTCTGGGTCTAGTGGCCTGATATTCATCAGGAAGACTGGAGATGACTCAGGATGCAATGTGAGAGGAGACCCTTTCAGGCTAAGGCCTTATCACATTATTCATTGAGTAGGCTTCTTTAAGTAGTTATTCAAGGGATGGCCCCTTTAATCAATAAAAAAAAAAACAAAAAAACAAATGAAACTGGGAGGGAAAGACCCTCAGGGTTTCTGGGTAAAAGAGAAACAATTACTATTTAGAGGAGAGCTCATGTTAAGATATATTGTACATATGATACGGTGACATTGTACAAATCAGAAAATGGGTAAATAATGCCTAATCATAAATAAGTCTCTTTAGGTGTATCATTTTGAACTGTTAATGAGGAGTTTTGTTGAAGAGGATTCATTTTTATTTTGCTAATGATTTTAACATAGACTTATTATTCCAGCCTGACTTTCTCCTGGGATTCAATAAATATGTATCTTTTTTTTTTAATCAGTGGATATGTTTTCTAGAATGAAAATTAATTTATGGGATAGCATTTACTTTGGGGGCAATGGAGTTTATCAACCATCAGCACTGAAAATTTGAAGCCCCAGCCTGAAACCCTGCGAGGGAAGCAGGGAGAGAGAGCAAAAGAGTTTTCTACCCTCCCATTCCCCCACCAGGAACCTCTCTACCTACCTCCAATTGCCACACTCAAGCATTGTTGCAAAGGAACTGATTGAACTTCCCAGTAGCTAAAGAACTTTAAAGCTATCACTAATTGGGCAGATCATTTGTTGCAGACAAAAAGAAAAGGTACCCTCCAGGACTCTAGGTCTTAAGGCCACATGTGACCCTCTAGGTCCTGAAGTATATGCCTTTCATTGAATCCAAACTGCACAGCTATAACTCATAGTCTTAGGCAAGTTTGTTCTGTGAAGGGTTGTACCTGAGGACCTAGAGGGGCCACATGTGGCCTTGAGGCAGCAGGCTCCCCACCCCATTTCGGTTAAACCAAGCATCCGTGTCTTTTGGATTATTTCTGCTTATTTGTTATTCACCATTTACCATTTTTAGTTGAGATAACCCAAAGCTGACTCTATACTTTCATCTATTAAAAACTATATCCACTTCTTCATTAATCCACTCAATTTTTTCTCTAGAAATGGAAGAAGGTATAGGAAAGGAGATAATATGTTAAAAACAAAATAACAGAGGTGATGGGAATAAACTAACCCATATTAGCAGGGTTATAACTCAGTCTAGGCAGCCACCTGGAATGTATATGACCTTGGTTCAAATACTGCTTCTGATTCTTAATAGCCTTTGTGAGCTTGGAAAAATCATTGTGACCCTGAGCCTTACTTCCCTCATCTGTAAAATGAGATTGGACTAAATCACATCTGAGAGTTCTTCCTATTTTAGATCTATGATCCTATGTTGCTTTACACTCAAATGTTTTCTTTGATCTTGTCAGTTAATACACGTAGTAAATATTTTATTGACAATGAAAATCTACTCCTCTGTAGTTTGAAACTTTATTACAAACCAGTTACACTCCATAAGCCATAAATCCTACTTCTTTAATACACAGTGATTTGTTAATAACTTACCTGGACTGCATTTTAACTAGAAACATTTTACACCCCATTGAGATTCCCAGAAGAATCCAGTTCCTCTGTACTGACTTGCATTTGTGCACATTTTTCCCTTTACAAGGCATTTATTTTGTTGTTACTGTAGTTCAGTCCTATCAGACTCTTGGTGACTCTGGGGTTTTCTTTGTAAAGAGACTGAAGTGGTTGGCCATTTCCTTCTCCAGCTCATTTTATAGATGAGGAAACTGAAGCAAACTGAAGTTAAGTGACCTGCCCAGGGTCATACAGCTTGTAATTAATTATATGAGGCCAGATTTGAACTCATGCCTTCCTGATTCCAGGCCCCAGCAGTCTGTTCCCTGTGCCTTGACAAAACATAGAAGAATATATAAATTCATGCAAAATCATCATGAAGAAATAGAATGTCTTAGGAATCTTCCTGGGTCTCATATTGTAAAGCTAGGATTCCTTGAATAGCACTACTGAATATTGAAAAAGGGGATAAATTAAAGAGAAGTAATAGCTATGTACTCTCTACCTGATGTTGCTTTGTAGGAAAGTTATAGGTGTTGGGACAACCATTAATGTAAAATTTGGAATTAGATGTCATACCTCCACACTACTCTGCCCCTCCCTCTTTAAGTAATTCACTGGTTCAGTCATTTATTTCAGGGCTTCTTAAATTTTTTCTGCTCACAACCCTTTCAGCACTTCTTAAATTATGGATCATGACCCCACATAGGGTCACGACCTACAGTTTAAGAATATTCATTTTTTAAAGAATTGGAATGTAGAGAAACTATACAAATTGGAGAAAATCATAGTTAACAGGAAGATAGAAATGTGGCTGTTTCCCCACTGTGGACTCAGACCATGTTAGTCCCATAGATACACAAAAGAACCTTTGGTAAAATGATACTTCATGTGTGGAGAGGTTGGAGAGGCTCATTACAGACTTATACTTTGGTAATAAGATCCAGAGGCACATGCAGGGCAGTGATGGATGTTTCGGCATAGAACCATCAGGGGGAAAAATGATTGTGGAAAGAGAAGGAGTGCTGACACAGGCTGGGGCAGTGGGCCAAGCCAAGAAGCTGCCATTCCAAGTCCAAAAGGAGGAACAAGGACAGAAAAAGAAGGAAGAGCTATCCAGCTCAAACAAAAAGGAGTGTAGTTATTCTTTAGATGTGGAAGCACTTGTCACATGGCCAGTGGGTATAGGTCAAAAGTATGGTGCAGTAGTTGCAAATGAAAGAGACTTTCATAGCACAGTATACATTCTGTGAGGGAAAGGACACACCAAGGAATCCTATGGTTCTGGCTACACAATGCCAAAATACCAGTCAATTCAGTTGAAATTTCAGTCCAACAAATGAATATTGTGTCTGCCTAACACCAAATAATTGGTTTGACAGACTTATTTTTTACTGAATTGCCTGAATTTTTTTTTCTTTTACTGACTTGTCCAGATATCTGAGGTCATGAAAATATAGCCTGAGATATCTCATATTCACTAGCTAGGTACAATCAAGGAGTATAAATGGAGATATGAAATACTTTTGGATTAGTTATTCCATTCTTGTTACAGGGCTCTCTGTAAATGAGGAAAATTGTAGGAATATGGTCCAAGTCCATATTGAAAAATATTTTAAATCACTTGGATCTAGTAGAGTTAAGGTTGGAGTTTTGGGGTTTTTTTGTTTGTTTTTAGGAGGAGAAGCATTGGCTTATACATAAATCTCTTGGTAATAAAGAGAAAAACGGGGAACATGTAGAGAGCAGTAGTTTATCCATTGTTGACAATTGTCATCCATTGCTGGTTTTATAGCTTCTTGATCCAAAGGAATACATTCTGGCACATGCTATTCTAAGTATGTAAAATTCAATAGCTAATCAGTCTACTCTGTGTCAGGCACTGTGCTAAGGACTAGGGATAAAAAGAAGAAAAAAGACAATTCCTGTTCTCAAGGAGCTCATGGTCTTCATGCAAGAGACAATGTGTTAATAACTATGTAAAAGCAAGTTAAATATAGGATAAATTTGAAATAATCATGGAGGGAAGACACTAGACTTAACAGAAATTTGGAAAGGCTTGCTACTGAGGGTAGGATTTTAGCTAGGACCTGAAGGAAGCTAAGGAAGTCAGGAGGCAGAGGTGATAATGGAAAGAACTCAATGCATGGGATTAGCATGTGAAAAGACCAGGAGTTGGGAGATGGGAGATGGGATGTCTGGTTTGATGAACAGTAAAGAGGCTATTGTTAATGGATCAAGGAAACTGTGGCAGGATATATGATGTGAGAAGACCAGAAAGTTAGGGAGGATAGTTATGACAAAGAGAGGATTTTATATTTTATCCTAGAGGTCATAAGAAGCCACTGGAGTTTATTGAGTAGGGACATACCATGATCAGACCTGTGCTTCAGGAAAATCATTTTGGTGGCTGAATGGAGGATGGACTGAAGTGGGAAGAGACTTGTGGCAGGCAGAGTAACCAGCCCGCTATTACATAGTACAGGATGAAGTGACGAAGGTCTGAACCAGGGCGGTTGGTGGAAATGTCAGAGCAGAGAAGGGGACATGTATGAGAGATGCTATGATGGTAAAAATTGACAGACTTTAGCAACAGATTGGATATGGGAGATGAGGGAGAATAACGAGTTAAACATGATACCTTGGTTGTTAGCTGTGGAGACAGAGAAAATCGTGGTGCCCCCAACAGTAATAGAGAAGTTTGGATGGGGATAGGTTTGGGGGGACTGTGGTTGAGGTCAGACTGGGACATGTTGAGGTTGAGATATTTACATCCAATTCAAGATGTCCAAAAGGCATTTGGAGATGTGAGACTGAAAGTCATTAGAAAGGTTGGAGCTAGATAAGGAGATTGGAGAATCATTAGCTGAATCCATGGGAACCGATGAGATTACTAGTTGAAATAGTGTAGAGGGAGAAAAGAAGGACAGAGGAGGAATGACCTGGATGATGATCCAACAAAGGAAACTGATAAGGAGCAGTCAGATGGGGAGGAAGAGATGAGAGAGACAGAGACAGAGTCACAAAGAGAAAGAAGCAAAGAGAACATGGTTATATTATCATATAGGGTATTGTGTGGTACCTACACTTAATTATCTCATATTTAGATTTCCAAAGAGCAGAGCATTTATATTTACCATGAACACTCACATTCTTTATTGTGTTTTTCTATTGCCTATTTTTCTATTTCTATTTCTGTCTACTAGGCCACATTTGTAAGCATGCTTAATGTTTCTGCCAATAAATATAAATGCAGTTTTTTAATTTATGTCATAGGATGGCATTTGATGTACTTACTACTTGACTTCTAAATATAAAAATAAGTGATTTATTAACTGCCATTCAGTAAATGGGAGCAAATTCAACATCTTTAGGTGAGATCTTTACTCCCAGACAGTCATTTATGAGTATAATTTTGCTTCACTTGAGTGACTGATGACATCATCATTCTTGAAAAAGTTAATCCAGGCCATTTATTCACTAGGAAAGTACAATAGGAAGCAGGGGAAAGGTCGGAGAAAAGGAATTTCCTGTGTTGAGCTGACTGTCTGTAGAAGGAATAAATAAACCAGGTGAAAAATTCTTATACTCATTCATGTCTTCATTGGTATGCAACACATGAAAGAAGAGGCATCTTTCCAGTGCTGGAGAGATATAAAAGGAGGCTAGGCAGAAAATAGCTAAGGACTTAATTATAACTCCATTGACGTACAGCTTTATTGGATTTTGGAGGAATGGTTTTGGAAAAAAAAAAGTTTCCTGTTTAACTAAAAAAAAGTACTTTGAAAATTTCCAAAGTTTTCATAGGTATAGTCTTGTCTACATATCTTTCTTTTCTGTCTTTTGGTATTATCTTTTAATTAAATCACATTTTTCCTATAGTACTCCTAAGACACCGGCAAAGGACTTGTGATGAAAAATGCTATCCACCTTAAGAGAAAGAACTGATGGAGTCTAAATGAAGATCTAAGCACACTATTTTTCACTTTTTTCGGGAGAGAATCATGTGTATTCTTCCCCCACATGGCTAATATGGATCTGTGTTTTCTGTACACACATATAACCTATATCAAATTGTTTACTATCTCAGGGAGAGGAGAGGAAGGAGGGAAAAAGGAAAAATTCTCTATTTGGAATTCAAAATTTTAAAAAGCAAATGTTTAAAATTATTTTTGCATGTAATTGGGAAAATAATGAAATATTATTAAAGACTGAAAAAAAAGAAAGGTCTTTGGAGTAGGGAAGTTGGAGTAAGGGAACATAATCACAACACAGTAGATTACTCCCATGGAAGGACATAGAGGTTAAGTGACTTGCCTAGAATGAGTGGGCCATTCAGGAACCAGAGTCTGAGACTTGCCTCCAGGTTAGTTCTTCATTCAGTATACATATAAACCTCTTTCTTTCATAGTATTTAAGAGGGAAAATATTTTTATGGCCTCGGAAGTTTCTTGATTAGAATTCCCTTTTTTATAACTCTTCTATCATAAGGAAAAAAAAATTTTTTCCCAATATTTTTTTTTCTTAGTGGAAAAATATTTTTTACTTCCTTAGTTATCAACGTACAAGCATTTATTGATAACCTACTACTTGCCAGGCATTGTGCTAAGTTCTGAAGATACAAAGAAAGATGAAAGCAAAAACAAAACAATTTGTGCTATCAAGGAGTTCACAGTTGTTGAGAAATACTGAGATTTCAGTGTATTCTAGACTGAAACACTTGTATGAATTCAGTCACTTATTTACATGAACCTTTCTGGCACATGTTTCCATCTCATGACAAAGTTGGGTTCTTGTGTGGTCACTTTAATGTTTTATCTATTTAAATCCCCATGTTCTCTTGAACATGTAACTTTGATTCATTGAGGAAAGGTTGCCAGTTGAAAGGAGTCCAATGAAGTATTCTCAGGCTCCAGTCATTCCCAGTGGCCCTAGTAATGAAATGTAATCTTATGGAATTGGGAAGTAATTAGTAACACTAACAAATTATTTTTCTTCTTTAAGCCTTCAGCGTGAATTTTAAATTGTTCTGCTAAAAATGAAATAAAAGGATCTGAACTTATATTAGTCCTTATTAAGAGAACATTAACCATATCTCTGAATTCCTAAATTCACCCTATTACAGAACTTAGAACACCTCATAATTTAATCTTGCTAAAATATCGTTATCAAATTTATGTCACCCATGAGTGACCTGAGAGAAATCTGTCCCCCAACTTCTCCTTTGAAATACAGTAATGCAATATATAAACAACTGCAACCACAAGACACCATTTAAGCACAGCACTTGTGATAAGGTCAAAGAATATTTGGGAACCAACTCTGGGATTGTGGCCAGGTGAAACTAAAATAATTTTATCCTGTGCTGATCATTAGGTGAGAGTTTCAAGGTAAATCAGATGAGATGTTATGGAAAACTTCCTTGTTGGTGAGGAAACATTTCGTGGTCACCAGAGGAATTTGTCTAGCTAAAATGTTCCTTTCTGACTTTGCAGTGACATCTACACTAACGGCAAGAATGATCAAAATGTATCCTCTGATCCATGGGCCCAAAATAAAACTTCTATGACTCAGTGTTACCATCTTAAAAGCTAAGAGGGACCATATTGAAAATGAAACACACCATTAAATAATTAGATAATATAAGAAAATGGAGGGTTACTTTGATCAACTCCATGTTGCTCGTCACTTCTTAGAACTTTATACACTGTCCCATTGCCACTGTATCAGACTCTGTGGAGTTGAAGGAGAAATGTATCATGATTTTACCCTTGGGAGTTTGAACTTTAATTGGAGACTTAAAGGTATGAAATAATAAGGAAAAATACAAGAGAGGGTCCAAATTGTGAAACATGATTGTAGATGCTGTAAGGGAAGGAGATCAGTGAGGGCTCCAATGGACAGAGAAGTTTCAAGTGCAGGTAGCTCTTAGACATTAATGCTTTTGAATAGGCTATGAATAAGTGGAATGAAGGAGGGAAGCCATTTTTGGTAAAGGGCACAATAGGAAGAAGGCACAGAAATGGAAATTAGCATGTTTTCTATGGGGCATTACTGGGAGTAGAACATAGTGTGTTAGAGAAGAATGAGAAATAAATTTTGCTAAATCTAATGGGACAAGATTAGGGAAACTCTGGATCGATCCCTAAGGAGAAGACTTTGGCCTAAAGCAGTGAGTAACAGAGGGCTTTTGAAATGTTTTTGAGTAGGACAAGGAGATGCGAAAAATGAAATTTGAGGAAGTTTAATTTTACAGTTCTGGATTTGTGTCAGGAAGATGACAATGAAGGAAGTCAACCAGAAGTCCTTTGCAGTAATCTAAATAATTTGGATATGAAGTGATCCCCTTGTGTAAGGAGCATTTAAAGGAGTGATATACAGAAGGAGTACTCTGGTAATCTCTCAAAGATACACACACACACACAACCATGGATTATTCACAGTATTCTTGAAACTCAACCAAGAAATTAAAATCAAGAAATATTTATTAATTTTTATATGCAAAGCGTTGTGATTGGTGCTAAAGATCTGAAGATAGTTTTTAAACGGGGTTCATTTCCCCAGTGAGCTTACATTTTATTGAGGGTGAAACAGTTTATGTGGAAAATAAGGGCAAGATTATTTGAGGAGAGGTGAGCATAGACAAGTAGGGAATCAAGAGAGACTCTCTATTAGAGGTGGATTCTTGGAGTACTACTTCATTTATGTGGATAAATGACTACAAGCTGATTTGAGAAGGGTCAGAACACAGATAAGTAGGGGATCAGGAAAGGCTTCTTGTGGAAAGTGGAATCAGAAACGAGGAAGCCAAGGATTGAAAAGGCAAAGAGGAGGAAGGAGCGAATTCTAGGGAGTAGGAATGGCCAGTGCAGACACAAAGGATAAGAATGGGAAGCCAAATCAGATTATAGCAAATAAGAGTGTATGAAGAGGGGTAATGTGAAGTAAATATAGAAAGGTAGGTTGGAACCAGGCTATGAGGAGCTTTCAGTGCTTAGCGGAAGAGTTTTAAATTTTATCCTAGAGGTACTAAGTAGCCATGAAAAATACCTGAGCAGTGACATGGCCAGACTTGGGTTCTAGCTATTTTGCAGCTGGGTTGATCATTTGGAGAGGTAAGAAGTTACAACAGAAGCAAGGAGACTTATTAGGAGACTATTGAAGTATCATAATCTCTTCCACCAAAAGTCATGATTACAGTTCTCCATCTCTAGACCTATTATTTTGTAAACTTACAAGTCATATATACTCACATACATATATATGTAAGTCATGTATATTGCATATGAATGTACTTGGGTGGGGTGGAGAGATATATCATGTGACCATAACTTGACTAATTTCTACAAACTACATAAGGATGTCTGATTATTTTATAGTTAGACTACATCCCTTGTTGTTCAATTATTTGACTCTTTGTGATCCCATTTGAGGTTTTCCTGGCAAAGATACTAGAGTGGTTTGCCATTTCCTTCTTCAGCTCATTTTACAGATGAGGAATTGAGGCAAACATTGTTAAGGAACTTGCCCAGGGTGATACAGCTAGTAAGTGTCTGAGGCCAGATTTGAATTAAGGAAGGTGATCCACTCAGTCACATCACTGCCCAGACCACATCCCTACACATAAGCTAAAAGTAATTCTCTTTTTTGCCGATATACTCACTTCACTCAAAGAAAACTACCCTTTGAGAAGATGTTTTTAACTTTTTTGTGTGTTTGTCATAGACCATTGAGCAGTTTGGTGAAACCTATGCACTCCTTTGCTAAATAAAGTTTTTAAATGTATAAAATGCACAACACAAAAGAAAACAAATTATATCGAAATACAATTACCAAAACATTTTTAAAACCAACTTTGCAGACCCCAAGATAAGAATGCCTGCTTTAAGCAGCAGCAGCAAGAAATGGACTAAAGAGATGGGATTCAGTCCACACATCTGGCATGGGGATCTTCACTCTGGTCTAGGAATGGTTTAAGTGTTAAAAGTTTAAATGAGGTCCTGTAAGTGCTGAACAGCTTCCTATCTGTCATGCTCTTAGTGAGGCAGACGTTGTAACACAGAAGAGTGGGATGGATGCCAACCATATATTAAAAGGAATACCAGATGTTATTTAGATATATTGTGACAAAGCAGTGTTTCTTAGCATTCACCTTAAAATGGATGGTACTGAATTGTTATGACTTAGAAGAAAATAAAGGTTGAAATTTGAAATGTTGAGCAGTTTTTCTCAAAAGTTTAAAATGTTTTTCGTAGCTTTATTTTTCATTATCCAAACCCTGAATAAAATATAATATTAATAAATCAATTTTCGATCACATTTAATATATGTACATTTGAACTAAAAAAAAATGTACAAGTTTCTCACTGGAAGATAGGGTGTAGTTGTGTATTTTCTCTCCTGATCTTAGAGAAACAATGAAGACATTAGAAAGGATCATTGGTGTGTACTGATGCAATTTCTTTTCTTCCACAGGTGCTGTACAATTTGTTTAAGTCCTTTTGCCAGATGAAAACAATTGAGACCATTGACGTGTTTGCCGGAATCGCTAACTTCTTTGTGGTGGGAATCGGGGGGATAGTGATTGGAATCTTGCTGGGCTTTATAGCAGCATTTACCACCCGTTTCACCCACAATATCCGAGTGATTGAGCCACTTTTTGTCTTCCTATACAGCTACTTATCATACATCACAGCAGAAATGTTTCATCTCTCAGGCATCATGGCGTAAGTACTGAGGGAAAAGACCCTGAGGGAATTGGGGGAATGAAACAACGCAGACTAAATTTCACAGAATTGATATATTCTAAGGTAAATAAAAAAGTTATGCAACTGAAATAGATTTGTTTTTAGGATAACTTTTAAGAACACTGAAAAGTTTCAGGAGCTTCTCTGATCTTCTGTTTTTGTGACAAATTAGTGAAAAAATTTACATACTTAGCTAAACTAAAATGTACATTTTCAAAGTTCCATAGTGAAAGACAGCATAAATGTAATTTCCTTGGGTATATATGAGGTGGGACAATATGACAGGTTTTAGATAAACAAACCAGAACATCTATACTGAAATAAGTGTCATCTCTTTCCAAGGAGTGACCGTGAAAGACTCTACTTTTGTTCTAACAATGATTCCATTACTAAATAATTTCAGAATTTCTAGAGTTTTAATTAAAGACTGTGGCACAATTTCTAATTTTCTTAATGTGGCAAACCTTCATTCTTTGAGCATAAATGGATGTGTAAGGAATAGAAAGACAATAGTCATTTGGATCCAAGTCTGTTAAATAAGGTGGATGATTATTCTGAGGGATTGGGTTTTTTTCTTGTCAAATAAATAATCTTTTGTATGAGTATAAAATAACAAGACTGATTTTCTTTTCTTGTTCATAAATTGTTCCTGAAGACATTTTTTTCATTAAAAGCAGTTACTAAAATATTTTCGAAAATGTCAGTTTCTTTAGAATAAGTGTCAAGACCCCATCGTGACTACTTTGGAGCACCACCCTCTTATAGATATATAGGTTCTGGGGCTTATAATGCTAGTTCAATGTGTTACAATCACAAATTGTATATGTCAAGTAATGACTAATCTCTTATGAAAAGTAGGAAAGATTTGGCCAGTGTAGACATAACTTTGATTTGCTTAGTTAAGTTTACTGCTAGCATTGTTATAAATATTTGTTTTCTGTCATATTTTGACTAAAGAATTTTATTTCTCCTGTTCTTTCCTCTTGCTACTTTTGTACTATTATTATTGGAATGTGACTTCATCAATATGTTTTTTACTGTGGTTAAAAAGCTCAAATGCACCACACAAATGAGAATGAAGCCATTATAATGAGCTCAAAGTTTTGCATGGTTTTTTGTTTCAGAGACAAATCTAAAAAAAGCAACATATTAATCCAGTTTGACCCAGTAATGAAATGTTCCATGGCTTCCTCCTCACTGCTATTCATATAATTTGTATAGCTTCCAGCTTCTTTCTTGTTTTTGACCTATGTCATTGAAAGCATGTGATGTGGTAGCTACAGTGTCTCTAAAGAGAGGAGAGCACAGCTTTTTAATTTTATAAGAAGATTTTGTGAGAACATTGAATTGCAGAAGGTGCATTCCCTATACTCCAGCCTGGGCAGTACTGGGTGTGAAGATTTAGAGCAGCAAAAATGAGACTTCGATGCCTTTATCAGTGTGGCTTGTCTGCCAGTTTTCCCAGCCAGTGGAAGAAACTGGGGCCAGGGACTATCTAGATGAAATGTGGGGGAGGAGATTGGTGGAATTGGACTAAGGTCTATTCACTGCCCAGAAACTCTGTGACAAATGGGGACATCGAGTGAGGAAGATATTTACTGCCTTATATCACGTGCTCCCTGGGAGTAGATCATTCCAGCTTACGAGGTCTAGAGGAATTTAGAAATTAGACTGAGATAAGGACAAGTTTTTCTTCTTTTGCTTTCTCATATTGTTGTCATATACTCTAAAGGCATCTTCTGGTATTTTGTAACTGTGTGAAACAGTGTATTGTAAAAAGAAAGACTACTATTTTTAAATGAATAAAATTGCTGTCCAGGGTACTTTAAAATATATTGGCCCCTAAATCTGAGTTTTCAGGAAGTTTCAAGGATTTTTGTGTGTGTGGTTATCATGAATGTTCATGATAATGCTTTAACAAATGTTTAACAGACTTATTTGCATCTAAATGCATGCCCTTAACTGAATGGCATTCTTAGGTACTGTTGTAGAGTTCTAGGTATTTTCCAGGCCAAGCTATATGTGATACTTTCCTGTAATATAAGTCAGAGAGGTTTACTTTTTTCCAGCCTTTAGAGTGTGTTGTACACACACCTACATGTATAATTACTATTTGAAACTAGAAATTGGGTCCTTAGTTTAGTGATAAAAAGAAAAATTGTAAATGCATGTGTACAAACTTCATGTACAATGTAATAACATATTCTAAGCTTAAATTTTGCTGAGTTTCAAGGTTTTTTATTTGTTTTTGGAGAAGGGGACAAGATATCATTGGCATAAAAAATTCCTAGTGAGATGATTCGTTCAATGCATATTGAAGCCTGCTTTGAAATTTTTACTCCCATATAGCTGCCTGAGGGATATAGCAGGTTACATGACTTGCCCAGAGTGGACAAGGAGGAAGGGAGAAGTATGCTGGTAAATGTTTAACAAATGGATTACTGGGAAGGGGAAGGGAAGTCCCCCAGGTATGACATTCTTTTAAGTTTACTTTGCATTATTAGCATTTCTCCATAATTTTTAAAATTCTAAACATTCAAGAAAACCAATCAAATGCTGATTTGTAGTGTTTGCTAATTTCTGAAGTATAAATGTTCACATTGAAAATTTAACAAGCAGCTCTTGCCAGTACAAGTTGGCTCAGGCGCATCCCTGGCTCTCACAGAGTCAAGACTGTGTGACTTGGATTTAAGTCCTCTCTACTTTTGTGGCTTCTTTTATATACCAAACTATAATTGTACTGTAATTTTTGATATTTAAAAACAGATGTTAAGACGAGTGTAAGTGAAGGTAGAGATATCTAGAATGTGACTGATCTGTTTATTGATGCCTCTTCTTTAAGCTAGGCAGGGAGCAATTATAAGAAGAATCTATAATAACCTGAACAAGAATTTTCAGATCAATTAATATAGAAAATATATTTATTCTTCTTTCATTTCACTCTTCCTCGCCTCACTCCCTCTCTCCTCTCTCCATCTTCCTCCTTTCCTCCATTTTTGTCTTCCTCCTCCCTCCCTCCTTTCCTTTCCTCCTTTCTACCTCCCTGCCTCCCTTCCTTTTTTCTTTCCATTATTCTTTCTATCCATCCCTTTACATTTTTGGCAAGCCTTTCTGGGCACATAATCTTTGTTTTGGATTTGCTCAATTATGGTATATACTATACAACATATACTATTTTAATTCATTCAGTAAGAATGAAATTCAGAAAGAAATCATTACAGTGAATTTTTAGTTGAAAAGTGCAAAACCTAGGTTTAAGTTAGACCTGTCTCAGGTAGGAAAGCACTGGATATGATTGTATTGCATGGCAGCCAAAAGCCATACATGTCTTGTTGTAAAAGCAAGCACCTCACTGTACACAGGATGGCCTACTAATACAGGTTCTTAGATCTGCATTTTTAAAAGGAAAGCAACTTTTGAGGGGTCAATAATCACTAATCAAGCACATATATATCATTGTCTTAGTTTAGGTGAAAAAGTCAGCACCCTGAACTTCAGAGAAAATACAGAGAAATAAAGATCAACAGACAGTACCTGCAGCTTCCTGACCCTAAGCAATGCATACATCACAGATTAACAGATAGATCCAGCTTACCATTACATATATACAGAGTTGCCAGAGAGAGAAGACACAACATCTGGGTTTTCAAAGCCAGGGGGCTGCTTAACAGCTTCCCAGAGTCTCATCTGGCACACAAATCTTTTTCCAAAAACTAAGCCCCAAAGTAAAACCACACCTCAGAGTATTTATACATTTTTCGGAGCCAGAGGGCCTGACAACCCTTGAGAACCAATGGCTCAGTGGACCTCCCCTAAACATGCTTTCCTAAATGGAAGTTTCCATTAATGGGTGGGGAAGATCTTTAAACTCTCATAGTTACCATTACACTTGTATTTACAAGCCTTCTGTTGCTGTCTTAGCCCCTTGTTTTTCCCTTGTGAAACCAGTTTCTATTGATTGTAAATTGGGTTATATCTGTTCCTCCAGACTATGTCTCATATGCTATTTTGCAAGAGAAATTTGAGATCTGTTTTCAACAAAAAACAAGACTGGTTATTTTCAAAATGAATCTTATTCATTCCTTTAAAAAATAGTTCAAACGTTGTAAAGTAATTTAAACTTAATCTCATGTGTGGACTTAGTAAAGCTTTGATTATAGCCTTCAGGCCACATAAGGGAGATGGATGGCTGAATGAAAAAGTACTTATTAAGTTCTTACATGGTGCCAAGCACTGTGCTAAGTGCTCAAGGTAGAAATGGGAAAGTCCCTGCTCTGAAGGAGCTCACATTCTAATAGGGTGACACAGCACATATACAGCAGATGGCAAGGCCCAGGATGAACTAACTTCCTTTCTTTTTTTGTACCATACTTCCCTTCCCCATTAAGACTATACCAGGATAGGTTGTTGTATTGTGGAAGTTTGTATATGTGTGCATACTGTGTTTTCTAAAAGTCACACACACTCACACAGACAGAAATGTGTGGGTATATGTGACTTTTACATATGTATCTCCATATATGTATAGATATAAATCTGTAGATATCAATATATCTCTGTGTATGCATGCATGTATATATTTATGTGTATGTATGTTTGTATACATGTAGTGGGTACATAACACATAGACTTGACCTGACTTTCTAAAGAATACTTCTAGGTAGAGTTAGGGAAGAATTGTCTTAACTACATTTAAACAAACTCTCCTAATAATTAACTACATCCATTGAGTTTACCTAGAAAAATGATCAACCATACTGAGCAGTGTAGGAAGACTTATCTCCTTGAAGAGCTTATCCTGTCACCCGTGTCCTCTGGGTTTAATGGTTTGAGATGAAAAATTAATAGTGGTTCCCTATAGATCACATATGTGACTTATCAACATTGCTAAGAATATCAATGTAGAAAATTACTTCCATTCTCTCTTCTTTGCATAACAAGCATTTCTATGAGCAAGGAGAATCAGATCATCTGACACCCTCATCCATTATAAATATTCTCTGAGTAGTCTAATTAATACACACTGCCCAAAGGAGACCAGTACTTGGTATTCAATGCTGTTTGAGGGCCAGTGAGAAGAATTTTTTCATTTTCAGATGTACCAGGCATTATCTATGTCTATGAGAGTTTCTCTCCCCCTCACTTATCCCATATACCACAGAAAATTTGAATATCATATAATTATTTTTTGTGATATGTTACATATGTTTACACATAAATACAAATATGTTCTGTATGCATATAGACATATGTATATAAATATATGTGTATGTATGCGTATAGGTTCCTGTGTTTGTATATGTGTGTGTTTGTATATATACATTTTTTGAGACTATTTCCCTATGTTGCCTAGGCTGCTCTAGTGGCCAGTCATGACCCTAATCCTCCTGCTAATTGGCATGGAAGCTTTGCCCTGCCCTGTTTCTGACCTGGGTTAGTTTGTCCCTCCTTAGGCAGTCTAGACAGGTTCTATACTTCCAGGGCGCACCGTATTAATGCTGAAATCTGTGTAGACACATGATCAGCTTTAGCCCTAGCTAACTCAGAACTCTAGAACTCAGGTGGTCCACCAGGATAAGCCTCCTTAGTAGCAGGAACTACACATGTCCCACCATGCCGGATGTGATATATCAATAAGGAATCAATAATTCCTTAAAATTACTCCTTTTGCTCAAAGTTTTTTTTTTTTACCTAACACTCTCAAGGCATTGCTAGAAAGAAAGTACTACCAGGGAAATATAACCTTCACCTGATGTTCAAACTCCCACTGAAGAATCTCTCTCTTCATACTTAGCTAGGCTAAGAACATAATCACAGGATTAGAGGTTGGAAGAGAAGTTAGTGGCTATCTTTCCAAATATTACCTGGATTGCCTGGAATCCTCCCACAACGTGGCTGACAAGTGACTATCCAACCTTTGCTTGAAGACTTCTAGTGGAAAGGGGAAACCCCTGTCTCCTAAGACAACAACAGTTTATTGCTGGGCTTATTCTTGAAGACTTTCCAGCTTGGTTAGAATTTATTAGTAGTTAACACTTGTCATGGGTTTGGATAAAGCCATCTATGATATGCTTATCAGATTTTCAGGCACAGTTGGTAGAGTTGGCACAGTCTTTAGGAACTGAGGATCACCTCTATGCCATGGTAAGAAAATATGGGAGGAATTTAATAAAAGATAAAATATACAGAAATAAAAATGGAGCTAATGTTTATATTAAATTTATACTATTTTCTAGGCAATTAGGCGGTGTAGTAAATAGAGTGCTGGACCTGATGTTAATATGAGGTCAAATTTGGTCTCAGACACTTAATAGCTGTGAGACCTTGGTGAAGTCACTTAACCCTGTTTGCCTCAGTTTCCTCATGTGTAAAATGAGCTGGTGAAGGAAATGGCAAAGCACTCCAGTATATTTGCCAAGAAAACCCCAAATAGGGTAACAAAGAATCAGACAAAACTGACATGACTGAAAACGACGATACTCTCTTACATATCCTTAAGAAAAGAAAGATGTTTTACATTTCATCTGAATTAATGCAATGTAATCAGTATAAGGACATGATTAAATATTAGCTGAGAAGCACAGTGGTTCATGATCTGTGATCTGTTTAAGAGGTTTGCACATCTTTGATTAAGTCAAGAAGGGAATAGCTTGTTGGCTAACCAAACAAGCTAATCACATTTCTAGAGACTTTTAATAGTTGTAGAAATTTCAGCAGAAATCATTCTAGCATTGGCCAGTCAAGTGAAAGAAAATCCCGTGATGGACTCCTGAGAAGAAATTGTCCTTAGGGAGGAATGAACAAGTTCTTTTGCATCCTACCCCCACTGACCAAGTGATGACCTTGTAAACTCCCAAAAGTCAAAAGATTTTGGAGCATTGTAACCAGAGCATCAGCAGCTGATGGCAACATTTATGTTAGGAGCTGAAAGACAAAAATTAAGTACAAAGTAGATAAGTTGAGGAAAGGTAGCTTTCGGACAATGCAAGGGCACTGACCCTAAGACCCCAGCAGAGAACTTCAATTAAATGATTTACAGGAACTATGTGTGCCTTTTGGCTACATATGTTCTTCAAATTTAAGACCACACCCCAGAGACATTGTGTATGTAAGGGGAGAATATGCCCCAGTTTGGGAAGATATTTCTATGGCAAATGATTTTATTATATTACATAGTAAATACTCTTTTGAAAAGCTAATTAATTTGGTCGATAATGTAGAGCAGGATGGTGGAATATCAATAACAAGAGTGCTAGAAATCCCAGCCTTTCAAAGTCATTCCTAGAACTCTATGGGTATGAACTGGGAAAGTAAGCCCAAGAAACAGGCTTTAGGTATATAATTATATGTGTCTATATTTGACAGTTGGACTCCATTTTTATTTTTTTTGAAACAGTGCCAAATCCATTGTCATAAAGACAATATTAAGAAGTTGATTAGCTGAAAGATGATTTTAAATGATAGTCCCAAGTGATTAACCAATTTCTCATCAAATTGAAGTAAGATTTTTCAAATTGCCCTTACCCTTTACTCACTAGAAGTGCTCTATTATTCAGATCAGCATTGTCCATTGTCTGTTTGAAATTTTCTGAAAACAACTTGTTGGATTTGCATGTTTTTGCTCTTTTTAGTAATCTGAAGATGTTGAAGGAGGTGGTCATGGCAATGTTGAATTTAAGGAATAATCAGAGAAATTGAGGTCTTCCAACTAACTTTGTGACCTTTGCCACTGACAGCTTCTCTGAGCCTGACACAATCACACAATTTCAGAACAAGAATTTGCTGTATGATGTATGTGAAAAATGGCCACCCAGTTTTTAACTGAAGACATCAAGGGATTTTACTTCTTAAAGTAACCAATTTCACCAATTGTTGGGAAAAATTTACCTTTCACGAAGCCTGTTCACCTTCATACAACTTTGAATAATTTCCATCCTATTTGCTTGGTTCCCTTTGGAGCTAAGCAAAACAAATCTAGTCCTTATTGTGCATGATAGATTTATAAATATTTAAAGACAACTATCATGTCCCAACTTGCTAAGTTTTTACTTTTGTTGGTTAAACATTTCTCATTCCTGCAACTGATCCATAAAGGGCATGAATTCAGGGCCCTCCTGATTACCCTTTTCTGGACAATCTCTTGCTCATCATTTTCTTTTGTAAAATGTGACACCTGCAACTGAAGAGAAGGCCTTAGATTTGACCAGGTGAAGAACAGACTATGCCTCTTTTAATTCAGATGGACATTTTTTCTGTCATATCACGTTGTTGATCCCAAAACACTACCTATTTTTTTCAGAAAAAAATGGTATCTAGCTGTCTCCCCCATTTTCCATTTGTGAAGTTGACCTTTTGAACCCAAATTAATACTCTGTTAATTGTGATTAAATTTCATTAAATTTTAGTGTCAGCCGAACATTACAACCTTTCAAGATTACTTTGAATCCTAACTGCCATCCTCGGTTATTTGAAAGTTGACAAATGATGGTTAAATAGCATGAGGACAAATATAGATGCCTCTCGCAGGGAGTTATATTGGAGAGTTCCTTCTAAAATGACATCAGACCACTGGTATCAATCCATTGAAACGAAACAACTTCTAGCCCATATCTTTAAATCTTTTCCACCTGGATAGCGTAAGATAATTAGCAAGTCTGGCTAAAATCTAAGTAAAGTATATGCACAGCATTCTCTTGAGTTTGGTGTCCTTGGCAAAAAAAAAGAAAGAAAGAAAGAAAGAAAGAAAATTAAAGTAGCTTGACCTTCCCTGTTCTTTATGAATCCATGCTGATCTTTGTGACCACTGTTTTCTTTTCCTAGATGTTCATTAACCATATCCCTTTAATGATACATTTCATAGTTTTTCCAGGAATGAAAGTCAAGCTTATTCATCTGCTCATTTGTATAGACTCTCTAGATTAGGGGTGGGGATCCTGTGGCCTTGAGCTCACATGTGGCCCTCTAGGTCATATGATTCTTTGACTGAATCCAAACTTCACCGGTCAAATCCCCTTCCAGTTTTTGAGAAAAAGACATTTGCCCTTGTCATACTGTGGTAACTCCCTTATTCTAGACTGTCAGAAGTTACTCACAGGTGCTCACGTATCACATCTGATCATTTTTCATTATTTTTTCATAAATTTTCATATTCAAAAATATAATTCATTGGGGCTAGGTGACCTGAATTCATCAAAGGTGAAAGAAAGGGTGCTTTCTTGCTCTTTCCTTATCTTGGTTATCAATTTTCTGTTGAACATATTTGCTCTTTCCTTTCTAGTCCAAAGGCCATTCTCCTTGACGCAGAAAATGGAAGGAAACTTAGAACAGATTTGCCCTTTGTCTCTCATCGGGTAGCATTGCTCTTACTCACTCCAAACCATAGTTCTATTCATTCTTTGATCCTCCTCTTTTCAATACAGTACCCCCAAATCCATTTTCTGCTTATACTTCAGTTCACCCTGATCATTAGCGCTCCTGGCACTAATTTTATAGAATTTTTCCAACTTTTTAAAAAGGTCTTCTCTCTATCCTTATGTATATTTTCTATGTGTGTTCAAAAATTTTTTGAGGTAGTGAGTTTTCTGGACATCCAGATGCTTCGCTTCGGACAATTCCTTTTTCTCCTCTTCTCATCAGAATATTTTTAATGTCTTCAGAATTTCTTTACTGACAGATTTCACTATCTCCTGGTCTTATTTCTCCTGTAAATTTTATTCTCTGAAATTATATATCTCATTTCTCTTAATTCATAGAAATCTGCTCTTCCAGAGTCTACAGTCTATATGTCAAACTATTCCTAGCTTCCCTCTCCTGCTCCATTACAAATTCTACCATTAGGGCAGGTAGGTGGCACTGTGGAGAGGATGCCAGGCCTGGAGTCAGGAAGAAATTTTCTTAAGTTCAAATCTGGCCTCAGACACTTACTATTTGTGTCATCCTGGGCAAATCACTTCACCCCGTTAGCCTCAGTTTCTCATCTGTAAAATGAGCTGGAGAGGGAAATGACAGACCACTTTAAGTACCTTTGTTAAGAAAATCCTCAAAGGGGTCATGAAGGGTCAGACATAACTGAAAAAATGACTAAACAACAAAATTCACTTCATTCCGCAGTTCCTAACATCTCTTTCTTTAAAAAACAAACAAAAGTTTGTTGCTTTTTTTATATCACTGTCATTTGCCAGTCTGCTTCCCATTGCCATTGAAGTCTCCTTTGCGACAAAGAAAAATGTTCACCAAAACCAATCCATGAAATAATTTCAACTCACGGAATATGTGCCATTCTGCCCCTGTTGTCTCACCATCACTCCATTGAGTGAAAGAAAGTGTGCTGCTTTTTGGTGTTGTTTTTGTCTATGTTACTATAGAAACTATTCATATTGTTACCCTGGGTCTGCTTTTTTTTCTCTCAGTACTTAATCATAGAATTCTTTCCATATTTTTCCACTGCCTCTTAGGAATTGTTCCTTTCAGGACAATGATGTTGGATAGGTGGCACCACTTAGTTGTTCCATAAAGCCTTCAAGAACCCAAGATAATTCTCCTAACCCAATGAAACATCAGAGTCATAATACTTTGTGGTGAAGTACCTTTTGTCGCCCGCAACAAATAATTACTTAATTGTTGGTCTTCTCATTGTGTGATTTTTGTCTAAAGACTGGGATCATACATTTAGATCCAGAAGAAACCTTAAAGGCCATCTAGTCTTCCTTTTCATTGTACAGATGAACAAACTGAGGTACAGAGAGTTAAAGTGACTTTTTCGAGATCACACATGTAGTAAATGGTAGAGGATGGCTTTGAACCAAATCCAAATTCAGTACTCTTTACATTGTATAACCCACACCTCCCAGTGAGTAGATCCAACACTGCCTCTCTAGTGGGTAGATGTATTACTCCCCAGTGAGCAGATGTGTTACTAGCAGAACCATTTTTGAGCAAATATGTTACTGAAGGAAGTGAATCATATCTTACTGAAATTCTTAGCGTAAATGAAATCAAAGGCATTTTTTTTAAAAAAGGAGAAAGAAAACTTCACTTGAATAGAAAGATGGTTCTCAGGTTCCCCTTGAAGAGGTAAATAAAGCCATCAGAGGAGTTCAGTTTTGCACCCAAAGGAAACAAGAAGCATCATTTCATGGAACACTTGATCTTGCCTTGCATCGCTCATGAAAAACATGAACAAACAGAAACTACAGTTTCTGCCAACTTCTGTTACAGAGGATAAAGAAGGGAAGAAATTCTGTGAAGTACATAAAACTTGATACTCAGGGACTTTAATGTGAAGTTATACAGGACTATAATGTAAAAATATTCAATGACGAATGTGTTGGGAAATAAAATTTGGTACTTAGAAATTAAATTAATTCATTTATGAACTAACTTGTAAACTACACAGAAGCCTCATACTTCCTGCTCAAGTCATGAATATTTTTGTCAAAAAGAGAATCAGGAGGCACCGTATATGGTGAGCACGTAATAGAAGAAAATTAATGCTTAACAAACTTAGCAAACACAAAAACTTACGATGTTCATTTCAGAGGTAGACTAGGAGATAGGAATTCCAAGGCATATGAACAAGAGATGCCTTTGGTATAGACTTCACAGTGTCAAGACTGTGGGAAAGAGATGAAATCAGTAATAGTTGATTGTACCATAATTCCTAAAAGTATTAAAGGAAACCAAATTATAAGAAGATGCCTGTTTCTTTGGCTTATGCTTGTTGGCTGCTAATAGGTAATTGAGCAAGGAGCAGTGGATTTAGGGTAAGAGTTAGTAGAATGTGTTCTGGAGAAAGAGCAGATGAGTCTGAGACTTAGGGTATATCTCTGGCACACGTTGTTTTACATATCTCTCAATTTATGTCTTTGTTGTGATATGTTACAATGTCACTGATGTCTGTGACCCAAGAAAAAGTGACTTTCACTTGACAGATCCGTATTATGTTAAAACTCAAAGGATTGGCATTAATTTTATTCAGTTTATGAAACAAATAACCAAAGCAATTTCCCCAGCAAAGCTATTTGCATTGCTTGCTAATTAACCTGAAAAGAATTAAAAAGTGAAATTTACTTTCTATCACATTTGTGAGCTTCCTTTCGTTTTTAAGATAAGGAAAACAAAATAGTTTCACAAACTGGTGGTTGTTCCTACAGAAATGTTGCTTCACATTTGTATCATTTTCTAATCCACTTTTAGTCCATTGGCACAGCATCTTAGGAATCCAGTAAACATGAAAACTCTTATTTTCATGAAGAGAGTGAAACAGAGAAGCTAAGTTGTTGCCCAAGGTCATACAGCAAATTGAAGCAGAGTTAAGGAAAAAAAAAACCCCAAGAACATTGCATTGTAGAATCCTAACTCTGTGACTAGATCACTCTATTTCTTTTTAAAAATGATTTTCACCTAAGTGCCTTTAAGGTAACAATACTACAACTCTCTAGAAAAGTCAAATGGGACATAGAGAAACCACAGATTTATCCAGACAATTGAATTAGGGCATCCCATTTACCTCCAGTTCCCCGGATACTAAATGCAAAAGAATTTAACCCTTGAATTTTATTATTATTTTGTTTCTATTATTTACATCATTGCCTTATTTCTCCTTGGTTTAGTCCCATTTCTGACATACTACTGACATGATCTTGGGCAAGTCACTTCACCTCAGGTTCCTCATGTATAAAATGAGCCATTTGGATGAAATGGCTTCCAAAATCTCTTCCAGCTCTAGATCTATCATTCTATGTTATATTCTCTACTTTGTTTCTTAAGTTTTACCCTTAGATTTGCCATGCTGAATTGTGTTGAGTGAAAAGGAATTTGTCTACATCTAATTCTACTCTAAATTTAATGATTTATAAAAGCAGTTACAAATGGTTATTGTGAGATCGTTTTCTCCTCAGGCAAATGTTGGCTCCAGGTTCTTTGATCAAACACTTCCAGTGTGCTTGATTCATCATAATTAATGACTTGAGGCCTGGAGTGATGATACTGGAGTTAAATGAGAAGACATTTTATTCTAGCTATCTTTCACTACTTATTTATGCTCTGGATATTAAAAAAAAAAAACAAAACTCCTGAAAAGTATTTTCCTTCCTCTTGTTTACTATTTCAGAATGAACTGAGGTTTCATCTGTGTATGACTACCTTTATTTATGTAAAACAAGACCATTCCATGTCTTAGGTTAATGAATTGATTTCTTTAGGGGAAAGATGGTCTTAAGTTTTTGGCCAGCAGTCCGGTGGTGAATTAGGGTAGACTAGTTCTTCATTAGTAATCCATCCCGTGAGCCTGTGCTTGTAGCTTTTTTCTATCTTTTTTAAGACCTACCAGAGATTTCACTATGTTGGAACAGCCTTTGAAAACAAAGGGTGACCTTCATTTTATGATGAGGGATCAGGTGAGAAATATAATGATAGGGTTTTTTCCCCTCTTGTGACAAATTAAAAGAAATACCTGAATGCTAAAACTTCTATGAAATGGATAAAAAGGTGGGGGAGGGAGAGAAGAAGGTTTCCTCTTATGAAAAAATCACTTCTTATACAAAGGAATGAGTGTTGAGTTTGGAACTGTTTAAATCGTGAAAGTGATGCTGCCTCTTTGACCTTGTGCAAATCAGTCAGACTCTCCTGGCCTCGGTTTTGTTAGTGGTCAAATGAAGGGGTTGCACTAGGTGGCCTCTGTAGTCTCTTCCACTTCTGAATCTGTTATTGGTGTAGATAAAGTGGAAGACCTGACTTCAAATTTTGCCTCAGAGACTTGCAATCCTGGACAAACCAGTTAACCTCCCCCAGACTCAGTTTCCTCACAAAGTGTTATTGTCCTATGCTCCATCTATCCACATATTTCTTTAAGATCTGGTGAAGATTTTTTTTTAAAGGTAATAGGTAACAGAGAAGAGGGCAAGATAGAAAAGTGGTGTCAGGTTGGTTTATGCCAGCTGAGAAGAATGGGAGTGGAATTGAATTTGACCAAGAAAAACAGGAAAACCACTGCCTTTTATTCTCCCTGTCAAGTGCCCTTTGACATGTATTCTTATAAAACTTAGCTGGGGACTGGAAATCTGCCCAAGGATACCTTTGAATCCCAAAAGTCTACAGATTAGCAAAGAATTCAAATGTAGTTGAATTTATAAGTAATCTTTTTTGCTGAGTTGAGATATACAAAGAACTACTTAATATAATTGAAGTATTATTTTTTTTAACTTTGTATCACATTTTACAAGGGAAAAATACCATTATTTTTTTTCCTCCTCCCTCTCACTCTTTGGTTATATAGGTATTTATTCCAAACGTTTCACATTCTAGTGAACAGTAGATACTATATAATCCTGTCCTTATAGACAGACTGATTTAGAATTGCACATAAGTTTTGGATTACAGAAATTATGTATGTTTCAGATTTACTGTGTATAATTAGGTATTTTGGGGGTATACTAAATGTGTTGAACCTTAGAAATATTGTTTTAAAGCCAAAATAACTATCAGAATAAATGCTACCACAATATGGTTTCAGCAGTAAAGTTGTAATTATTATGTTTCCTGCCTCAGTCACTGTGGTTGCTTCTTATGTGTGTCATTCCCAAGGAACTTTATGCTAGGGGTGACCAGCAAGTGCTCACGTTTACACACACACACATACACACATCTATGCATGTACATATGAACATATATATATATATGCATATATATATATACTTATATATGTATATACTTTAACATTAATTTAACTTTAAAGCCAAAATGCCACTCAGTTATCTGAATATAGAGAATCTAGAGCAATTTCTAAAAGACACCAAACTTGCTGCTACCTAGCATGTTTCTGCGTAGTCTCTCCTTCTCTTCACCTCCACAAGCTGGGGTCTGCTAAAGAAATGCCAATACACTTTAATTTTAGCACAAGAAAAACATAATTAGGAAAATAACTTTCTTGGAAGGAAAATTACAAGGAACACCAAAGCCCAAGATCAAGCTAAATGATGTGGCATTTAGTTGGTTCATCAAGATCTATCAGTTTAAGGTTGGGAGTGAAATTTTAACTGATTTAGGATGAATATCAATTTTGGTTTGTCTGTTGTATACCATTATCCATAACATTGTTTCAATGGGTATTTTGGGACAGACTTTAAAAAAAATAACTTTCTACAGTTCCTTTGACAGGGAAATACTGTAAGAAACTTGTATTTACTCATTTTTTTTAACATTTAAGTTTTTATGTCTTTAGTTTTCTTTATTTTTTTGTTACATTTTAAATTTTGAACTATCTCCTTCCCTCCTCACCCAGCACTAGAGAAGGTCACCATTTGTTAGATAGATAGAGAGACAGTTAAATAGATAGATAGATAGACAGATGGATAGATAGATAGATAGATCAATTCATAGATAGATCTATGTAAAACCATACAATGCACACTTCTATTTATCAATTCTTCCTCTGGAGGTAGATAGTATCTTCCTTCATGGGTCTTTTATAGTTGATTTTGGTATTTATAATACTCAAAATCACTTAGTCATTCACAGTTATTCTTCAAATCGTATTGCTGTTACAGTATATAATATTCTCTTAATTCTGCTGATTTCACTCATCATTACTTCATGCAAGTCTTTCCATGTTTTTTTTAAAATTAACTTACTCAGATTTTTTTTACATCACACTAGCATTCCATTGTATTTACTCTTCAAATTTCTATTGTATGAACCTTTTAAAATTTAGCGTTAAATATAATATTGGCTTTCAGTAGTTATTGAAAGATTAGGAACGTATCAATAGGAAAATCCCAATTCTGCCCTTAATCTTCTTTGGAGCACAGCAAGTGTCTTAATTTCATTGTGCCTCGAAGACCTGATGCCTAGCAGAAGGACTGGAATTTAATAATACCTTGGAGGATCAAGCTATGCCAGTTGATGCTGTGTATATGTTTTAATCGATAAGTCAAAGAAAAACAGAAATGATAGGATGAAAAAAATTTAAATTATAATATTGTGAATTAGTTGATGTACTTAGAGTGATCATTTAAGTTGTGTGACTAGCAGATACTTGCCTAAACATTTTCAATAGTCCCCACTCACTCTCAAAAAACTCAAAACCAAACAAAATAACCTAACTAAAAGGAGAATTTTGTGCCAGTTAGAGCAATTTCAAAGGAATCCATAGGACAACAAAAATTAAGGGGCTGAACTAGGTAAGATTCCTTAATTACAGATTAATGTTGGAAGTACAGAAGGAGAATGAACTAGGCTTAGAGTTTTCAAAAGAGTAGAAAAAACTTTAGAAAAATTGCAAAGCACTCTTACATCCAGAATTTCTCATAATAGCAAATGCCTGTTTTTTCAGTATTTTACTGGTATTGGTTCATATTAGAAAGATCTGGAATACAATTGCCTGAAAAGAGCTAAAGATGAGCTCCTTGCAGAGAACAATGGAGCAGGGGGCTATGGGAGGCCTTCAGCAAATAACCAAAGACATGCTTTAAAAAGAACAGGAGTGAAAGGTGTCATCAAAGAATCACATGGAAGAAAGAGAAGATGAACTGATCTCGTAGTAAGTGAGGAATAACAGCCTAAGAGTTAGAATATTCCACTGGCCCCATTGTGATGTTGGGAGAAAGTGAGGAAGACTTATGGCATGTCATATAACCTCCCTGTGGTAAATGTTTGGGATCTTATGGATGAGAATGGGCAGATCTAAGTAGGTTGGAATTTGTGTCATTGGAGAAAACTGCTGAATTGAGGAGATAAGAGAACCATTATGGGTATTTGAGAGAGTTTTGCTACTTGACCCAGACTTGAAAGGGGAAATTTTTTCAGATTTACTCTGATTATATATAGCTGAATTTTCCAAAATTTGATCATTTTAGTGAAGATTCAGATATAGTATTTTTATTTGCTATACTTATATATGTATTCAGTACACCTTTAAATTATATGTGGGAATGAGAAACAGTACATCCCTGATGTCTACAATGATTTTTACAAATTCTTTTTAACTACTAACTTTAATTCCTGCTAACAAAATGGATGAGTTTGAGTTTAACCTTTCAATGCTTATCCATCCTCCACTGAACGAACTGAGGAGCTGTGAAGTTGTAAAAGGCTAGATGGAGTGGAGCCAAGATGGTGTAGAAGCAGGGACCTACTTGAGCTGTCACCCTAAATACCTCAAAATACCTAGTAAAAATGACTCTAAACAAATTCTAGAGAAGCTAAAGCTGCAAAATGACAGAGAGAAACAGCTTTCCAGACCAAGGCAATCTAGAAAGCCTACAGGAAGGGTCTGTTGCACTGGGCTTAGAGTGGAGACCAGCATGGGCCATGCCAGCACAGACAGGACTAGAGCAGGCCTTGTTATGTTGAATCACTAGCAGCTGCTGTGATTTCCAGAATTCTCAACCCACAAATACCAAAGACAGCTTCAAAGGTCTGTGGAAAAGCTCTCTCACCTAGGTGAGAGAGAAATATGGTCCAGCCCCAGCCCCAACCCCACCCCAAGGGCAATGGCAGCAGCACCTACTTCTGGAGCTCTCAGCCTAAAGATGGTGGGGGAATTGAGTGGCTGGCTGATCCAGGCAGCAGTCCTGAGTGGTGGTCCTGGGGTGAGGAGGAATGCTGGCTAATGCTGGAGGAGTAGGCAAAGCTGGTGGCAGCTATGTAGAGGGAATCCTCCTCACGGTTAAAGGACAGAAAAGAATGCTTATAGAGCAGAGTGCAGGCCAGGAGAGGAGTAAACACCTCCCCTTTGATCACACCATTTTGGAGTAACTGAGAATTTACAGGTCTCTAGAGAGATCTCTGAAAATAGTTGCACAAGACCCCCGAAACTTGGGTCAGTACACCCTCCACTTAACCAAGAGCTTAAAAGTCAAGTAATTGGCCAGGGAAATGACCAGATGGGAAAAAATAAGACTATAGAAGGTTACTTTCTTGGTGAAAAGGTATTTTCTTACGTCTTTGAGTCTAGGAAGATCAAAGCATACAACCTGAGGAAAACAGCAAGGTCAAGGTTCCTACATCCAAAGTCTCCAAGAAAAATATGAAATGGTCTCACGCCATGGCAGAGTTCAAAAAGGATTCTGAAGATAAAGTAAGAGAAGTAGAGGAAAAATTGGTAAGAGAAATGAGAGTGATACAAGAAAATCATGAAAAATGAGTCAAAGCTTGCTAACAGAGACCCCCCAAAATTATGAAGAAAATAATTAAAAATTAAAATTAGACTAACCCAAATGGCAAAAGAAATCCAAGAAGCCAAGGAAGAGAAGTATGCCTTAAAAAGTAGAATTGACCAAATGGAAAAGGAGGTCCGAAAGCTCACTGAAGAAAATAATTCCTTAAAAATTAGAATGGAGTAAATGGAAGCTACTGATTTTATGAGACATGAAGAAATTATAAAACAAAACCAATAGAATGAAATAATAATAGACAATGTGAAATATCTTTTTGGAAAAACAACTGACCTGAAAAATAGATCCAGGAGAGATAATTTAAACATTATTGGTCTACTTGACAGCCATGATCAAAAAAAGAGCCTAGAGGAAAACTGCCCTGATATTCTACAACCAGATGGTAAAATGGAAATGGATATAATCCAACAATCACCTCCTGAAAGAAATCCCCAAAGGAAAGCTAGAAATATTATAGCCAAATTCCAGAGTTCCCAGGTCAAGGAGAAAATATTACAAGCAGTCAGAAAGAAACAATTCAAGTATTGTGGAAATACAATCAGGATAACACACGATCTAGCAGTTTCTACACTAAGGGATCAGAGGGCTTGGAGTATGCTATTCCAGAGGTCAAAGGAGCTAGAATTAAAACCAAGAATAACCTACCCAGCAAAACTGAGTATAATACTTAAGGAGAAAAAAATAGAATTTCAATGAAATTGAGGACTTCCAAGCATTCTTGTTGAAAATATCAGAGCTGAATAGAAAATATTTTATAACAAATTAGATGTTTGAGATGAGTGTTAGAAAGAAGGAAGAGTCACTGATGATACTGAGATTGTGAGCCCTGGGTGACCAGAATGGTGCTTCCCTTAGCCATAATAAAGAAGTTCAGAAGAGGGAAGGGTTTGGGAGGAAAAGTTATTTTGTTTTGAATATTTTGAGGTTGAAATATCAGTGAAACATCCAGTTTGAGATATCCAATAGGAAGCTGGAGATGCTAGACTGGTGGTCAGTTTAGAGGTTTAGGGCTGCATATATAGATTTGAAAATCATCTACATAGAGGTAGTGATTGAACCTATGGAAGCTGACGAGATCACTAAGTGAGATAACATGAAGGTAGAAGAGACATAGGCTCAGGAAAGACCCTTGAAGGAAACTTATGGTTAGTAAACATTACTTGAAAAAATATCTAGCAAAGGAGACTGAAAAAGAACAGTCAAATAGGTAGGAGGAGATGTAGGACAGAGCAATGTTGTGAAAAACAAGAGAGGAGAGAGTATTTAGGAGAGGAAGAAGGATCATTGGAGATGTTGCAGAAGGAACTGCAAATGAAGGCCTTTGGTGAGAGGCTGTACAACACGGTCAACACACCATGTTGTATACTAGTGCCTTGGAATCAACTGAGTCACCTCATATGAATGAATCCTAATTTCACAGAATATTCACAGTATATCCTGAGTCACCAGCTTGGTTTATAATAAATAAAAATAAAACAAGATAATTATTCATTGTAAATGTTAATATGTAGCACCCATTTGCTCAGTAGTTTTGCCAAGCTATTTATGGAGGATACTCAACTATTATTACTGCTGGATTGTTGTGTTTCCCTACACACTAACACGTAACTTTTCCAGGCTACGCAGACTCAAAATGGAGGCACATATTGTTAGGGCCATTGTTTCTAAAGAACATTCTTTACTTATTCCATTCCCTGTTCTGTGCAGCTCATGTTACACACAGCTCTCCTGGTGTGGGTGTAGAAACTTGAGATTAACCTATTATTTTAGACATCTAAATAGTGAAAGTAGTCATAATGTGGATCAACTGCTGCATAGCCCCATAGTTACAGGCACATAACTATGGAAAATATACCTGTTTGAGAATCATGGCCAAAAAATCTTGCCTTGTGACATATAATCCCCTTTGTCCATCTGTATGAAGGTACTGTATCATTTTCCACATTGGTTGGTTTTCCTTTCAGGCATAGCTTTCAGAGTATCAGGCATTTTATTGAGAAGTCTAGAGCCGTTTTCCCATAAAAAGTCGTTAATGGACTTGACGTTTGTTAGACTGAAGTTTTAAAGCTATTTGTATTATTCAAAAGATATTGAATTTGGAAATAGAAAAACCTAGCTTGGGATCACACTTCAGTGGATACAGTGTTGGCCCTAGTGTCAGAGAAACCTGAATTCAAATATGGCCTCACATGCTAGTTGTGTAACCTTGGGCAAGTCACTTAACTTCTGCTTGCTTCTGTTTCCTCAACTCTAATATGGGGATAATGATAGCACTTAACCATCCAGGATTGAATTGAGAGTCCAGTGAGATATTTGTAACGTGATTAGTACAATGCCTAGCATTGTAGATGCTTTATAAATCCCCATCATGGCCTTCCCTCTGTTAATTGGGTCCTATTCATTCTATGTATAGCTTGCCTTGTAAATGTTTGATTGCACGTTGTCTCCCGTTAGAGTTGTAAGCTCCTTGAGGACGGTGAGTGTCTTTGGCCTCTTTTTGTAACCCAAGTGCTTAGGAGACATTTAATTAATACTGATTGTTTGCTATTGATTGCTATTATTATGTTATCGTTTTACCTTGGAGAAGTCACTTAACCTACATGGCTTACTTCTTCCTTTTGCAAAATAAGTTAATAATAGCACCTAATGCACAACATTGATGTGAGCATTAAGAGAAATTATGTTTGCTTTTTGAAACTTGAAATGTTTTACAAATATCCATGTTGCTGTAAAATTAATAGTATGGAAACTATTCCATAGATGGACAGAGGAAACCATTTTTTAAAATGAAGGTTGAAAGTGCTAACAATTACAGAAACTATGCCTTAGTTTCTACAGCTGTATTTTGAGAACATGAAGATTAATTCTCATCAGTCTTATGAATTTTAAAAATAAATCTCTATGGGGCAGGGGCTTGTAAAGGAGTCTGGAGTGCAGTGGGGAGAGCAATGAGCCATGCATGGCCTGAGTGCCCTCTCCAAACAGAGGTTCTGGCAGGAGCCACCCAATCAGTGATGGGAAAAGGGCAAAATCTTTGCTTCTGTTGAGAACTTTGAATGAAGAAGGTCTTGATTGGCCTGGTTTTGATGAAGAGGTGGAAGGAGGATTTTTCTCTCTTCTTTTGCCGTCCCCTTTGTACCCATGGGTAAATATGAGGGGCTTTCTAATTCATCTGTTGCAACAATTTTTCTTACCCTTGTTAAGAAGTGGTGTGGTGTGTGTGTGTGTGGTGTGTGTGTGTGTGAACTTAGCCAGAAATATCCATTTCTGGCAAAGCTGACAATGTTATTACTGGCCTATCTCAGCTCTTTTTATAAGCCCACACTCATCTCTTTACAATTTTGAGTTACGGTTTTTTCTTCTATAAAATGGGGACAGTAACACCAGGAGCAGCTACCTTTTGTAATGTAAATCTTACCATGCTATTCAAAGGTAAGCTACTATTATTATTATATCCCAGTTGTTAAAAAAAGTTTCTGACATATTTCTTGGTGCCACTTTGCACATTGTTAATGACATTTGTTCTACAGTGCACTATTGATATGCATCCAAGTCTTTTAATCTATTCCCTTATCTCCCCACATGGATTGAAAGGGTTTTTTTAGGGTTTTTGATTTTTCCATCTCTTTCTGAGTTTTCATTAATTAAATCATCTTGCATTTTTCATCATCCACATTTCCAAATACATCCTTCCTCTTTTCTTTCCCCCTCCCAGTGACCCATCTTGTAAAACAGAATAAAAAAAGAGGATGAAAGCTTTTCAGCAAAACTGACCAACACTTTGAAGAAGCATAACATTATATTCATTGTTACACACCCAGAGTCCTCCAACACTGAAAAGAAATAAGGGTAGTGCCTTCTATATTGTCTCTTCTTTAGGACTAAGGTTAGTCACTACAATTTCAAAGCATTTAAATATGATTATTTAGTGGCTGTTGTTTCCATTGACACTGTCTCATCTTGTCTACTTTTTCTTTACCTTCTATTTCATCATTTCATACTCTGCAACATCTAGGATACTGCTTTACACATTAATGAATACTCAATAGTGTTAAAAACATAGAACATTAGAGTTGAAAAAAAAAGATCATCCAGAGTGGCCTCTTCTTTTATAGATGAGGAAACCAAGGCTCAGTGAGGTGAGGGAGGTGAAAATACCTGCCCAAGGTCATAGAACTTGAACATGAGCTTTCCCCCTTAAAATACCAATCTTTTCAATCTTCTCTTCTCGCTACACTGAATTACTTTATATTGAATTTTGTCAACTCATGATATCAAGCAAAACACATGAACTTTGTATTCATTACTGCCGTTCTTTCTGGATAGGAGTAATTGCTCATTGTGGATGAGTGGCTTGATGACTACTTGTGGCTATAACCCATTGGGTCCCTAGTTGAAAGGCTATAAAATATTTTATACATTTAATGTATAAATGTTTCCTTATGCCCAGGATAGGCATTCCTGGAATCCAGGAAAAAGCAAAACAAACAACTCTTAGTAGAAGGCAGGTAACCTGGATGTCCCTCAAAGATTTGGTCACGAAGACAGTGGGGAATATGGGAAGAATCTAGGCTATCTTAGCCTTGGAAATAAGCTGGAACACATTATCATTTACAGAATTTCTTTATTGGTGCTTTGCTTACCTACAAATCATACACTTCTGTGTGCTTAATTGAATGAGTAAAATACATTGAAACCTCACTATAATACCTTATAATCACATTAATGATATTATTATAGTCAGTAATTTATAATCTCTTTTGAACAGGATCTGAAATGGATTGTCATATCAAATCATGGTCTTTTGGAAGACTTCAGTGTGGCCATATCATTCTCTATATTCATAGACTGACTTAGAATTTGAAACATACTACGCTTGGAGTTTTAAAATCAAAGTAATACAGCATAGAAAGGGGTGATAATTCTTATGAAAAATATAGAAAGTGATATTTAAATGCAAGGAGATTTGAATATGGGATTAGAGAACTCTGTTTGCTACATTCAAAATATGAATCCAGAATAAACATTTTTCATAAGATAGTCAAGAAAATCTTGTGAAGAAAGCCAATCTAAAATCTATTTTGTTTTATCATCAAGGAAGGCTGTTTGTTAGGCATTGGTGGTAGCAGAAAGCTTGACCTGTATATCCTTTTAATAAATGCTTGAGTGACTCATTTCTTGATATTTTGAATGTTATAATCAGATATAAATGGTTGGATGACTTCATGACCATCATTATTATCATTTTTGCTTTCAAACTTAAGATTCATTTTTTCTTTCAGGATCACAGCTTGTGCTATGACCATGAATAAATATGTGGAAGAAAATGTATCTCAGAAATCCTACACAACCATCAAATATTTCATGAAGATGCTGAGCAGCGTTAGTGAGACTTTGATATTTATCTTCATGGGAGTGTCAACAGTTGGAAAAAACCATGAGTGGAACTGGGCCTTCGTCTGCTTCACATTGATCTTCTGCCTGATCTGGCGTGCCCTAGGTAATGAACTCTTCATAGCCTACATATTGCTACAGAATCGTGTACCAGGAAAAAAAGAATTAAATTTTCATTGTAAGAAAGGAAGTTTGAAAGATATTTGGTGACTAAAAGGAATGAAAGTAGGAAGGTGATAGCTTCATGAATTCTAGCTTAAAAGAGATTGAAATATTCTATAAAGTTATTGGAGCAGTGGAGAGTGCTGGGCCTGGAGTCAGAAGGACTCAGCTTCCAGCCTCAGATACTTTCTAGTTTTGTATCCCTGGGTAAGTACTTAACCCTGTTTACCTCAGTTTCCTTATCTGTAAAATGAGCTGTAGAAGGAAATGACAAACAGTCCCAATTTCTTTGCCAAGAAAACTCCAAATGAGATCACAAAGAATTGGGCACAACTAAAATAGTTGAAAAACAATTTATTGAAAGCATCTAGCAAGACTTGGAATACATAGCTCCTCTCCAGAATGCTGTTGGGGAAGGTATATTTTGCCCCATTCCACCTTGATGTCTGGAGAGAGTGGGCCAAAACTGAAAACAGTTGCCCCAAAGCATTCATCCCTAACTTATTCATTTTCTAATGTAAAATAGAAGACTGGATAAATTGGCCTGTGACTGCAGCAGGACGTAGCTCTCAGTGTTAGTCTACAACTGGACTGGGTCAAGCAGATCAGTCTTCGGGGCTTTACTAAAGCTTCACCCAGCGAAGCTCCTGGTGAACTTGGTTATGGATGCTAGTTTCTGATCCTTTTGAGATCACACATTGTTCTGCTTCTGATTTTCCTTTACCTTTTCATTCATTCATTCTGTCATGTCCAACTCCTCTTGACCCCGTGCACCATACAGTCCATGGGGTTTTCTTGGGAAATATATTAAAGTGACTTACCATTTCCTTCTCTAGTGCATTAGTATAAGTAGAGGTTAAAGGACTTATCCAAAGTCACATATCTAGTAAGTGAACAGGCAAGAAAAATCACAACAAAAATAGGGAGAATAAACCACTGATGCTGGTATCACTTTTCTCAGCCACAAGAGGGCTAAGTGTTTTTGGTTTTGTTAGAACTGGAGCTCCCTGACAGCATGAAATGTCTGATTTTTCTATTTGTATCTACAGTGGTTAGCACAGTGCTTTGCACTTAGTAATGTAAAATGTTCTTTTCACTAATTGATTCATTTATTCATTCATATCCTTTAAGCAACCTATAAATGACTTTTGCTCTTATTCATCCCTATCATTTGTCTATAAATTATGAACAGGAGGCCCTTATGAGAGATATTTTGTGCAAAGATTTTTTTTAGTAGACCATTTCTCTTATTATACTCCTTGCAATTAATTTTGCTCCTGAAAAATTCAATTTAATGTAACTGAAATCCTTTTTTTGTCCTTTGTAATCATCACCATCTTTTCATTAAGAATTCAGTCTCTACTTATAACTATGAAGATATATATATTGTAACTATATAACTATAGTTATATATATAACTATATAATTTATAACTATGAAGAGTGTATGAGGTGTGATGCTTCAAATTTTTTATGGTATGATCTTTATTATTTGGATAACCTATCTATTCTGAATTTATTCTATTAAGTAGTATCTGATGTTGGTCCAAAATTTTGTCAGAATACTTTCCAGATTTCCTATTGATTGTTGTCAAATAGGGTGTGCTTTCCTAGGTAGCTTTTGCTTTTGAGTTTATTGAAAACTGGGTTATTGTTTTCAGTTATTTCTGATTCTTCTATGTATAATCTGTTCTAATGAACTACTTTCCTAATTTTAATTGGTATACATTAATTTGATGATCCTTGTTTTATAATATAGTTAAAGTCAAACTATTTCCTAATTTTTCATCATTTTCCATGAAATTCTAGCTAGTTTGTTCCACCAATGAATTTTGTTATTATTTTGTATAGCTGTATAAAGTATCCCTTGGGTGGTTTGTTTGATAATAGCATTTAGACAGTAATTTAATGTCTAAAAGTATTATACTTATTTAACTTTCTTATGTTTCTGTTGTTTGGGATGTTTGCAAATTGAATATTCTGCTCAGGTCTAGGGCTTGGGCTTTGGTTTCTTTTCTTCTGTCATTTTGTTGACCAGAATTCTTAAATCTTTTGACATTGTGTTTTATTATAATATTGCTGTTTTTGTATAAATTGTTTTCCGGTTTTGATTCATTAGTTCATGTGCCCCAGGATTCTCATTTTTTATACTGCAATAATATTTTTACTATGTAGATTGTATGTATTGATATGCCACAGTTTGTTCAGTCGTTCTGCAGTTGTCTGAGGCAATATAAGGCACTCCCTGGATCCTAGTTCTTTGCTTTGATTTTTTTCCATTTTAATTCTTTAGGATCAAGAATCTTGTTTTATTTGTGATTATGACCTCCACAGTATGATTTTCCTTATTAGCCACTTTTTCCTGTCTTCAGTATTTTCCTTGTTGTAATCCTACACATAACTCCATGTGCACGTGTGTGCCTATACATGTGTGTGTTTTCAGGCAAGACAGAGGATCATCTGATGGCTACCTCACATCTCTCCTCTATGTTGTATACTCTTATTCTTACATACTGAAATTAGGAAAAATGGCAAGTCATGCTCTTTTATTCCTTGGTTTTACAATCCTGTATTATTTTTACCCTTCCTTCTTTTTCTTTTTTTCAAACTCTTGGAACCGAACCAATCTAAGCCTAAATAGAGCCTCTGTTTTTCTTTAAGTCCCTCAATACCATTTAGAAGACATTATGATTCTAAAGGAACACTTCTTTCTTCTTTCTCTGTTAAAATATTAACACTAGATCATCATCCTGTTTCATTTGCTCAAAAAATTTACCTCTCTGGATTTTTCTTGACTCTTCTGTTTCTGTTTCAAAAGTTCTACTCAGCTCTGTGCTTTTCATCAGAAATGCTTAATAGCCTATTTCACCAAAGGTCCATTCGTTTCACAATAGATTGATATTCAGCTTTTCAAGGTAAGTTATTCTTTGTCGCAAGCCTCTACTTTTTTTGCTCTTTAGAACGTTGCAACCCCAAGATCCCTTCTTATTTGTAGTAGATACTACCAGATCTTACCTATAACTTCTTGGTATTTGAACCTCTACTTTCTCAACATGGGAGCTTTGGCTATGACATTGCTGGATTTTTCCTTTTGGGCTTCCTTTTAGGAGATGATTGTAAATTCGTTCTCTTTTTACTTTACTCTCTGATTCTAAAATATCTGGGAAATTTTCATTTATAATTTCTGGAAATATTGTGTTCAGGAATTTTTAATAATTATTTTGGGAGTATCAAGTGATTTTTAAATGATTTCTCCTTGACTTGTTTTCCAGGTCATGAGTTGTTATTGATATCAGATCTTAGATTTTTCCACTACTTTTTGCTTTTGATTTTGTTTCCCTAATATTTCTTGCTGTCATATGTACAAGTCATCCACTTCTGTATGCTCTATTCTAGTTTTCAGGGATTACATATTTGGATAAGGTTTATAACTTTATTTTTTTTTTAAGTTACATATATTCTTTCCAATTTCTACAAAGATTTTCTTTCCTTTTTTAATCTCTTGCTTCATTTCTTCTAGGTATTTATGTAGTCTGTGAAAAATCCATTTTTTTCTTTGTGGTTTTTCTTTCAATTGTTATGAAATCACTTTCTTATTTAGAGGATAGTGGGGATATTTCTAGATTCTTAATAATTTTATTATACCAGTCAGTGTTTTCTTTGATTTATTAATCTATCCAGCTTTAGTTGCTGAATTGGAATTTCATGCCATGGTCAAACTCTGTGGCAAATACCTTTTGTCATGGTGGTTGGCTCTACTGGTTCCTGTACTACCTCTACCTTCTAAGATTAAGGCATGCTAGAGCTTTGAGGTTCAGTGGGCTGGATCATCAAATCCTTCTTGGGCAGAGTTTTAGGAACCTTAGAGTCCTTGAGTCTAGTGTGCCCTGCCATGAATAGTGGCCCTGCCTGCTGGGCTTACACAAAGCTTCCAAGCTCCCCACCCTGGGGCATCTCACCATACTGGAACATTCTCATGAGAACCCTCTGCATACAGAGCTTTGGATGCTACATAGCCCTTCCCTAGTCAAACTGGTATGCTACCCTGCATTGGCACTAGCTTTGCTTGTGGGCTCCCTTTCCTGTTGCCCTCAGTCTTCTGACTGATCTCTTATTCCATTCTGGAGTGGAAGAAATAACTTACTTTAGTATCTCATTGGATTTTTAAATTATTATTTGGTTTGGTGTGAACTTCATAGTTTTGCTGAAGTAAGCATACGAGAACTGAGTGGTCTGTATTCATTCAGGCAGCCAGTAGGAGGTGAAGATATTTCCAAAAGAATTTTTTTAACTTAACAGTAAACATATGACTAATAAAATATTCTTTTGGCTGTATATTTAATTCATTTCAATATATAAACTATCATAACTTTTCAGTGAATGTCCCTTTCTTTCAATGGTTTTATTCCATCATTCTCATTCACTTTTATTCTTGTATGGCAAGAGCGTATATTCTTTAATCGCTGTTATGTTTCTTTTGCTTTGCATTATTTCTTAAAGATCTTTCCATATCTCTTTACATTCTTCATACTTCAATCATAGTAGTCTAGTACATTTCTGTCATAATTTATTTAACTTATTATTGGATTGCAGTTTAAATATCTTCCTTTTTTAAATATAAATAACATTGTTATTAAAATGCTGAAACAAATATGCCTTTGTGTTTGTTTTTTTAACACTCAGGATGTTATCACAAAAATAGAATTATTAGGTCAAAAAGTAGGATTATTAAATGCTTTCATTTTTTTTCCAAATAAAAATAATGTTGCTATGAAAATGTTAGAAGAAATATACCTTTGAGTATGTTTTCTAAAACTCAGGAGATTATCACAAAAATGGAATTATTGGGGCAAAAGTATGATTATTCATATAGCTTTTTAGTGTGCATTGAAAAATTCATCTAAGAAAATATTCAACAAGTTTGTGTTTCCATCATCAGTGAATAATAAGTCTCTTGCAACAATTCCATTTTTTAAAAAAATTTTAATATATAATTTGTCAATTTTATAGGTATAAGGTTATTAGCTTTTGCTTGAATCCAATACTAGTTTTATGTTATCTCTTACTATTTTTTGAGATTTAGCATATTGCCACTTTGAGATTGGAATTGAGCATATTTTAAAGTGAATATTAATGATTTGTGGTATCTTTTTTAAAAATCGATTTTTCATATACTTTGGTTATTTATTTATCATACACTTGTAGTCACCTTTTAAAAAGTTTAATGAGTTATATAGTTTTAATCAATAATGAAAATTCATCTTTAGTATTAATTATAGTTTTGTTGTATAGAAACTTTAAAAAATTTAAGTACATCTCTTCAGTTTCTAAAAGTTCAGTTGCCTCCCCTCTCAAATTTAAATATAAGTATTTCATTTTCTTCCCTATTTTATACTTCTTTTATGTTTAATATAACAAACAGTGCTTTGTGTCAACACTGGTATGAGTTCTAGGGACAGAAAGACAGAAAAAATTGTCCCTACCACAAAGGAGTTTACATTTTTAGTAGGGGTCGCAGAGAAACACCCAGAAATTTACTGAGGTAGATGCTATGAGAATTGAATCTAAATATGTTTTTTGCTAAATTGACAAGGAGTTTCCCAAGAGTTAAGTAACTTGTCCTTTCCCCACTTTTTCTATAAGTCTGTCAAATATGCCAGTATGTTTATTAAATTCCATTGACCTGTTTCTTTATCCTTTGTCCACTATCAGATAACTTTGGTGTCATTTTCTAAAATGTTTTAAAGTCTGGGAGAGCAAACTTCCTTATTTTGTTGTTTAGCTCACCCTTTGATATTTTTGCCTTTTGTTTCCTCATCCATAAAAATTGTTTTAAATTTATGATCTTATGATCAATATAAATTTTATCATATTTTTATCCATCTCAATGAAGTTCTGATTATTTTGATTGGATTTCTGATAATTATATAAATCAATATAGAAAATTTTGCCATTTTCACCTTATTAATTTGACTCACCATGATCTTGAGCAGCTCGGTGTCACAGTGCATTGAGAACCAGGGCTGGAGTCAGGTAAATTTGAATTAAAATCTGACCCTGAACAAGTTATTTAACCTCATTTGCTTCAGTTTCCTCATCTGTAAAATGAGCTGGAGAAGGAAATGGCAAACCACTCCAGTACCTTTGCCAAGAAAACCAAATGGGTTCAGTCATGAAAAGTTGGACGTGACTGAAACAATTGAACATCAACATCCATGATCAAGGAATGTTCTTCCAATTATTCATATCTTCCTTTCTTTCAGTGATTGTTAGCCATTCTTATTTCCTGTGTATTTCTAGGTAGGTTAATTTTGAAATATTTTATGGCTTTTTACCCAGTTAGATTATTTACCTACATTATAGATTCTCTCTTCTAAATAATGTGGGAATTTTTCTTTTATTTCCATTTGAAATGAATTCATTCCATTAAAATGAAAACTAAAAGGAGAGATTGCTACAATTGTATTTTGATTGATTTCATGATTATCTTTACTGAAGTGAAAATGTGTCTTCTCTGTGAGAAGAAATTTGTTAACTGAGAAATCAGTTAAAGGAAAATCTCATGACTTTATCCTCATTATTATTTTTGTTAGCAGTTCATTGCCAATGTTGCAGCAATGGCATTTGGAGGACTTGTGCCAGTAGATGGTACTGGCCTTGCACCATAGAAGGCAGTTAGTTGCAATAGTGTAGTAGTAGGGGTAACATTTTAAGTAACTAGTAAGAGTTTTCCTTCACTGGATATTATTGTCTCTAGATAACTGACCCTTTATCTTCCTCTACCATAAACTAACTTACTCTCAAATATATTCGCTATATAATATATAGGCATCCCGGAAGTTCTCTTCTTATTAAGTGGCTCTTCCTCCATAGCAGTTTTGATCTCTAGCCTCTATCTTCCTTTGTGGTCTCTCTGGAGGCAAAGCTACGAGTTGTTATTTTAGTGATATTGGGATCACATAACTAGTAAATTTCTGAGAAGGATTTGAATTCAGGTCTTCCTAACTCCAGGCCTAGTTCTCTGTCTACTATGATAATTATTGTTCAGTTGTTTCCGTTATATCCAACTCCTCATATTCACAGCACCTTGTTGTGTGTTTATCCTTCATTCTTGAAGAGGACCATGACATCAAGATGATGAAATGACTTGCGGTGAGGGAGGGCTGTGCAAGGTCACCAACCTTATTTTCTTCTCCTGGGCCATCTGGGTCCAGTGGCTGTATATTGGGCCACTTCACAGTGCTTATCGTGGCCATAAATATCCAGGTACAGTTCCGAATCACAAAATAGAACAGATTGTCAAGATGGAAGGCACAACCAAAATATTTATTCAGACACCAGAAAGCCCAATCATTCATAGTAACAGAAATCTATACACAATAACAATGCAGAGGACAATGCCATCCCCAAGTCTTCCCTCTGCTAGGCTTCCCACAGGCCAGCTCTCTTAAACATATCACAAGCAGGCTCCTGTTTGCCTGCATTCTTCCCAGCTCTGACTGCTCTCATGACTAACTTCCTCTCAGTTCTGCTCTAGCTCTAGCTTTGTTTCTTCTAGGTCACACAGGCCTGAGTGGGAAAGATCTTCCCATTACACGAATTGAATTACACATAGCCCCAAGATCTTTCGTATTCATTACATAGGTCAGTAGAGCAACTGATATCAACAGAATTTTAACAGGGATAACAGAAAATCAGCATATAAAACAATATCTCAGGCAACTGGTATCACAAAATAAGCACATAAAACAATATCTCAGGGTGGGACTTGAGTACAAGCATCCCATCATTCCCCCCTCAAATGAATGGGACCCAAAATCTTGGGCAAGGGGCAAAGATCTCTTCTTTCTTAATGACTTCCTACTGAGATTGAACATAGAACTATCTCTGCCCCAAGAGGTCCCATTCAACATACCAGTTCTTTAGCTGGCATCCAGAGCTTGGTTGATGCCAGATCCAGGGGTGACATATCACAGTCACAGGCAAGGGGTGACATCCCTCATAAGCAATCAGGCATTTCAGGTGGTAGGTACTGAGCCTGCAAATTTGACAAACAAGGTGACCAGACAAAACACTACAAAGAAACAAGGAGACAGTAACCAGAAGCTGAGTAGACATGGAGTCTGCCATGCCTTTGGAGTCCACGAACCCACTATCATAGCCTCATTCACTGCTGTTTACTGTTTCCTAATTTGCAGTTTTGGGGTCATCATTCTGGCTAGAGGCATGCTATGTCTAATCTGAGCTAGGCCTGGCCAACTCCCCATTCCCCCTGTAGGATACAATGTTTCAGGAGGATGTGAAGGGACAGTTCTTTTCTCTGTTCAATCTAATATCAAGTCCCTTTTCTTGATACATTTTGTATAGTTCATTATTTGGAATACCATCTATTCTTCAAAAATCTGCCCCTGCTCTCAGTAGGACAGAAGACAATTCTTTTCTTGTTAATGTACCTTTTTTTTCAAGGAAATTTATCTTTTTCACTAATCTCCCCATCCAAGATACCAATGATTCTCACCTTTTTTGGGTGAATCCTCTCAAAGTATCTGTGACCTCCTGCTGAGTAAAATCCTCAATTACCTTCTCTTCTGGCAGGTGTTTGGGCCCCAACCAAGCCCTGCCAATTCAAGAGCTGCATTCGACTTCCTCTTGTTACTTTTTTGCTTCTTTTTGTGAGTTAAACTAACAACAGCTTTTTATTCTACCACCTGAGACTTTCTAGCTTGTTCTTTTAAAGGAAAGTTTGAATGCTGTAGCATTGAAAGTATTTCATGCAAACTTTCCATCTGAGGTTTGTCTTCCAGCAACTTGTCTCTACTTTTGCGTGTAATTCGATAGCTTGTTAAAAGTGCCCATCCTCTTCTTACCCCTGCCATTTTTTTCCCTTGTCTTATTGATATTCCTTGCAAACACCTTTCCAAATCTCTAGGTTCCCCCTCCTGTAACCTTGCATCCCAGTTTTCACAGGGTCCAGTGCTTTTAGCCCATTCTCTTGCAAGGAAGGAAAAAGGCAAATCATCCCATGGGATGTCCATTTCTCTTTCTAAAACCTTTCTTCCTCCAAATAAAGGTCTGATATTTCATGATTCCATCCCTATTGCCATTTGTAGTGCTAATGCACTATTAGCAGTGCCTAAGATAGCTATGAATATAACAGTACAATTCTAAATTGCAAAATACAACAGATTTTCTACATGGAAGACACAACCAAAACATTTATTCAGACACCAGAAATCCAAAGCCATCATAGTAACAAAAATCTATACACAATAATAATGTAGAGGACAACACTATCCCTAAGCCTTTCCTCTACTAAGCTTCCCACAAACCAGCTCACTTAAACAAATCACAAGGAGGGTCCCTTAAACAAAATCACAAACATGCTCTTTCAGTCATGCTAGCCAGCTGCCTGCTTGCCTGCATCCTTCCTATCTCTGACTAGACTGACCAATTTCCTCTCAGCTCTGCTCTAGCTCTGCTTCTTTCTGTTCTTAAATTACTATGTTCATCATTTCCTTCTCCAGATCATTTTATGGATGAGGTAACTGAGGCAAACAGGGTAAAGTGACATGCCCAGGGTCACATAGTAGGAAGTATCTGAAGACAGATTTGAACTTAGAAAGATGAGTTTTCTTGCTTCCAGGCCCAGCACTCTATTCATTGAACCACCTAGCAGCCACTCGGGTAATGGAGAATGTCTAAACTGTTAAAGAGTTAAAGAAAGAAGATCTCCAGCAGGGTGCTCAGTAACTTTTTTTTGAAAAGGGGCAGTAGGCCAAATAAGTTTGGGAACCTCTCTGCTAAAAAAAAGTAGTGGTATATGAATGAAATGACATAATACTGTGTCAGTAGAAAAGGTGAAATGGACAGTCTCAGAGGAAACTAGGGAGAACTCCATAAATTGATGTAGAGTAAAGTGAGCAGATCTAGAAGAACAATTTATAAAATAACAACATTATAAAGAAAAGCAATTTCAAAGGACTCAACACAAAAATAAACAAGTCAAGAATTAAGATGAAACATACCACTCAACTCCTGACAGTAAGGTAATGAATTGAGAATACAGAGACACATTTTTGCCAGAGTATACATCTATGTATCAAGGCCTTTGATTTAAATCTTTGTTGTTCTTCTTTTAAATTTGTTAACTTCTGGGTGTTGGATGGGGAGAGATTAATTTGAAAAATGCTTATAAATTGAAATAAATGAAAGTAAAAAGAATCTACTTTATAAATGAATAATAATATATAATTACATATAATAAATTAATATAAATAATTGGACTTGAAGTCAGAAGGACATGGGTATAAATCCCATCTCTGACACTATGCGCCATAGGGCAAGTGACTTAGTCTTTCTAAATCCCAGTTTCCTCAAATGGAGATAATAATAGCACCTCCCTCACAGTGTTGTGAGAATCGAGTGAGATAATTTATGCAAAGCACTGTGCAACCTTTAAAGAGCCACAAAAATTCTAGCTATTATTGTTTGAGAAGAACGTGAACAGTGATTAGAATGATGTCTTTGGAGTCAGGAGGACCTCTATCAAAGCCCAATCCTCTAATACTTATTAGCTGTGTAACATTGGGCAACTCACTTAACTGCCCTCAGCCTCTGAATCCTCATTTGTAAAATGGGCATATTTATAGGTATATCACTTCCGTTATAATGTTCTTTGAGGAACACATAAGATAATATATGCAAAGCAGTTTGGAAACAATGAAGCACAACGTAAAAAATCAGTTATTGTTATTATTTTCCCACTTCAGCTGATGTTACCATTGTTTGACTTCAGGAAATACTAGAGAGTTGTCTGAGGCATTTAGAAGTTAAACGATTTGCCCAGGTTCACGTAGGTAGTAAGTGTCAGAAGCCAAACGTCCATCTCTCAGCTTCCAGCCTAATACTCTAGCCGCTACATGACACCATCGCTTTAGCAAATATACATACTAATTCTTCCTGATTACATGTCAGGACTTCACGCATTGTGACTTAATTTTGGTTTTATCTTCTTCCTCAGGTGTCTTTGTTTTGACTCAGATCATTAACTGGTTCCGGACAATACCTCTGACTTTTAAAGATCAGTTCATCATTGCCTACGGAGGATTACGAGGAGCCATCTGTTTTGCGTTGGTCTTCCTTCTTCCTGCAGCAGTGTTTCCCAGAAAGAAACTGTTCATTACAGCTGCCATTGTGGTCATATTCTTCACAGTTTTCATTCAGGTGAGCACAGTCCTTACAACTTGAAGATTTTATTTGCCCTATTCCATTCTGAAGAAACAAGATCTTTTGGCCTATCCAATATATATATACTCTTCTATAGAACATCAAAAGAACTTGTATTCTCAACATATTAAAAAAGAAAGCAACTCACTATGACTTTAGTGTAACATGAATGTGCTGACTCTCTGTGAAATACTTAAAGGTACAAAGGAAAGTCATATTTCTTATATGAGTTTTCGTCTTTGGGTTGATCATTGACTTAGCGGGGCCAAATTTGTGTAAGCAATAAGGTAATCACTTCAGTGATGGTAGGAACAGAGTGGAACTTTGCAATCTATGACTGTTCTTGCTTTTACTTCTTTGGCTCTATAAACTCATTAAATTTTCATTTAATATTATACCCTTCAGAAAGTTATTTGACCTTAGCTAGCTGCTTAGCAATCCCTCATTTAGAAAAAGGGGTTGGCAGAATACACTTTTAATATCAGGCTTCAAACATTGTAAGCCAAACTCAATTCTTTGAACATTCTTCCTTCCTTCTTTTCACTGTCCTGCCCATGGCTATTCCAAAACTGGACCCTGGAAGCTCCACTATGACTTTGCATAAATGGAACCTATTCCCTTAATGATTGCATTATTTCATAGAATGCTTGCAGTTTCTCAAACAAGATACTTCCTGTGTCTGTGCCTTAGTACTAGCTATCTCCTGTGCCTGGAGTGTTCTGCCTCCTCGTTATAGCCTCTTAGTTCCCCTGGCTTCTTTCAAGACTTGGCTGAAATTCCATTTTCTCCAGGAGACCTTTTCCAGTTCTCTTAAATGTGAATGCCTTCCCTTTTAGGTTACATATATATATATATGAGAGAGAGAGAGATCGAGATCTTTTAGGTATCCAATTATTTATATATTGCAAATGCAATCAGAATATGAACTCCACGAGGGCAAGGATTGTTTTTGCCTTTCTTTGCATCCCCAGTGCTTAGCACAGTGCCTGGCATTTAGTCATCTCTTAACAAAGGCTTTTACTGACTGGCTAATGTAGTTAGCTTTCCTATATGATTTTGATTCTCCTTTGGTACTCAGTCATGTTCTTATCTATGTACTTTTTGGATATAGAGGGAAAACAACTCTCCTCCATCCCCATTGTTATTCTGAGAATACCATAATGGGAAAGACTGGCCTGAATGACTGCTACCAGTAGATTATTCAATTCAGAAAACATTTATTGAGTGCCAAGGATATGCACTGGAGATAGAAAGACAAAAAAGAAGGCAATCCCTGCTCTCACAGAGCTTATATTTTATTGGAGGAAAATAATATATACACAAGTACGTGAAAATAAAATAAATAAGTTTGGAGAGGAGGATTAACAGCTGAGGAATTGGGAGAGGTTTCTTATTGGTGATGGGACTTGAGCTGAGTCATGAAGGGAAGAAGTTCAAAAGTGTAGAGAGGAGGATGGAGAACTTGGTGTTGGGATAGGACAGCCTTCATGAAGGCATAGAAACAGGAGAGGGAATGCTATATACAGGGAATAAAAAATAGGTCAATTTGAACATGTGAGGGGGAATAATGTTTAATCAATCTGGAAAGATTGACTGGAGCCAAAATAGACAGTCCTTAAAAACCAGAGAAGTTGGTGTTTTATCCTGGTTGATGGTTGTCTTTTGTTCTCAAAGAGGACAGGACCAAAATGATATCACTATGTTAGAGTCAAGTTACATTGTGGCCAACAGTGACTGATCAGACCAATGCAAGGTAAGAACCTTCTACCATAGTTCAGGCACAAATAGTCCATGTGAACACTGGGGGTGGATTCTCTCAATTTGCTTGAGTTCCTTTTGAGTTACTTCAATTCTGCTTTGCTCACAGAGCACAGTACTTTCATTCATGAGGGCATGGCATGTTGGGTGGTCTCTCATGTCAAGCAATCAGTTCCAGAGTCTTCAGAGAGACCTTGAGAGTTGACAACAGTAGAGCAGAAAAGGAGGGGGCAGCATTCTGAGACATTTTATCCTATGGTTAATAGGGAGCTACTGAAGCTTCTTGAGTAGGAAGGTGACATAGTTAGACCTATGTTTTAAGAATAACAATTTGGCAGCTATTTGGAGAGTGAAGTAGAAAGGGTGTAGGTTCAATGACATGAGATTTAGGAAGCTATTGTGACAGTTCAAGAGAGAGGTGGTAAGGGCCTTACCTAGGTTTGTGAGTGGAAAGAAGGGGAAAGGAGTGAGGGAAGTTACTGAAGCCAACTCAGCAAGACTTAACTGTTTGGGTACATATAGGGACTGAGTGAAAGTGATGATGGTATCTTGATGACTACAAGAATGTGGTACCCTTATTGGAAATAGAGAGATGGGGAAGAGGAGTGATCTTAGGGGGAAAGATGGGTTTTTTCTTTCTTTCTTGTTTTATTTTGTTTTGTTTTGGTGGCGGTGCTGGGAGAGTCTGAGGAGAAACTGTTAGGTAAAGAACAAGAAAAACAATCCTGAAAACTCAAGAGAAGATAGTGAATCTTGAAGGGGTCATCAACTGTGTTACAGCTGCAAGGATGACAAGAAGGATAAAGACTGAGAAAAAGTCATTGGATTTAACACGAAAGAGACTATCTTTTGCCTGTTTTTGTTTTGTTTTGTTTTGTTTTGCGTTGGAGGGAAAGTTAAGGGACGTTCTTTCCTTTAGGAACAGACATAATCAGAGGACTGGCCCAAAGCAGTGTTGTAAGGTAGATGCTTGTCTTTTCTGACGCACCCTCAAGAACTTCATCACCCCAAGCCCATCCTTTTTGGATTAATGCTAGTATGGTTCTAATGATAATTGCTATTTTATACTGCTCTACAATTTACAAAGCACTTTACTGATAAATAGCCCTATAGTGCATACTTAATGTTGCCAAGCACCTCCCTGTTATATTTTATTTGGTCTGGGTCCCACCCAACCCCTCCTTCCACCACAAATAGCTAATCTGATAAATGAACACTTTCCATTGTAGTCTACTGTTTTAATAGGAGTGCCAGTTCTAACTAAACAAGGTCCTTGAGAGATAAAGGTCACTGCTAACACGTTAGAATAGTCAGAATTTCAAGGAAGAAGAAGGCCGAACCAGGAAGGTCAGTAAAGATGTCTTTCTACATCCTTATAAAATGTAGATAGGAAGCGCCATCATTAGCAAGTTTTGCACACAGCAAGGGGGTGATAGGCCTGGGAAGAATTCACTCTGGGTATGGCTATGGGGAAAGAGTCCTTGACCACTGATGGCTTCATTTTTTAAACCAGTTATTCTTGTTAACCAGGTGCTAAGTTGACTTGTTTCTAATTTTCATTTAGGAAAAAGAAAAGACTTCGTGGCCTTTTATATTTATAATATCTGTACTCCTAACTTTACTCTTCTAGGTGTTCTAGACAAAACAAGCAAAAAGCAAACACAGTTATAAAGATGTGAAGAAAATAATGTATATATTGTATATTTTACATATGTATATAAGTATGTGTGTATATAGAAGTATATATATATGTATATTCATATATGATATTTTTTTCCTGTATAGACAGTATGGTGTCTTGAATAGAATGTTGGGTTTATAGTCAGGAAGGCCTGGGTTCTGACTTAACCTCTCTAGGCTCTGGTTACCTCATCTGTCAAATAAGGGAGATGGTCTAAATAAGCTCTAAAGTTCTTTTTAGTTCTAAATTTATGACACTATTAGTGCTGCCAAGAGCCTCTGAATTGAAGAAACAAGAAAAAGGCCTCGGTTGCCTCATACTGGTCATAGCTCTATAAGAAGACAGTCACCTACCTAAAATAAATCTAGCCATTCAACTACATCTGCCTTGATGTAAGGGTGTAGATTAAATTCTTTGCAGAGCAGTAAATGTCTTAAATCAATGAGAGATGACTGCTCTGACTTCTCTAACTTCCATTGAAGTGCCAACTTAAAATCTCACTTTCTACCAGAAGCCTTCCCTAACCTCTCTTAGTTCCAATGCTTTTTTCTATTTGTCTTGTAAATAGCTTTCTTTGTATGTATTTGTTTGCATGTTATCTCCCTCATTAGATTTTTGAGTTCCTTGAAGTCTCTTTCTGTATCCCCAGTACTTAGTACAGTGCCAGGCAAATAGTAGGTGCTTAATAAATGTTTACTGATTGATCGTTCTCTTTCTTCCCTAAGATATATATTTTTTGCACTAGAGTGGTACAGATATTCTTATATTTTGTTTACTATACCAGTTCTTCTGCTCTTTCGCCTTCCCTTTCTGCCCCTTCCCCCTTGATGGGGGGAATCTGTGGCCCTTATATGTATATTCTTTGGGAGAGATCTCTTCCTGTCAGTATAAATAAATAATTGAGGCACAAAGAGAAGGCAGTCTGCCAGAAGATACTTAATGGGTTACAAATATACCAGAAATTATGAATTATACATCTCTGCATAAAATTCTGCCCTCTATGCAATAATGTTACCAATTCCTATTTGAGAGGCTCTTTTCTTCCTGATGAAACTTTTATCAACATTTCTTTTTTCTCTTTCTTTTTGCTTCATTTCAGTGTTTTGAGAGAAATGAATTGCTTCATCCCAAATACTGAGTTAGCACTGTTTTCTGAAAAGAACCTCATGTGAAACATGTGTTTATCCCTGATACCAGAGGTTCTACTGAGGAATTTAATATTGGATTGTGTTGAAGATGAGAGAAGACAGTCTTGTCTTGATGGGACATAAACCCCATTATATCAAAATAAAGTGATCGTTGTGCAATATTTGATGACTAATCCACCCCAATTCCCTTCTGACTTGCACATTTCCTTTCCTTTCAATAGTGCTGACTGATAATCTAACTTAGTGTCTTAAACATTAAATTGCTTACTGCATAAAATTTAAAGTAGTAGCTACTATCAGTTAAAGTCCAATTCTAAATAAAGTTAAATGAAGATATATTACAGAAAAGAATAAAAAAACTGAAAGGATTATCTTCAAATATGGTCTTCCAGTTGATTAGGGAGTAGAGGTAAAGTAGTTTTCATTTATTTATTAGTCATTATTTGTAGTTAAAAAATTTGTGTCAAGGAAGATACAAAAATAACAGTGGGAAATAAGAACTAAGAAAGCAAGAAGGTACACTTCGTAGAAACTTCTTAATGAGATGGACGGTAGAGGTTATTGAGTCCACCCTTCAAGCCATTAAGAAGTCCCTTTAACAATATCCCTGAGATAATCATACAACCTCTTTTTTAATACCTGCAGCGACACTCACTATTTTTAAGAAAGAATTCTATTTTTTTTAGAAGCAATTGTGAATGTTAGAAAATTATTCCTTATTTTGAGCTAAAATCTGTTTTAGATACAACTTTTCCATTGTTCCCAGTTTAATCCACAGAATAAGCCTTCACTCTTTTTCCATGGCACAATTCAAGTATTAGAAGATGGTCATTATGCCTTTTCTTTTCCTGTTATCCATCCACATATTTCCTTCCGGAAGTTTAATAGCTCAAGTTTCTTCAACCATTCTTCACATAACACGTAGTTTTGATAATCTATCAGCATCCTGCTTTTCCTCTTCTGGACACACTTCAGAGGATCAGTCAGCATCCTTAAAATATGGTGCCTAGAACTGAATGCAACACTGCAAAAGGAGAATTCCATTTGTACTCAACAGGGTTCAAATCCTGGCTCAGCCATGTGAAAGCTATGCAAGCATAGCTAAGCTATTTAAGCTCTTTGGGCTTCAGCTTGCCCATCTGAGAAATAAGGGGTTTGTATTGGTTCACCTCTGAGGTTGCTTCTGCCTCTAAATCTGAGACCCTAATATGGTTTAATGAGCAGTGTATGACATCACTGACCTTGACGTGGGCGTTCTACAGAACATCTTTTAATATAGTCTGAAAGTATATTAACTTTTAAAACAGTCTTACCCACATTATTACCTTATACTGAACTTATAAGCAGTGAACATGCAATCTTGTCAATAAATCAAGAAACATTTATTAAAAGCCAGACACTGTGCTAAGTGCTAAGGATACAGAAAAGGGCAAAGGACCATCCCTGCCCTCAAGGAGCTTATACTCTAACGGAGGAATTTATAATCTAACATGCCTGCATCTTGTTTTTCACCTGATAACAAAAAGAAATGAAAAACATCTTCATTTTAGCTTTGCAGTTTTATCTTTTATCTTTTCATTCACATTATTGGATGGGGTAGGCGACACAAACTTAATCCAATTGCAACTGAAATCTTTGCTTCCTATTTCCTTTATTCAGTTCTATTCTGTTATCATAAGGAGTTCTGTTCATACTGCCAGTATACAATTATAAGTGAGAATTTAGCTCATGCTTTGTAGAATTGTATTTCAGAACATGTGAGTAAAAAACAAAGAGTTTCTCAATCAAGTTACAAAGATTACCAACCTTACTTTTTAAAGCCTTCATCCATAGCTCTCTAAAAGAAGAAGTTAAATATTTAAATATTTCCAAAGGTAAAATCACATGGTTCTGACCAACCTTCCATCTTAGATTTCACCAGATTTGTCCCTGAGCTCTTGAGTCTCTACATCAGTCTCAGGGAAACTTAACTGCCACGAAATATAGGAAGACCATATGCTGGCTTTAGAAATAGATAGCCAAAAATATTTTAGAGAACTCTAGAAGGAGTATTTATTTTAAAAATTCATTAAATAGCTCATTTAAAGGATGATATAACAGCTACAAATAATTCAAAGGATGAAACTTTTAGGGTAAACAATTGTTTTTAGCAAATAGAACTTTTAAATTGGCATTTATAAACCATTTAATAATCATAGCTAAATTTTGCATAGAATTGTAAAATTTGTAAAGTACCTTTTATCTGTTATGTTATTTGAGTCACATAGCAATCCTTTGAACTATTTATTAATCTTTTGTAAATGTGGAAGCTGAGCTTCAGTGAGGTTAAGTGACTTATTCATGGTCTCACAGCTATGGGGACAGATTCAAATTCATGTCTCTTCTAACTCTAACCCAGCCTTCTTTTCACTCTTTCCCATTTGTTTCTTCAGAGCATTAGTGAGACTTATTGGCAATAATCCTGATTTCTTATATTGCATTTATATATATATATATATATATATATATATACATATATATATATATATATATATATAAATGCATCAATAAACTAGAATTGTATATACATGGATATAGACCAGTTCTTGTCCAGTTGTGTCTTACCCTTTGTGACCCTGTGGACCATTTGGTTCATGGGATTTTCTTCGCTAAAATACTGAAATGGTTTGTCATTTCCTTCTCCAATGGATTAAGGCAAATGGAGGTTATGTAACTTGCCCAGAGTCATGCAGCTAGTTTGTGTCTTAGGTCAGATTTGAATTTAAGTCTTTCTGACTTCAGGTCCAGCACTCTATCCACTGCACCACCTAGCTGCCTCTACAACCTTCTTTTTTGATGGGAATAGAACCAGAAACCTTTAGATTTTCGGTGTAATTCTCTTCCAACTGAACTATGTTGGCCATGTTGACCAGATGGTACACTCTGTTGACTTAGCCTCCAAATATCATTGACAGCTTCCTCACTGCATGTGATCAGGATTTTAATGGAAATGCATTAGCAGCTCATTAAGGTTCCAATGGGCATACACGGTCTAATTTTTTAACTTGTTATATGAAAGTTACAGAAAAATGTAATGTAAATATCACACAGTTCTTTCCAGAACAAAAAGTCATAATATTAATTTAATGAAAATATAATTAATAAAGTACATATGGTTCCACAATCAAATAATACATTCCTGTATATTTGTATATAAATGTATAATTTGAAATATCTGGATTAATAATTAATTATTATAATTATATATATAATTATAATTTATTAATTTTATTAAATTAATAAAAGAAATTTTTAAAAAATTCTTACTTTATGCAGTGAGAGGGTTGTAAATGATATTTGGAGGCTAAACCAATAAAGGCAGAACAGAAATTCTGGGGTCAGTGAAATTTCAAACTATGCCTAACATATGAAGGCCAGAATTATCACTAGAAGACTGGTCATTAAATGATGGAATTTTTCTTGCCAAAGCATTAAGAACCAACAGAGGGATGAAATCACAATGTTTTTAAATATTTAAGTGTCAGACTCAAAGATTGAATAGAAGGTGCTTTCTTGATCAGAATCAGTCAACTCCTTTGAAACATCTTCTGAAACAGCCTGGGAAATATCAAAGGTGGAGTAGCGGAGTTGAAAGAAAGATGTTTATTTTTAGCTAGTTACTTTGCATCCCCAGAGATGTGTGCCTCATGAGACATTACTGATGGAGGAGAGAGAAAGTAACTCAGAAGCTTGCTGGGAAGTAAGAGTAAACTAGCCTGAGATGAAAAGCTTGCTAGGGATAACATACGAAGTAAAAAACCAACTATATATGATTATATATTGTTGGACTTTCCCAGTTCCTCAGTGATTCGTCTTCCCCAGCCCCAAATTAATTTGTATTTATTGTGTATACACATGTGATAGGCGATATTCAGGGAACATAGGCACCAGAAGAAGGCCACTTAAAGTGAATTTACTTTACAAAGGTATCATAAGGGGGGAAAAGGCACGTGTGGGACTTGAAAAAAATAAAATTAAAATGATAAAAATACATTTATCTTATTTTTTAAAAAAAACTGTTTTAATTATATCCATATGTTGGTTCTTAGAAAGGATAATGAAACGAATTACATGTTAACTTTTTGGAAGGTAATTTTTAAACAAAATCATCTGGTAGTATAATATGAAATCTTTCCCTTTGGATTTGAATTATATTTGACCATAAAGAGGATCGTTGTTGCAAATGGATTTTCTTAATTTATGAATATTAAAATCATTTTGTTTTGAAGCCCCTATCAAAGGGATGCTTGCTGACAAAGAGGAAAAGACAATTCTAAAGTCTTTGGTATGTGATGGTTAGAGATGGGGTAGAGAGATGCTAGTGTTAAGCAAACAGAAATGCTTGAGTGAGGATTAATTTTGTAAATAATTGATTCATTAGTGAATATTTTTGTGTTGTGATCATTTGTACTTCTGCACACAACTTTACAGAGAAGTCGAATGTCATGATGGATAGTCAGCCTTAATGTCAGGAAGATGTAGGTTAAGTCCTGCCTCTGAAAGTCACTTAACCATGATTATGGTTGTTGAAATTGTTGAGTCATTTCAGTCGTGTTTGGCTCTTCATGACCCTATTTGGCGTTTCCTTAGCAAAGATACTGGTTGGCCATTTCCTTCTCCAGCTCATTTTACAGATGAGGAACTGAGGTAAACAGAATTAAGTGACTTGCCCAGGGTCACACAGCTAGTAAGCGTCTGAGACTGGGTTTGAACTCAGGAAGGTGAGTCTTCTTAACTCCAGACCCTGAAGACTCAGAATTCCTCTAGACAACTCAAGAAGATATTAAGTTGAAGAAGTTACTGATCTACATATGAATTCACTCGTGTAGAGAATCCCTGTGGAAGAAACGCCCTTTACCAAATGTAGATCAGTATCTAATACTTTCTACTCATGAATACCACCTTAGATCAGTCGCTTATCACCTCTCACCTGGATTCTTTTAATTGTTTCCTAATGGATCTCCCTGATTCAAGTCTCCCCTGCCTATCTCCCAATCCCAGTCCATCTCTCTCTAAACACAGATATGACCATTGTATTTCAATAAACTTAGTTGCCTCCAGGATAAAATATAAATTCTCTTAGACAATTTTTTCCAGTATCTTTCTTTTAGTTTTTTATTTCCCATGTCCTTGTAGGAAAAAAAAAAAAAAACCAACACAAAAATCCAGAACCCTATTAACAAACTGTGTCAAGCAAAATAAATGCCTACTATGACCATGCCCCAATATATGTCTCATTCTGTATATTAGTTAGTCCTCTTTATCTTTCTCATGAGACAGTCTATTGCTTCCTGTGCAGGGAATAACTATCCGGCCACTAGTGGAGTTCCTTGATGTGAAGAGGTCAAATAAAAAGCAGCCAGCTGTCAGTGAAGAAATTCATTGCCGGGTATGTTTTTACTTTACAATGAAAATTTAAATGAGAAATGAAAAAAATATTCAATTCTGTAACAACTCAGCACTAATGTATCTGCCATCCATCTTTGTCTTTTACTGAGGAAAAAGGAGTCAGCAGTGAATATAAGGATGTGCTGAGGGCAGAGTAGTGGATGGAGCTACAACGTTACTACCTGTCTCAGCTTGATAAGCTCCAAAATGAAAACGGAGCAACGAGGAATTACATTATGTTTCGGGAATTTGTTACCATGACTTGCACAAGCATTTCTTTATTGAGATACTTATTAATATAGTCACTATTTTTCCATGGTGCTTTGTAGACTGTGATATCAAACACAATAGCCTGATGATAATTTGTGAAATATTTGTTGGTAAAATCTCGGGAATACTAGTATTAATTATGATTGTTTAAATGTTTTTATAAAATAAATTGTCAGAAAATTATACAAGGTTAAGAACCTGACATGAGTTAAGTAACGAAAGATACTTGGTATTTAGTGATACATATTAACAGTGTGTATTTTCTCTTTTAGTTTTTTGATCATGTGAAGACTGGAATTGAAGATGTGTGTGGACATTGGGGTCACAATTTTTGGAGAGACAGGTAAGACTCCTTTTGTGAAACTGTCTTATTTAATTGGGCCTTAACAACTCGAGAAACTTGAACTTGAACTTCAAACATTTTCATTGGATGACCTTTAAAAGCATAGAACATAAGCAGGGATAAAGTATAGAAATATCCTCAAGAATTGATAGATATGGATACATATAGATAGAGACAGCTATATAAATAGTAACAGAAAAAATAAATAAATAGCCAACATGTCTTACTATATCCATATACACATGTATAAAAAAGGGTGTAAATGTGTATTAACACAAACATAGGTATTCTATAGATTTGAAGACAGCTTTCACATCAAATATGTAGATATGTAGATAAAGGTATAGATAGAAGTATCTAGATAGATTTGACAGAATCTAGATTTATACCTGTAGTTCTGGCTAAATGTCTATATAGCTACATAGGTATATCTCTATATCTCTGTCTATATATCTATATATTTAATGTGAATGCTGTTTTCAAATCTATAGAATATCTATTTCTGTGTTAACTTTTTTACATGTTTCTTTATATGTATGTATATGGATACAAAGTCAGACATGTTGTTTATTTATACTTATAATGGCTTGCTGTAGATTTGTGGTTTATCAACCTACTAATTAAATAATTAATCCTGGGATATTTACTTTGTGCCAGCATTGTATTAGATACTATGGGAAATATACATGAAATATGTCATACTCATTTCTGGCTTTCATGCAGATTATTGTCCAATTGGGAAGGTAGAATGTATGTGTCAAAAATGGAGAGCTAGTAAGGAGACAAAAGAACGAGTAACTGATCTTTTAAATTTGATCAATGGTTGAAAAGAAAGAAGGAAGTTATGACTAGAATGACTTGTTTCCTTCCAAACTCAGCTCAAATACCATTTTATTCATTCTTTGTCTATCTATCTATCTGTGTTACATTTTAAGTTCTGAACTGTTTCCTTTCCTCTCTGCCCCCCCCCACACTAGAGGTCACCATTTCACACACACAAACATACACACACTCATATACATATATATACACACATATACATGTGTATTTGAAAGCATACTTGCATAACTCTATCAGTTCTTTCTGTGGAGGTGGACAGCATTTTCTTTCATAGGTTCTTTGTTGTTGATTTGAGTATTTATAATACTCAGAATAACTTAGTCATTCATGTTTATTCTTTGAACAGTATTGCTGTTACTGTATACAATATTCTCTTGGTTTTGCTGATTTCACTTTTTGTTATTTCATTTTGCTTTTGTTTGTTTTTTTCTACTATTAAAAGCACTCAGTCCATTGAAAAGAATGAAGCAGAAACTGTTGACAGGGAATTAGAACCCAAGATAAGTAAAGAAAAAGTGAGAGCAACGTGCCTTCAGCAATGCTGCCAGACTATCACTGAAGATAGAGCCTGAGGTCTCTACAGGAACTATTGAAAGAAATTGCTAAGTTTCTATCTGTGTTTTCTGAAAAAATCTTTGAGAAACAGAATAGGGCAACAGCATCGGAAAAAGGTGATAAAACAGAGTGCAATGGAAGGTATAGAATCTTGATCTTCAAATATAGGATAAAAATAACTACAAATATAAAAATAGCTACAAAAACTCAGTTTCCTTTTCTGAAAAATGAACAAATTGGAAAAGATAATCTCTGATGTCTCTGCCCATTGTTGCATTACATGATTCTATGAATTACTCTCTCTTTCTCATTAGTCTTTCATGTCCTCTTAAGTAGAATTCATCTGTAAGAACAAAAAGTCAGTAAATAGGGAGTCAAGCTGGTGGATGAAGCACTAGTTTAACTCTCTCAACATTACCCTCCAAGCAATTTTAACTCCTCAAATAAAATTTTGGAATGTCAAAGCCAACAAAAGTTCAGAGTGAGACATTTTTCTGGCCTAAGAAAACTTAGGAGTTTGAGTAGAAGTTTGTGACAGTTGCTCTTCCAGGATTGGAGTTGCTCCAGTTGGGCTGGAGGCTGATCTGGAATCCCCATAGGCAGCTACAGCGACAACAGTCTCAGAGCAGCAGCAGTTTCAGAAATTCTCACCCCAGAGATGGCAAGGAGATTAGACAACTGGTCAGAAAGAGATTACAGGGGACCCTTTGCTGGCACTGAGTGGCAACTCTGTTGTTCCTATTAAATTCTGAGTTGCAGTTTTAGGGTGGAGAGGAGTGCTGAAGGTCAGTCACAAAGGAGTAGGGACCCTGGTCATAGTTCTAAGGCAAATAGAGCACTATTGCTTGTGGCTGCTGATGACCAGGGAGCTTTATTGGGTAAAAACCAGAGTGTAGACAAGGAGAGCAATGATGATACCTCTCCCAGGATCACACCATTTTGGAAGCACCCAAAACTTGCAGACCCCCAGAACTAACTCTGAAAACAATAGTACACAAAAGCGAGAAGGTTGGGACAGTGCTACCTTACCCCCAGGGTGAGCAGAGTATAACTTTAACATGAAGTTCAAAGTCAAGAAATAGATTCAGAAAATGAGCAAACAGTGGCAACAACACAATTTGACTATAAAAAACTACTACTGTGGCAGAGAACGCTAATACATAAACTCAGAAGAAGACTAAAAAAAAATAGCTACAAGTAAATCCCCAAATAAAAATGCTGATTGAATCCTAAACCAACAAGAATTCCTTGAAGAGCTAAAGAAATAGATAAGAATTTTAGAGGGAAAATTGGAAAAGAAATAAGAATGATGCAAGAAAATTATGAAAAGAGAATTTTCAGCTTGGTAAAAGAGGCACAAAAATACTGAAGAGACTATCGCCTTTACGAGAAGAACTGGCTTAACAGTAAAAGTGGCAAAAAAAATTCACTGAATAAAAGAACTCTTTGAAAAGAAGGATAGGCCAGATAGAGAAGGGGGTATAAAAATTTATTGAAGAAAAGAATTACTTTAAAAACAGAATTGGCCAAATGAAAAAAGAGGAACAAAAATCTCACTGAGGAAGATAATTTCTTAAGAATTAGAATTGGACAAGTGAAATCTGATGATGTCATGAGACATCAAGAAACAATAAAATAAAGTCAAAAGAAAAACATAACATGTAAAAAATAGAGTGAGAAGAAATACAATAAACACATTTAGGGAAAGCAACTTTAAAAACCTTTAGAAATCAGGTTAGTACAGTGATCGATATCAATATCATAGGATAAAATATTTTCTACCTCTCAATTAATTTAATTTAATATAATTTTTTTGTAATTTCATGTGATGGACCAGCAGTATTGGAATGAGTTTTTCCTTCTCCCTTATTTGTTTGCTTTGCTTATCTATATTTATTTACTATAATATAGGGTTCTGTTGGAAGGGAGGAATGAGTTATTGAGAAGTGAAAGAAATGGAGAGAGAGAAAGAGACAGACTGAGGGAAGGAAAGGGGAGGAGAGAGAAGCAGGGAGAGAGAGAAGGACAGCAGTGAAACAAAATCATAAAAAAGTTGTTTATAGAAACACAGAAACTGGACAATTTTGTTGATAACTTGCTATATTGAATATGGACTTATAAAATATGCTATATGTAACTTAAATTCATATTTCAGTCATGGATCAGGTCATAAATTTGGAGCTTAAGAGGACCTTACGGTCTGTTAAACCCGATATCCTTATTTTTCAGATCAGGAAACTAAGGTAAAAAGAGTCACTTCCCTAAAGTCACACATTTATTAAATATCTGAGGTGAGATTTGAACCCCTGTCTTTCTGACTTTAATCTAGCATTCCATCCATTACCCCATAATTCCTCCTCTCTTTTGTTTTTCTTTGTATGTTTGAATGTTTGTCAGTCATTGATAAATGAAATGTTTAATATTTTCAAATGATTAGGTAGAGCAAATTGCTGTCTTAAAGCCTCTCTTTTAATAAAATGTTTCCAAATCGTACAACAAAATCATTCAAGATTCTTTGAAATGTATAGCAACAGAGATAACTTTGTTCAGTAACCCTGTGATAATAAATATCAAGTAAGGCATTAAAAGGGGGAATATTTGTATTTGCCAGAGGTGTTTACTAAAGGTGTGATGGAGGAGAACTAGTACAGAGTCCAAGTTCAGTGGGGAAGTGAAGTGGCTGGTGAAGGCTTCCAGATTCTCCTGTTTGCAGATAACATCATCTCAATTACATGAAGCCCAAGAATACTGCAAATCCTCCTGGAAGAAATGCACGACCACTAAAAAAATTTTGACCTAACATAGGAAAGACCAAATGGATGACAAATATTGCCTAACTCAGACATTCTTAATCTTTTTTTGTCATAGACTCTTGACAGTGTGGTGAAACCTAATGCTACTATTGTTTGAAGTAGATGCTAAAATTCATTTAGAGGTTATTGCAAATAAAAATATATGTATTTTTTCTCATCCAAGTTCAAGTACCATCTGAAATCTATCCACTAACCCATTGTAGATTTGTATACCTCAGGTTAAAAACGTCTTTGTCAGTAGGTGGGTAATGTATTTCCTTGGTTCTCTGGGATTGTTGGTTGACGTATGGATGTTGATCAGTATTCATAAGTCTTTCATAGTTATTTGTCCGTATAATGTTATAGTGTTATTGTATAATTTTTCTTCTTGTTCTTCTTACTTCATTCAGACTTAGTTCATAAAATCTTCCCAGGTTTCTGTCTTCCTTTTCATTATTCTTACAGTACAACAATGTTCTACTCTATTCTTATACTATACTTTGATCTACTGTTCTCCATTAATGGGCACTGTCAGGTATAAATGTAAAGTCATACTCAGGTTAAAAAATCCATCATATAATATTGTATTTGCTACAGACACATGGCTGAGAAACAGTTCTTGTGAAAAAAAGTCTTGAAAGTTTGGGTGGACTAGAAATTTACTACGAGCTAATAATATGACATGGCAATAAAAAAAATCTGATGCAACTTTAGGTTTCATCGATAGAAAATGTTCAGAACAAAAGAGGTTATAGTTCTATTGGGCTCTGACTTTGTCAGATCAAACTAGAATATTCTTTTATCCAATTATTGTCACCACCCTTTAAGAAGAGCATAGACAGATTGTAGCAGAATCAACCAGGATAATGAAAGGATCACAAACCAAAGAACACCAGGATTAGCTAAATAAATGAAGAATTGTTTAACCTGGAAAAGAGGAGACTTGGGGGTGGGACTGGGAGTGTTTCAGCAACAATAGGTATCTTCAGGTGTTTGAATGGCTGTTTCATCAAAGAGAGGATAGATTTCTTTTTCTTTGCCCTTGTGGCTAGACTAGCTCCAAAGAATGAAAAAATTTGCAAGAATGCCCCAAAGGGCAGAGGGCTACTTTGGAAGACAGTGGTCTCACTATCACTGAAGAGTTTCAAAAGATCGGACAACTGCTTGTAATGGATGATCAGGAGGGCATTCCTGTGTTGAACTAAATGACTTCTGAAGTGTCTTCCAAATCTGAGATTTTATCATGCTACATACAGATACTTAGTGCAGACATCTGCCATCATCCTACTGTACCACCTGGATCAGGTGACTGATAAATGGTGGGAGCTCATATATAACCTTTGTTCCTTTTAGAAGCTGAAGTGGGAGCATAGAAGAATGCTTTAGGTATGGTAGGGTTCTATTTACTTTCACTGAAGCTCAGTATTGTTTTTCTGGTATGCCACATTTTGCTAATATGATTTGGTCTCTAGAGGATGATATGAAAGGGAATATGGGAGCATGCCATAGTTTTTTAGAGTAGTTAAAGATGCTGATGTTGAGAATAAGAAACGAGTGTCTATGTAGTTTGGCAAATAGATGGAAGGTCCAATAGATGGAAAGTGTGGCAAAAAAAGCAAATAAATAAAACCCAAGAGCTATAAAGTAGATCAGATGTCATTGTTTTATTGATCTCAATATGGGTTTATCTTTTTGTTTATCTTTTGTAAAAAAAGGCAAGTTTAAATGGATGATGTGTTATTGCCAAGAATTCTGATTCAGTGAATTCATATACAAGTCAGAACAAATGCAAAAAAATGAAAAAATACATGAATTCTTTTCATTAGTGACCAAACGCAGTTGTACATTTGCTGTATAGTTGTGTCACGATATCTCCATTAAGAAATGGTTCTTTTCCCCTAATTATTCTCAGCACTTGCTGTAAGTTAGGATAGCGGACTAGCTTTTTAAAACCAGGAATTTTCAGTTTCATTCTGTAAATAGCTTGGTATACATACATACCTACATACACACATATGCATACATTAATAGATATCATATACAATATATGTATATGTTATTTTGACTTGAATGGTAAGGTGAATTGCTTTCTGGAAATTGGGAATTGCCTGTGATTTCCATTTTACTACTCGTTATATTTTCCTAGCCAGTGACAATAACTGACTAGAGGGTTGGTTTTCTTTACTTCCAGGTTCAAAAAATTTGATGATAAATACCTGAGGAAGCTTCTAATTAGGGAAAACCAACCCAAGTCAAGCATCGTTTCATTATATAAAAAACTGGAAATAAAACATGCCATAGAGATGGCAGAGACTGGGATGATAAGCACAGTGCCATCTATTGCTTCACTGAAGTAAGTATAATTTGGTAGAGATAAATTCATCAATATTGGATGTGTGTTTTGTAACAATCTCTAAAGTTCTAGAAGGATAAATGACCCCAAGGGAGCTGATCTTGGAAAACATGGCAATGAGCACTCATTGCAGAGGGTGAGGTGAGTTCCTGAGAGATTTTCTGGTTTAAATATTAATGTACTGATTTTTAAAGGTTAATTTGGGAAGGGGGGTTGGGCAGTCTGATAATTTCTCCATTAGAGTATTTGCTTTTAGAAATTCAGTGCTTGAAAGTAAATTAAAATCTCCTTATCTCATGCTTTGTAATTGAATATTTTGAAAGTGTGTTATATTTGCTAGTATAAGCTAGCACATAATTATGTAGCTGTTTTACCACAGGTAATTGACATAGGGGACCTCATTACTTTCTGGGGTCATTCTCTGATATCTCATTTTAAGGCCAATGCAAAGAATTCTAAGTTCATAGGCCACTGAATTAACCACTGATCATAAGAGCTATTCCTTTGTGTATGATTCACTTTGAATTAAGAAATGATATTTCTTCATGCTAAAAAAATGTGTACTTGAAATAAAGCATCTAGACAGATAGAAAGGTAGAGAAAGATACATACTGATTTTATAAGGAAATTAGGAATAATTTAGTTACCAAAATATTATGAGTCCTTTGCTCCAGCGTGACATGCAACATGGTGGAGAAGATAGAAAACATGCCTTATGTCATCTAGGAAAACCTGATGTGCCTCGTTTTATGCATATTGACTCTGTGACCTAATTTTGTAGTGCCCTTGGCAGCTCTGAGACCAAGTTATGGAGAAAATGCTGACTGGCATTGAGAGGTAATTTCTCATCTGGAAGTTCCTTATGCTAAAAAAATGACAGTTACAATCCCTATTCCTTAATATTTCCAGAGCAAACTGCTGCCTACACTAACTACTTAGTGGCACATAGACACTCAGAATTTATAGACCCTAGAGACCTTCTAGTCCAATCATTTTATAATAAAGATGGGGAAGCTGAGATCCAGGTATCTTAAATGGTTTTCCCAAGATCACACAGAGAATAAGCACTAGACAAGTAGCTAGGTAAAAAGTGTCTGGTCCAGAGTCAGGAAGATCTGAGTTCAAATTTAGTTTCAGATACTGCTGTGTGATCTTGGACTAGTCACTTAACCCTGTTTGCCTCAGTTTCCTTATCTGTAAAATGAACTGGAGAAGAAAATGGCAAACAACTCCAGTATCTTTGCCAACAAAATCCCAAAATGGAATACAGAGTCAGACATGACTGAAAAATGACTAAACACCACCAACAACCTCTGACTCAACAGCCACTGAACTACACTGCCTCCAATTATAGCTCCTGTGTGATAAATTGAGTTGATCCATTCCTGTTTTTTTCAGTTTGGGGAACCTATTATTTTAGAATATGCTGACTCAAGGGTCAGGTGGAAAGGAACTATGTTAATACAATTAAAGTGCAAAGTCAGCATACAGGGGCTGAGGTTCCTTCTCATCCCACACTCTGGCTTCTAGGTCATCAAGCAAGATCCCCCTGCCTTGCTTGCCTCTTCCACACACAGCCACAATCTTCTGCTATTTTCCCCACTGATCCTTGCCCTAACATCTGCTTTAATCATAATTTACTTGTTTAAAATGTTTGTAAAAGGAGAGAAAGTAGATAGATATCTCTTTAGAATGTGAATTATTCTGGGATTCCACATTATCCCAAAGGTACTCATGCCCATAAGCTCTAAAGTGTGGTGTCTGAATAAAAGGGCAATTAATAATCAGGCAGATTCATCAAAAGCTTTTTTAAGTTTTATTGAACTCGCATGTATATAAATACATGTACAAAATACTTTGCTTATGACAGCTCCCTAATGGGTAGGTTGTGCAAGCTTTATTATCCCCATTTTATTGACAGGGTAAATAAAGCTTAGAGAAGTTAAGCAAATTGACCAGGATTTTATAGCTAGTAAATGCAGGAACTGTGATTTGTACTTATGTACGTGCTCTGACTCTGATCAACACTCAGCACTAGAACACAGTGACTCTCTTACTTCCTGACATCAGTCACTCTCTCTTTTGGTATTTTCCTTCTCTCCTGGATTTAGGGACACCCCACTTTCCTGGTTCTCTTTTAACAAACCATCATTATTAGTCCTTTGCTAATTTTTTTCCTCTAAAAAATATAAACAAAACACTTAACTATACACATGATGTTGTAGCAGATCATTTTGAAAGTTATTCCTCTTATGAACAACTCTTTTTTTTTTAACTTTTTGTGTGGTCAGAAAACAATACTCCAACTCTTTAAAGGCTTTTTCCCTTCTGAATTCTCGTGCCTATTGTGGCTTTTTTGAATGAAGTTAATGTTATCACTTTCTTCAAAGTACCATAATAATTTCTAAATGGAAGTAAGATGAGAGGTTTCTACAACTGAATATAGCTCTACTCTCCTCTTTTCTTCTCCTCTTCTCTCCCCTCCACCCATCTCACTCCATGACTTCAGTTCTACATAGGTGACTTTCAGATATCTATCTCCAGCCCTAACCTTTCCTCTAAAGTCTATATAACTACACCTCAAAGCCCTACCATTCCAAGGTGAAGCCTAGTATCTTTCTTCACAAACTGGTCCATCCTCTGAAATGAGTATTTCTGTCAGTGGCATCCCCATTGATCTTCTTTGTTCAGATCTTTGGCAGTCGTGCTTTTCCTTAGTTCTCATACGTTTAGTCACCAACGCCTTTCCTTTCTGTCTTTGGTGCCATCGTCACCCCCACCCACAACGCCATTGGCTTTTGTTACCATTGACCTGGTCCTGTAATAGCCTCCTCCTTGACCTTCTTCATCATTTCATGTCTTCAATATATACTACACATTACTGCCAGATTTACATTCCTTTTGTATTGATTTGATTTTGTCACCACTCTGCTCCAAAACTTGAGTAGTTTCCTGTTTTTTACTGGAGAAAGTTCAAACTCCTTTACAAGCATCCAAGGCCCTTTATAATTTGGCAGTACTCTATATTTATTCCCTTCCCTTCTGTTCTCTTTCTTTTCTTCTTTTAGAGAAAGAGTGAAACACTTGAAATTTCTCCACTTGCCTCTCAAGACTACATTTGTACAGTTCAGTTTTACCTATATATTCCTATATTAGCTTTTGTAATATTTTTAGGAGGGATAAGATAAAAATGACACTGGCTTGTGCTGTCTTTGAATATTTAAGAAAAGGAAATGCAGGAGAAAGTCAGTTCTCAGACTAAATGAGTTTTCCTTTCATCATCAACAGGGTCTTTGGGTTCTTTCTTGCTTCATGTTTTTGAAATATGCTTGCATTTCTCTGACTAGCAGCCATTTGTGTGTTTCAGCTCTCTTGTGTTTTCTTCCATTTTGTAGGCCAATTTTTCTTCTGCCATTTTACTGGCTATTGTTTTCTATGATTGCTTTCCAAGGTACTTTTTCTCATTTTCTCATCTCTCAGATATATCCAGTGCTTTCATATTGCCATGCCTTTGCTCAATCCATGCCTATGCTCCTTAACCCTTTTTCCATCTGGTCTGTTTAATTCCCATTAATATTGTAAAGCCCAATTTAAATACTCCTATGAAGTGTATTTTAGTCAATCATGTGACCTCTTTGGCATTCTATCTTCCAACATATAAAATGAAAATATTGGGTGAGATGATCATTATGGCCTCTTCCAGAGCTATAATTAAAGAACAAAACAAAATGAAACAAAAAACAAAGAGATAATATGTCAGAATAGAAAGAGCCCTTGACCAGGAGACCTGGTATTGAGTCCTGGCTCTGACACTTTGCTTTCTGTGACCTTGGGTAAGTCATATAATTTCTTTAAACCTCAATTTCCTTATGTGTGATGAAATAAGGATAATATGATAGCAGCCTCCTCACAGAGCTGTTTTGATGAAGATAAATTATAAAACTTTAATTTTTATGCAAATTTGTTATCATATGATCTACCTAGTCCTAATTCTTTGGACTCCACATAAACTTTGTTCGTACCTCAATTATGTTTACTATTTTATGTTATATTATTTGCATATGCACTAGATTATAAGCTTTGCAGGGGCAGAAAAGATCTTTCTAAGCTTTGTATTTCATCATGTACCAAGAACACCTTGGCACACACAGAGTTTGCTGAGTTACAAACACCTTCTTCCTTGGATAATATCACATGAACATTGATAAACTCTTGCTCTTAAGCCTTGACTACTCATTATGCTTTTGTTATGTCAATATATCTTAAATGTGTTAAAAGACAATTAAATAGAGCCAAGATGGCGGAGTAGAAGGACGCACGTTTACGAGCTCCGAAACCAAAGCCCATAGAATTAATGTAAAAAGAGACCCCCATAACTTCTGGACCACTGAAAGGTGTACAGAAACGGAGTGGAAGAGATTTCCGTTCCAGAGAGCCCTGGAGAGCCATCCCCAGGGTCCGTTGCGCCCCAGAAAGCGGACCCCACCCCAGCACTGCCTGGGTCACGGCCCCAGAGAAGCTGACCTGAGCAGGCTTCGGGACGGAAGCTCCGGCAGCTGGGAAAGTCCCTCTGCCCACAGAAGCTGCAGGTCAGTGAGAGAGAAGGCTGGGCTGGACGAGAGGGGGAGCGGAGTGTCTCCGTGACTCGGGCCCCCTCGGGAGGAAGCGGCAGCGGCAGAGACAGGGGCAGGAAGCAGCTGAGGCAGAGGCGTGGGCGGCAGCAGAGGCAGCAGCGGTGGCAGCCCCGGGACTCCCCCAGCAGCAGGCAGGATATTCATTACTGAAAGTCTCTGCATAAACAACCTAAGGGAGCTGAGCCTGGGAGACGGCTCTGCCCCACCCTGCTCCACTACTGAAGGCCTCTGCATAAAGCCCTGAGGAAGCCGAGCCTGGGAGACGGTCCTGCCCCCACCCCAGCACCAGAACTAAAGCTCATTGATTAGCAGCTGGGAGGGCGGCGGAAAGCACATTTGAATCTCAGAGCCCAAGCACTAGCTGGGCGGATCTAGCCGGGGGTGGACAGGAATCTCAGAAGTCAAGTAACTGGCTGGGAAAATGCCAAGAAAAGGGAAGAAAAATAAGACTATAGAGAGTTTTTTCCAACAAATGCAAATGATCCCGACATTCGGATCTGATGACGAGGACGTATTCTTGCCATCAGGGAAAGACGTGGAGGGCGGGGCCTCGGTACCCCAGACACCCCAAGGGGATGTCAGGTGGGCTCAGGCCTTGGAAGAGCTCAAAAAGGATTTTGAAAAGCTAGTTAGAAAGGTGGAGGAAAAACTGGGAAGAGAAATGAGAGAGATGCAAAAAAAGTATGAAAAACGGGTCAATACCTTGGTTAAGGAGACCCAAAAAAATGCTGAAGAAAATAACACCTTGAAGAATAGGCTCACTCAATTGGAAAAAGAGGTTCAAAAAGCCAATGAGGAGAAGGATGCTTTCAAAAGCAGAATTAGCCAAATGGAAAAAGAGGTTCAAAAGCTCACTGAAGAGAATAGTTCTCTCAAAATTAGAATGGAACAGATGGAGTCTAATGACTTTACGAGAAACCAAGAAATCACCAAACAAAACCAAAAGAATTAAAAAATGGAAGAGAATGTGAAATATCTCATGGGAAAAACAACTGACCTGGAAAATAGATCCAGGAGAGACAATTTAAAAATTATGGGACTACCTGAAACTCATGATCAAAAAAAGAGCCTAGACATCATCTTCCATGAAATTATCAAGGAAAACTGCCCTGACATTCTAGAACCAGAGGGCAAAATAAGTATTGAAAGAATCCATCGATCACCACCTGAAAGAGATCCAAAAAGAGAAACTCCTAGGAACATTGTGGCCAAATTCCAGAACTCCCAGCTCAAGGAGAAAATCTTGCAAGCAGCTAGAAAGAAACAATTCCAGTACTGTGGAAATACAATCAGGATAACCCAAGATCTAGCAGCTTCTACATTAAGGGATTGAAGGGCGTGGAAGAGGATATTCCAGAAGTCAAAGGAACTAGGACTCAAACCAAGAATCACCTACTCAGCTAAACTGAGTATAATACTTCAGGGGAAAATATGGTCTTTCAATGAAACAGAGGACTTTCAATCATTCTTAATGAAAAGACCAGAGCTGAAAAGAAAATTTGACTTCCAAACACAAGAATGAGAAGAAGCATGAAAAAGTAAACAGCAAAGAGAAGTCTTAAGGGACTTACCAGAAGTGAACTGTTTACATTCCTACATGGAAAGACAATATTTGTAACTCTTAAAACCTTTCAGTATCTGGGTTGTTGGTGGGACCACACACACATGTACACGCATGCACGCACACACATATGCACACACACAGAGACAGAGAGCACAGAGTGAATTGAATAGGATGGGGCCATAGCTGAAAAGAAATTAAGGTAAATGGTGAGAGAGAAATGTAGTGGGAGAAAAGAGGGTGAAATGGAATGGGGTAATTATATGTCATTTAAGAGGCAAGTAGGAGACTTTTTAGTGGAGGGAAAAAGAGGAGAGCTGAGGAAAAAAAAAAAACAATTAGTTTACCCTCAGCACATTTGACTAAAGGAAGGAATAAAATGCACACTCATTTTGGTATGAAAATCTATCTTACAGTATAGGAAAGTGGGGGAGAAGGAGATAAGCAAGGAGGGGGATGATGGAAGGGAGGGCAAAGGGAGGAGGGAGCAATTTGAAGTCAACACTTGGGGAGGGACAGGATCAAAAGACAGAAGAGAAATAATGAGGGGCAGGGTAGGATGGAGGGTAATTCAGTTAGTCTTACACAACACGACTATCAGGGAAGTCATTTGCAAAATTACACAAATATGGCCTATATTGAATTGCCTGCCGTCCCAAAGGGAATGGGTGGAGAGGGAAGGATGGGGAGAATTTGGAACTGAAAGTTTTAGGAACAACTGTTTAGTATTGTTGTTGCTACTAGGAAAGAAGACATACAGTTAATGAGGAATAGAAAGTCATCTGGCCCTACAGGAGAAAAGAGAAGATGGGGATAAGCTAAGGAAGTGATGATAGAAGAGAGGGCAGATTGGTGATAGGGAAAATTAGATTGCTTGGTGTATTGGGGTAGGGAAAGGGGATAAAAGGGGAGAAAATTTGGAACCCAAAATTTTGTGAAAATGAATGTAAAAAAAAAGTTAAATAAAAAAGAATAAAATAAAATAAAAATAAAAAAATAAAAGACAAATATGTTACAATTTTTAAAATATTAATTTTTTTAAAAAATGTAATGCCTCCTTCATGAGTTTTTGAGACACATTGCAATCTTTTGGGACAATATCACAGCCTACTTGATTGGATCTGGAAGAGAATCAGGTTTCATCAATGTTGCTTTTACAGGGCTTCTCATAGAAAGGGTTACTTCTGAATTTGACCCATCCCATTCATTTTGTATTGAGGTGGATTTCTTTTCCACGAGGCCGTGCCTGTGGACTTTGTCTTTAAATTTTATAGGTATATCTAATTTGATTAAGAAAACTACAGGGTGATTTAGGATATCTAGTTCAGTTTCTTTATTTTTCCAGAAATGAAGCTAAGGTATATGAGGTGAAATAATTTGTAAGAAGCAAAAAGGGATTTAAACCCAAATCTTCTGACTGCAAACCTAGTGCTCTTTCTAAATCCTTATACCATTTTTGGATTTTTAATTAAATAGTTCTTGAAGTACTCTCTTTTCATAAGATTGTTTTGTTTTACTTTTTGGAGAAGTTCATCATCACTTTGAAGATGAGAATCTATCACTCCAATATTTATCAAATGTTAAAAATGTTATTTTTTTTTTCCAAACCTTTACAGTGATTATCGTGAGGAAAAAATAAGAAAGCTGACCCCTGGTGAAATGGATGAGATACGACAAATATTGTCAAGGAATCTCTATCAAATACGACAGCGTGTAAGAATTTTGATATGTTTACCAAAATATCTCACATCTTTGAAGAAAAAGAAAATCAGTGTAGTTGGGCTCTAATTGGATATGCTTCCATCACTTGAAAATCAGTATGGCCTATGGTCACTTCATCAGTATTCCCCTCAGCCAGGCTTCCCCTTAAACTTCACTTTTCCTGTCATTGGTAGCATGATTTTTTCATGTCTCCAGAATCAGAATTTTGAAGTCATACTTTACTTCTTTTCCTGTATATCTCATATTTATTCATTCTCAAAGTTTCATCAGTTCTCCTTTCAAATACCTCCCACATCCAACCCTTCTCCTGCAACTCCACTGCCCTATCCTCTGCTTACCGTTGGCAGTTTTGCCTTAGACACTTTGATAGCCTCTTGTCAGTCTCTCCATTTACCAGGATCACATCTTAGCTCTAATCCCTTGGGGAAGTAATTCACTCACACGAAGCCTCAGGGTTTTTCCTCTGCAAAAATGAGTTTAATTGTACCTGCTCTACCTACCATCACAGGATTGCTTGAGGATCTATAATACACACATACACACTTATACATAATATACACATGTTTGTATATGTATATATGTAAATGTATGTTTATATGTGTATGTGTATATGCACACATATGTATGTATATTTGTGTATCTCACATTTTTAACCCTAAAATCAATTAACAGACATTGTTAATTATCAAGTATATTTCATAATGAGGAAGGGGATGGTAAATAGTAGGCTGCCTGACTTCTCTGGCCAGAGAATACCCCAAAGACCACTGAGCCTGTACCCTAGCAACTTCCAAATAACATGGCTCAACTCTTTAAAAAAAACTTGGTGCTTTTGTATAACATAGTAAACCCTCTACAGGCTCATGGCCATTTCCCTACCTTTTTCTACAACATGACATTGGGCAAACCAAAGCGTAACAGGGATCTGTTGTTTACCATCACCACCATCCCTACCTCTGCATTGCCATTACACTGTGCTAGACATCAGTGATACAAACACAGAAATGAGGTATTCAGATGCATGAAATCATAATGAATGATATAAATATCAGTGACACATTATTATTTTTGCTGTTTTTACTTTTAATATTATCACCTCTAATGAAGCTGTCAGACAAATATTTCTAAAATCCCCCTTCAGGTCACCCTGTTGTTAAAAATCTATAATGGTTATCAATATGAAGTCTACATTTCCTCTGCCTGACTTTTTAGGGCCCCCTGCAAACTGTTCCTACATTATCAATGAATTCTGTTTAATTCAAGTAACATTTATTTATTCTTACAATGTGAAAAATATCATGTTAGGCATTAGGGGTGCAAGGATAAAAAATGGCACAGTCTGATTTAAAAGAGCTTAAAAATTAAAAGAATGGAAAAGATATAGACAGAAAATCAATTAATTAAGCATTTACTATGTTCCAGACACCATGCTGAATGTTGGAGATTAAGAAGAGGCAAAAACAGACAGTTCCTACTTAATAATTGCAAAGGAATAGAGTGGTGTGAGTTCACCACACTTGTCACATCCATTTATGTTTTGTTGCGTCCTCTCATTTTCTCCTGTGGCACAGTAGAAAGAATATTGGATTTGGAGTCAGAGAAACTGAGGTCTATCCTGACTCTTCAACTTAGTAGTTGTGTGACCTAGGCCAAGTCAGATTAGCCTCTCTTGGCCTCATTTTGCTCAGCTGTAAAATAAGGGACTAGATGGTTTCAAAGATCCCTTCCAACTCAAAATCAATGATCCTATTAGATCTTTTGTATCTGAAGAAATGAAAATCATCAGTAATTTTAATTCATTTTAGGAAACGCCTATATAGTTTTAACAGCTTTTAATTATGGGCATTATACATACGTTGAAAAATTTTTTAAAAGCCCTATTTTAGGACCCTTTTGATTTGTTGATTCTGATTAGAGGTGAATATGATTTCTTTTACAGAAATTGACAACAGTCCTGGAAATAGCTGAATAAGGGATTTAATCAAAAGACCATGGCACCCTCTTGTGGCTGAAGTGGTGCAGATTTTGCTGTCTATCATTATTCAAAAGTGCATTTGACTTCCTGGAAATAAAAATTTTTTTCTGCCTCAGTCCATATAACATATACTCTCTATTGTCTCTTGAATAGAACATGTTAACCTAAGATAGGTTAGTATAGTAAATAGTAAAGACTGGTCTTTACTCAACCAGTTTCTCTTTTCATTTGCAGAAGTAATTGGTTCATCAAAAAGAAGACTGACATAGAAAAACTAACAGTCTAAATATACATGGATATTTAAAAGATATTATTTGTTTCATTGAGACTTCAAATACTCCGTTGACTTTAAAAGTCAAAGATATATGTCATGTAATTTTCACTTTTTTCAGGCCTGATGAGTCAGTGTTTTTGTTAAAGATCCCCCATTTGTTTCCTTTTCAGACTTTGTCCTATAATAGACACAACCTGACCACAGACACAAGTGAAAGGCAAGCCAAAGAGATTTTGATACGACGTCGGCACAGCTTGAGAGAAAGCATAAGGAAAGACAACAGCTTGAACTGGGATAGACGGGTAACTTAACTTCTATCTTTCTAGCTAGTCCTGAAATCATCTGAGCCCAGAACTTCAAAGAAAGCTTGGCCAGCAGTGACTGAGAAACAGACTCCCATTTTATATCATCACCTTTCATGAGCAACTTTCACCTTTAGTTTTTCAGTGTATTCCTGACAAGGAAAGCTTCTTTAAAAATAAGGGAATTATTTAGTTATCATTTTATCTGATTGTTTATAATGTCCTCTGTGAAACAAGACAGTAGAGTGGTTGTGAACATAATCTTTTTTTTAAAAAAATGAGAAAATTTTCTTTCCCAGCATGACTAATAAGGAAATATGTCTTACATGATTGCACAAATATAGCCTATATCAAATTATTTGCCCTCTTACAGAGGAATGAAGGGAGGGAGGGAGAAAATTTGGAACTCAAATTTTTTTGAAATAAATGTTAAAATTTGTCTTTACATGTAATTGGAAAAAATAAAATGCTATTTAAAATATTATTTGATTACTAAAATACTATTTAAAAAAATTAAATAGAATGGAACCCACATATGCAAATAGGAACCAGCAAAATAGATACTCTAAGTTTAATGACAAATAAAAAAATTTTTTAAATAAAAAATTGCAGTTGTATTCATATAAGAAATTCTTTTGAAGTTAAAAGTAATCCAGTGGATCTAATCAAAATAAATACATGCTGGAATTCTGGAACAGCTACTAAAAATATAAAAAAAACTAATGGTTCTGGTATTTGCAGTATGAATTATTTTGCTACAGTGATGTTCTGATTGTGAGCAACTATATAAGACTTTTAAGTTGCAGAACTGTTCTTGACTGGCCTTAGTAGAGCGAGTTTTCTCATTGGGAATTACTAGCAATGATGAAATCATAGTTCCAGAACAAAACAGCAATAACCAAAACATTATTCCATCAGTCTCGTCAAACCATGAAAACTTTTATAGAGCAAAAATATGATTTCTTTTTTTTTTTAAAACTTTCCTATTTTACATTTTGAGTTCCAATTTCTTCCCCTCCGTTCTATTCCTCCACCTCTTACTGAGAAGACAAGTAATATGATATCTATTGTACATTTAATATGCCTTCTTAAAAAACAAAACAATTGTATTTGTAATTTTTGTTTATCATATGCTTCAGTTGCTTTTCTTTAAGAAAATATAGAGCATTCAGTCTTTATACAAACGTGCCCAGGTACATACATGTACAGATGGTTTTTTTCTGATTGTCTCATAATTTCAGACTTCTAGTGCTAACCTCCATTCTACTTGAGCAATGGTCAAATATTTTAAAAACAAGAGTTTTTATTTAGAATATTATCTAGAATTATTAGAATATTAATATTTAGAATATTAAAGAAATATGTGATTTTAGGTTTAAGAACTGTCATTTGAATTTTGAACACTGATTCAGTTTTTGGAATGGAATTATAAATTTTTAAGCTCTGAAAAATTCAATTATACATAAAATAAGGTGGTTTTTTTATGTTTCTTTTTTTAAATAAATATGCAGGCATCTACTTCAACATCCCGGTATTTGTCACTACCTAAGAACACTAAGCTTCCAGAGATGTTAAAAAGGAGACATAATGTGTCCAATGCAGGTAATGAATATGTACAGAAATTAATTTAATTACTATATAGTGCCATTAAGAAACAGCCAAAATTGTTATCTTTCATTAGGGTGCACAGGATCATGGAATTCTTGAGTTGGAAGGGACATCAGTGACCATTTAATTTATCCCATACTTGAAAAAAATAATTGTCCCTTCTTCAGTTTTGATTCTACAGTTATTTATCAAGCTCCTACTTTGTGTGGGTCTCTGTAGATGCTGGAGATATAGAAGAAAAATAAATAACCTCTGCCCTCAGGGTCTTACATTCTGCTGGGAGAAATACATCTTTATCCAGACAAAGAAATCCAAATGTGTGTGTGTGTGTGTGTGTGTGTGTGTGTATGTATGTATGTATGTATATGTAAATGTAAAGTAAATTGACAGGTCAGGAAGACCTCATACCCAGGAACATCTAGAAAAGATCTCATTACGTAACATCTTCCAACTTCCTGTCTTTAGACAGTTTGCCTCTACACTTGGAATGTTCTCATTCCCTAGTTGTATTCAAGGCTTGGGGTTCTACACAGTAACTGATAATTGGTCATCCAAGCTTTGTTTGAAGGCTTCCCAAGAGAAGGAATCCCACTACCTCCAGAGGCATTCATTTCCACTTTTGGATAGCTCCAATTGTTAGAAAGTTTGCTTGTTTTTCCTTCTTACATCAAGTCTAAATTAGTCTACCTATTGGTTCATAAATCAAACATTTCATAAATCCACAATTCCTACCATTTATTAATAATATTATCACAATACAGTCTACAAATAATTAACTGAGTTAATCTCTGCAAAGATTCCATTAATAAGATAGTGGAAAACACTATTATCTTTTAGTTAATGAAAAGATAATGAATGGAAATTTGCAAAAGTGTAAATATTTATCATCTTAACAGTTATTCTGAAAAATCAATACGGTTTTTAAGGAAGCCAATGGTGTATCTTGCTGCCTGGGGTGTTTGTTCAATCTGAACCGATAGGTTTCTCTCACTTTGTAGACTGATGATATTCCGAGTAGATGCTGCTCACCCAAAGACATCCTTCCCCACTCCAAAGAGAAGTGGGACAGGATTCCCATGATGTTGAAAAGTGGAAAGGGATAATAACACACTTCCTTTGTTTATCTGAAGACTGGAAACACTAAGAGAGATGATCAAGGAAAGAAATCTAGATTACAGGAATCAGGAAAATAACAATAGTCAACATTTATATAGCACTTTGGGGTTATGCATATATTGTCTCATTTGATTCTTACCACAACCCTGTGAGGTAGGTGATATCCTCATTTTAAAGATGTCTTCCCTCTCTTATCTCCAGTTTATCTTGTATATATCTTGTTTGTACATAGCTTGGTTGCATGTTTTTTCCTCATTAAACTATGAGCTCCTTGAGAGAAGAGATTTTTTTTTTTTTGGCTTTTTTAAATAATAATTCTCAGTCCTTGATACAGTGTCTGGTGCATATTGGAATATTTTGAATGATGAGGAAATTGACTTGCCTGAGGTCATACAGCCAACAAGCATCTGAGGCAGGAGAACTCCAAATATAGTGAATTATCCCCTATGCCACAATCCAGGAGAATGGATAAATCAAAACTATGAATCTGTGACCAAACACTGAGATATAGAGGCCATCATCTGGTGGTTGTTTGGAACTTCACAGCCTGTCTTTGTATTCCCCATAGAATTTTCTCCATGCCTTCAGTTTAAGACAAATAGATCATACCATCCTATTAATTTTGCAAATGAAAATATTATGAGATAAGTTTTTTCCCTGCAGAAATACAGCTATGGATGATGACTTGCTATCCCTATAGTGATTTTGTTTATAATTTAATTTTGTCCACATTTCTTTACCATTGTTCTTGATTAATCTATTGGCACTTGTTCTTTCTCTTAAGATGGCCCAGACTTAAATTCTGAGATCCATTTTGTTGGTTTATGTTTGTGTGTACACAAATATGAATATTTATGTGTATATATGTATATATATATTCATACATATGTGTTTGTACATAAGTGAATGCATGTGTATTTTTCTATACACACACAAACTACCTAGCAACAGAGTCGATATCAGAATTTGAGTTTGGGGCTTCTTGGGAGACAGAATACAAATACATTTACATGCACACACATACACATACTTATGTACAATACATCTATATATGTATGTCTATATAGGTGTATATGCATATATACGTTTGCTTTATGTGCCTAGACAGATATATGCATGTTTGTATATATGTAGGTATATTCATGCTTGTATATGTGTATATGTATATAAACTGATGCACATGTTTGCACATATGCAAGTGTGTGTATACAGATACACACATGTGTGTGTATCTCCTGAGAATTATTATCCCTATTTGGCATGTATAGGAAAGCATATAAAATCACATGAACCTAAGAATGTTGATTAGGGTAAGTGGTGCAACAGACTATAGCAGGAAAAGCTGAATTCAAATCCTGCTTCAAACTCTATCTGTGTGACCCTGGATAAGTCACATAAACTGTCTTAGCCTTATTTTTCTCATATGCAAAATATATATATATATATATATATATATATATATATATATATATATGTAAAGCACTTTGTGAACCTTCAAGTGCCATATAAATGCTAGCTATTGTGAATGTCCAGATACCAGTAAGAATCTTGTCCCATGGCATGCTGATCCAGTTCTGTGTGTCTTCCATCCAAGCCTGACTCTCCTTCCTTTGCTCTCGTGATAGATGGCAACAGCAGCGACTCTGATCCAGACACTGGGACCACAGTGCTCAATTTGCAACCAAGGGCAAGGCGGTTTTTGATGGACCAGCATCAGAAGCCCCATCAGCAGTACCGCATGGAATGGAAAAATGAAGTACACGGAGATGCCAGCAGAGGGCAGCCCTCCATCACCTCAGCTTCCCCTAGCTCAGCAGTCCAAGCACAGACACCAGGTGTGCTCCGGCAGCCTTTGCTCTCTAAAGCCAGATTTGGCACCGTGAGAGAAGAAGGTTTGACTGAAGGCAAAAAACCACTGCCTCCCCCCAGGCTAGTCAGGCGGGCCTCAGAGCCTGGAAACCAGAGACACAGATATGGAAGTGATAACCCTTAGTGGAAACAGCCAAAGCATGACTGTGGTAACACGCCTCACACATCTGTAGCTTATTATCCTGAAATCTGACAGAACAATTGAATCCATTTTAAACTCACTATGGATCTAAATATTTTCTGTGGGAGGCAGGGCCAAGCCATCGATTTAATGGGATGAAATGCAAAGCCCAGCAGGAGGAAAACAAACAAAGCAAAGGAAAAAAATCATAAAGCATCTTTTATGATTAGCTTCTCGCAATTGCATTCTTTCCAGGCTTGAAAAAATAAAAGTGTGCCTTTAATGGTTCTGGAATTGAAAAACAGAACTAAAATATTTTTAGCAAACACCGTTGATGGTGAAAATGCATATATCTATGCCTCACTCGACCTATTATTTATTAAATTTTCTTTTCATCTATAACCCATGTCTAAATGAATAGCACCCCTAATTTCAAAAATACATAGAACATTTTTCTTGAAAAAGAAGGCAGAACAATGTGGAGCTGTTTTTGAAGGATGACAAGTCTGTCAGCAGAGGTTGAGGGAGTTTCCCATACTGCAATGGGGCAACAAAGAGTATTTTTCAGAACAGAGTGTTCAGCTGCAGCAGTTGCGTCTCAGTGAGGAAAATCATCAGATAAATTATATGGACAAAGTGACCTGGCTGTCATGAGGTGGTCTTAGGGCCATATGATCCCACCCCCACATATTCATCTCTAATCCTGTGTTTGGCTGTGATATGAAAATTGAATCTCCACTTCTTGTTTACCTGGTGCAAATGGACTTACTGGGCAGTGTAGGCGAGAATTGGCACATGGTGGGTTGCAGACTTACCTGACTATGAAGTTCCATCCACACCATTTGAAAGTAGTGTGGAGGGCAATAGGGCATCTCAGAGTTCCATGTGTTTACATTGTATCGGTTGATAACTTATACTGTGCAATATTAGGGAGGATGCAGGCCGTCCTGGATCCATGCCTGCGCACTACCACCTCTTCAGGTAGAATTTCCCTTTTGGGGACTTTAGGACAATGGATCCAGGTCATTACCTCCATTTGCCCCCTACAATATGACAGGTGGCATACTATGCTCCAAAATTTTATAAAAGTGAGAGAATTCTAATTGTTATTTGTAGATTTTTTTTTTATCCAGCAGACATTTTCACATGAGATTTTAAAATAATCTGCTGTACCTACTTTAAAAAACAGAAACTACTGACTTAGAGACAGTTACATATAAAACCAATGACAATTATAACTCAACATATTTCCATTTAAATTGAATTCTAGATATATGAGTAATGTAAGGTATAGCATAAATTTAAGTATCTGTGAAATTTAAGCATATTTGTTGCTATTTGGCTGACTTTCCCTTTTTGCTAAATAATACTTTAAAACTTGATTGGTACTAGATTTAAACTAATTATGTCCACATAAAAGATTGAAATTCTGACAGAGGCTCCCCAGATTTCATGTAGGTAAAAACTTGAAAGGGCTACAAAGACCTGACTTGGATTATTGAGAAAAGATGTGAAAATGGATATGACTTAATGGATTAATTAGAAAGTTCAAGCAGAAATTTTCATCTTTAATTTGCTTGTGGAAGCCTTCTTCCTTATTATCATGCCCTAGACCCTGAAGCCTTTGGTTATGGGACTGGATATAATGTGACCAAGCCAGAACAAACATGTCTGTCAGGATCACATTTTGTTTTCAGAACCTTTAGAGATACCTAGTTAATACTAAGGATATAAGAAAAAAAAAAACAGTTTTTAAACCACTTAGACTTTGGGCTTAGTGCCAAAAATCAAACCAAAAGAAAAAAACTATCAAAATCCAAAATGAAAAAAAATCCCACCAGAACTTTAAACATAGAGTAGGTATTTATATATTTTTTGGTAAAGACAAAAAATGGAGGAGGTTTATAGATTTTTGATGAAGGCACATAATCGAGTTTAAGACATTTGTGATATATTTTTAACAAAGCCAAGAATAAGTTACAGTTTTCAGATTAGTATAGATGAAGCCATAATTTAAAATGTATAGAAAATGAAGGAGAAAGGGGAAATGACCTTATTAGTTTCCCATATTTTTTGATTTCACAATTTTCATGTAAGACTATAAGGAGGGAACAGGGAAATCTTTTTACAACTCATTTGTTACTTCTTAAGGAAGTAGACAAAATTCAACTTTCACTTACTAGAATAATGAACTTGCATGTCATTTGTAAATTTATTTTTCCAAAGAAAGGACAAGCGTCAGGTGTTTTAATCCATAATTTGAAAAAAAAATCAGTGCCTTGCACATAGTAAATGTCTGTTTAATTGAACTGAATTAATATAAATGGTTATTTTCTCCCCTGTGAAACGAAGCAACTAAGAGATAATTATCTAAACTTGCCTCAGTTTTTTTTTTCTTTCCTATCATGCTATTATGATAGCAGTTATCGTCTTTGGTGATCATTTGGGAATTCTAGGTAATGTGGAAGGCAAGGAGTGTGCAAGTCTTACTGCAACACCTCCCTTTAAACAATTATTATTATGACAATACCATGATGAAAAATGAAAAGCATAATGAAACTATTGCCAAACCTCAGTGAATGGCTTACTTATTTCAAACATTATTTAACAACACAATTTTAGTACAGCAATATCAACAAAATTTGACTGTTCTTTGGAAGTTGTTGTAATAGAAGTTGACTTGTATTGCATACAGGCCTTTCTTCTCACATCATGCAGAGGGCTCATTCTGAGGTATTTCTAAATGAAAACAGGTATAAATTGGGTTTTTGTTCTTTTGGAACGATTCATTCATTCAAAGATGCCACATTGAGATGGCTTTCTTTAGATCTTGCAGATTTGTGTATTTTGTATTGGTCAACCTTTGGTAATTGCAGGATTCCACCCAGCTATCTGGGATGACTTTTTTTTTTTTTTGGCTTAGATTATGCTTTGTAGGGAGATTGGACAATAGTACTTCGGTGAGGGTGGGGGATTGTTAATTTATATTTTAAAAATCTTTAATTAAAATGTATAGAATCATATTAATTTATTAAATACTTAAGCACATTTTGCATTTATTGCACTACCCAAGTTATGTTTATATTGAAATTGGCATTTCAATATCAGATGTAAAAATCACAATATTTTTGTTGATTGGAAAATTAAGTTTGTCTATATTCTATGAGGACTGATTAAAGAGTTTGCTTTATTCAACAAGTGGAAATGCAAGTTGACGTTGTCAGCCACGGTTTGGATGAAACTAGCATGCCTCTACCTATCATTGTAGGCAAGAATGAATCACAGATCATGCCAGATTTCTATCCTGTCTGTTTGTTTTATTCCTATAAGATGTTGTTGGGTTTTTTCCTCTCCTACTCAGTTTCTAACCTCTTATTTATTCATCTCATTACCAAGGAAAGCTGGATATTCACTGTGATGTTAAATAATTCACTTTGCTTAGTATTAAACCTTAGTTTCCAAATTCTTCAGACTTGGTCTGCAAGATGTCTAGCCAATTTATTCATTCAAATGGATTATTTAGCATTATGGAATTAAACATCCGTGAGGTTTATTGACTTGTTAAGTAGTTGTTTTATATCATTTATTTTTCTTCTCTCATTCCTAGGAGTTTTTTTTTAATCAAAAAAGTTCTGTATTACATAACGATGTATGTACAACAAATTATAAGTCAACATTGATATTCTGATGGTAAATGAATGGGATATTTGGGTTACCAGATTGTTACCATACCTCTTTGAAAGGAAGCATAGCATAGTGGACAGAGAATAGAGCCTAGCATTAGGCTAGGTTCAAGTCCTTGTCTCTGTTGCATTTTGGTGATGTGACCACTGAATTCCTCCTTGGTCCAGGAAACTCTCTAAGACTATAAATTGAAGTTGCTAATGGGCGTTTTTGGGGCAGCGAGATTTCTCTTTGGATAGAGTGCTGGGCCTGAAGTCAGCAACAGTCATTTTTGTGAACTCAAATCTGGTCTCAGATACTTATTAACGGTGTAACCCTAGGCAAGTCATTTAACCCTGTTTACCTTGGTTCCTCATCTATAAAATGAGCTGGAGAAGGAAATGGCAAACCACTCCATACTCTTTGCCAAGAAAATCTCAAATGGGATCATGAAGAGTTGGATGCAACTGAAGGAAATGAAAAACAGTAACAGATACAATATACAAAGGGAGTTTCCATACCTGAAGTTCCTTGCAGTAATGAAATCACAAGTCTTGGCCAAAATAAGAATAAAAGACCACATCTACCACACAAACATGTTCAATTTTCAAACAAGTAGATCACAATAAAATGTATTTTGCATAAAAACTATACAGATTGTAATTTCATCTTTTCTTGATCATTCGGAAGATTCAGCAGGATCATACCTAGCTTGTGTTCCTTGTTATGAATATAAGTTATCATTGTTCTGTAAATATATGGACATTCTGAATCATAGATGTTTCTTGCAATTGCTAGAAACTTCAATAGACTAGCTCTTGTTTCACTGATTTTTTTTTATGGATTTTTCATTTCTGGATCAAGATATTTTAAATGTTAAATTTAATTGTACCAAATTCTGGGCACAGTGAAATGATAACTGCAATTGTTACTGATTTCTCATTTTGACAAGGCATTTACATATGATAAACCCACACTACAGGATCAAGCAGTTTAAATTCATGCAAGGACTTAAGAATATTTTTTTAAATGATAGAGCTTTGTTACTTTGAAGTACACAAAGTAATTCAAACTACAGCAATAAAATAGAATGTTAGAGGGTCTACTTTAATGAATAAAATATTTCTAATTAGTACACCAATTGTTTATGGCTAAATGAATACTGATATACTCAGAGATAGTTTATACTATAAGGTAGTCTAAACATTCCATCTAAAATTGTGTTTACATTATCAGTTTACTTTAAATATATCTTTTCCCACCACCAAAGATGAATTTGGTCCAAATCTTACTTTAATATGGGTACTTTAAATTTTTTAAATACCTGGACTTAAATAATTGAGATTGTAGTATATATACCAGAACCATAAATAGAATGAATGGGATTTGCTCAGGTTGCCAAAATTTAGAGAACATTAATTTCACTTCTTCAGCTAAGGCAGCAGTGGGGAATCTGAGACCTTGAGGCTTACAGGTCCTTGGGTGAACTTTTTTGACCAAGTCCAAGTTTTACAGAACAAATCCTTTTATGAAGGGGATTGGTCTGTGAGCTTTGAATTCAGTCAGCTGACTGAACTTGAGGACCTAGAGGGCCACATATGGCCTTGAGGATGGAGGTTCCCCACCCTGGTAAAAGTTTGTAAGATGGTAGAAAGAATGATTAGTTGAAATAATAAGGTACCATGTAATCTACTTGCACCTTCCAGCAGCTTGCTGTCTTTCCCGGACCAGATCTGCCTTACTCTTTCCTGCTAGTGGCCTCCCACACTATGGCCTCATAGTGTCTTGAAGTCTCTTTATCTCTTGTCTCTCTCTCTCTCCTATCCCTCCCCTGCCACCAACAGCATATTTTCCAAAGTTTTTCCTCTAGATTTCTAGAAGGGACTAAAGGACCATTTTGTCCAATCCTTTCATTCTAAAGATGAAATGAAGATCCAGTGAGGTTAAATGACTAAGGTCCCACAGGTACTTAATTTCAGATGGGATCTGAACTTCTGTCTCCAGCATTCCAGCTTCTCATCTTGCCAGTTTGGCTCTAGGGCCTGTTCAAAGTAGAAATAAGTGAGGATAAAGCCTCTAAGGCTTCCTTCCTTATTACCCTCCTCCATGTTAACTCCTTTGACTTCTAATCGATTTTCCAACCCTCCTTTCATTCCAGAATTCCTAGACTCTTTTTTATAAGGTTCTCAAGGGTGCCTGAGTTCATTTTTCCTTTGAAAAAAAGGGTGAATCTTATCTGATTATTTGGTGTAGCCAAAGACTCCTTTAGCACATTACAATCCAGTGAAACTTTTCCTAGATAATGGAGATGTGGGGAAGAGAGAAGCATTGGGCACCCTTTAGTAGCCTGTTTCCCATTGTTATTAGTAATAGGCACCTTCAGAAAACCTCCAGAACCATGTGTGCATGTTTCAAGGACAGAGGAGTAGTAAATAAGCTAAGATTATCTATTCCAGCGAAGCACAAGGAGCAAAACAAAACACTGGTCAAAGCAATAGGTAGCTGCAGTTGAAAGGCAAGTAAAATGTCCAGTCTTTGAGTTGATGAGAAGAAATAAAAATAGAGATGCTTAGATATCCAGCCTGGGACCAAAAAGGGTTAGCTGGGAGTTACATCCTATAGTTCCTAACTCTTGAACTCCTGGGTGCCCTGTCCTGTCCCCACACCTCCTCCTTGAACTCCTAGGTGCCCTGTCCTGTCCCCACACCTCCTCCTTCCCATGCTCACCCAGAGCCTTCATCTCTACCCATAAAGCTCCCTCTTGGCCACAAAACCATAGAATAACAGAAATTCAAAGTTGTAAGAGACCCCAGAAACCAGCTAGTTCAACCTAGTCCCAAAAGAAATCTCTGCTCTGTACCCAAATGGTCATTTCTTCTGATAAACCTTCAAGGAGGGGGAAAAAAACCCGCTAGAGACTGCCCATGCTACTTTGAGATGTCTGTAACTGTTGAGGAAGGAGTTCTTCCTAAGAATGAGCATAAATTGGCTTCTTCACCAACTATTCTTGAAACTACTATCTTGACCCTGCTTGCTTGAGCCAAACAGAACAAATCTAATCCCCCTTCCATGACAGTCCTTCAAATACTTGAAAACAGCTATTAACCTCCCTCGCGACTCTTCTTCACTCTTGGCCAAATATGTCCATTTCCTTCAACTAATCCTCTTGTTGTGTTCATCTTTTGTTGCCAAAGACCATGCCATCAGAGATATGATGACATGACTTGCGCTTGACTTGGTTTTGAGTGAGGGAGGTCTGTGAGGCCTCACTTCTACTCCAGAGCCATCTGAATCCATTGAGCAGACATTCATCAGAATGACTGGAGATGACCCAAGATGCACTGGGAGACCTTTGGCCCTTTAGGCCAAGGTCTTTGCCTGTACTTATTTAGGGTGAGGCAACATCCATTCATTGAATAAGTCTTTTGTCCTTTATCATGCTCATGGCCCTTCTCTGCACACCGTCCAGCTTGTCAGCGACCTTTTAAATCTGTGGCAGTACTCTAGATGAGGTCTGAGTAAGGTAGAGTACAGTTCCTGGAAGCTAGCTATTCCTCAGGGATGAAAACTTTGGCCTCAAGTTGTAGAACCTGCATTTATAGCTTGGAGTTTGTAGAATTATTTTCTCGCTCTTTGGCAGATAGAGAGAATATAAGAAAGAAGTGTCTCAACTTCCACGGTAATAATCAGGGGAGATAAGCCTCTTAGGTTCAGGTCATTCTTTAATATTGCTAAAATAGATACTCATCTCAAAGAGATAGGAAAATGATATTGCCTTAATTTTAGTGATAAATGCTAAATATGATAAATGATATAAATAAATGATAAATTTAGTGATAAATTGCTTAAAGTTCCACAACAGGATATTGTTTGAGGGAATATGAAAAACAAAAGTGATATAATACAAAATATGTGCAATATTTGTATTATAGGTTGTGGAAGGCTCAAAACTACTCAAAACTATACAACATACATGCATGTACACAAACACCCACATAATCCAAGATCCCAAGTCAGGAATAGATGTATTTCTTGCACTAGACATTAGGGTTTTTCTTACAATTTGTATCTCACTAAGCAAATTCAAAATTGTCATAGCATAGGCTATCTTGCCCAAAAAAGGAAGCTCATATGCTGAATTCCAAAGTTTGTGACTTAATTAAGACTCTATGAGATATTCATTAAAAGGGGAGTTGAGAGTTTTTGAGAAAGATGTGGTCTGAAAAAGATGGCTTCCCCTCTAACCAAGTTTCCTAACTTTAACTGTAATTGTTAGGATCCTGAGTCATCTTTATAGTGTAGATTGCATTGAGAAGAGGCATTTCTGTTAATCAACAGAGTATATATGTTTCAATCAGTTCAAGACTGATTAAAATAAAATTATTTTTGTTTTAACAAGTTTCCCCTATTCATTTTGTTGTGCATTGTACTGCATATCTAGCATTAATAAATAACACTCTCTATTAACGTTTATAAGTGCTGGTTTTCCCTCGTAGGGGCAACATAGTAGATCTTAAAATTCCTCTTTCTAAAGGACAAATCAATAGTCAATCTTCAATAAGTATTATACTTCAATACTTGTGTGTATCTGTGATATCATCAATATAGGTAACTTCCTCCAACATAGCAGATCACAACTTATCTATGCTTTCTCTTCCTCTGTGACGCTAGCCCAAGTCTTGCCATACATTTTCTACATACTAGACTTTGGATCTTTATCTATATCTCTTGAAATTGGGATGATACACATGAAACAAGTCATTCATATGTAGTTCTTGGTAAGTCACCAACCTACCTCTTCTTCTGGTAATATTCTTCCTTAATGCCACTTATCTTACAAAATTCTTCATTGCCATGTTGCAGCCTACTCATACCTACCATATGAATGAATAAATGAAAAAAACTACGAAGAGTTTACTATGTGCAAAGTACTATAGGTTATGTGTTCGACATACAAATAGAAATGTAAGGAAATTTCTGCCCTCATTGGGCTCATATTCTAATGAGGGAGAAAAGACATAAAGGAGGTTTCATTTGCAAATCTAAAAAGCCCCATGGTGCTTAGGATACTGTGAGTAATGAGATGGTAATGCAACTTCTTATTACCACTAATAAGATCATGTTAGTTTCTAATATTGAACCATTTGTTGGTGCCAAGAACGTTGGTTGTGAGAACTTCCCTTTATGGGTTTCAATAGGTATGGCTGCTCAGCAGTCGGGATTAAACACCTGCAGAAGTTGCCAGGTCTCATTTCTTCAGGGCTTGTCCTCCAGGATGATGACTGTGGACTGGGTTGAAAGCAGTTCCAGGGGTCTGAAGGACATCGATACTCCTGGGGCTCATGAATTCATGATCCTGGGCTATTTCCAACTGAGTCTGAGAGGATATGGTGGTCAAGGTGATGCTGATGATTTGACTTGCCTGTCATATGTATTCTACTTCCTGTGGCTTTATCTAGGCTTTTTTGCCTGCCCTGGTAAACAGCTGCTGGAGTTGGCTGGCCCCTTCTCCGTAGGGGTTTCTGTACTGGATGATGGCCAGGGGTGTCGGTTTGGAATCAGTTAGTGGCATGATGGGTATTGCTATTTCCAACACTTTTGGGCTCAGAATTCTGGGATGTTTCCATTGGTTCTTGAGGGGAAGCAGTGGTACCTGTGGTTTGACTCATTTGACTCACGCTTCTCCTTGTCTGTCCCTCAGGATTCCTTGCTGCTTTAGCAATAGACCTTGTAATTTATTACCCTTTGGCATACCCTCAAGTTTAATCCTTCAGAGATGGCAGTATTCAAGAACTTGATGCCATATGACACTGCTGAAAAAAATACAGACATTAAAAAGATGGATGTTTGTTTTTGGGAATAGTATAGGGTCACTGAAAACAGTGCCCAGTCTACCCTCCTCCTGTTCCGTTGTGGGCCCAGCTCATTGTCCATCTGCAGTGTCTGTCCAGGATAGATATGCTAATTGACCAGGTCTATGGGCTCCAAGTCATGGTCTAGACAAAAAGTATTTTTTTTTTACCTACCTGGTATTTTACTGAGACCAAATACTTTTGAGTGATCATGGTTCTTATGTAAAAGGCTCTGAAATGTGTTAGAGTTTGATGCAATCAGGACAATGTTGTCTGCAAACAGGAACATCTGGAGGAAAAAGCCACTAGTTTGTTGTTCGGTCATGTCAATTGTGCCTTGACTTTCCTGCCAACTCTAGATAGGCTTGCAGAACATAAAAGCAAATGAGGTTAGTACATTAATTGTGCAAATTCCTCTAAACATTTCTTCTTAACCTGCAGAAGCCATTTTCACTCACGAAACCTGTAGAACTGGCTCAGTTCCCTGTGGATTCAGTATGGAAACTCTGAGCAATCTGTTGGCCTCTCCAGAGGACAGAATGATCCTACTCCCAGTTCCTGGTGTATGCCTTTAATTTTCCTCTCCTTTTTTCCTGCTGGGTAAGTTTCATAGGAGGGGGGCATATCATAAAATGCTTGGGTATTACAGGCCTATCCAGGTAGCAGGCTCCATTAGAAAGGCACCACTTTCTCTAAAATTCTTTTCACCTTCTAAACTTCCTGCTATCTTCCCTCTGACGTTACTTCCCTTCCTGTGTTGCCCCTGCAACTGTACCGTATCCTTCTATGTGAAGTAGGTGAATGAAGCTGGGACAGAATGTCAATGTGCTAGCAGGAGATGGTATTTCTTCTTGTCTTTAGGTCAGGCATTACTAACCTTTTCTGTATCAAGGATCCTTTTGGCAGGCTGGTGAAGCCTGTCACTGCATTCTCAGAATATCTTTTTAAAAATTATTTTTTGAAGGAAATGCAGGATTTCAATGAGAGGTTTGTGAAAATTAAGATGTGATATATTTTTTCCTCCTTTAATTTCATGGATCATCATACCAAATCTATCCACATACCCCTTAGCATCACATGGACCCCAGGTTGAGAGCTCCTGCGTTAGATTCACAATAAAATGAGAACTACCAACTTTTACAGGGAGGCTATGAGTCATTTTTAATTTTGCTGCCACTTTTTCAGTATCTTTTTTTGTCTTCTAGTTTTATGGTTACCAAGACTTTCAAGATCAGCAATTTCGTTCCTGTAGTTAGTACATCCATTTATTTGTTGCTGGAGATTATCTCACATATAAATTACCACCAGCAGCTAAATTGAGGCATAGAGACCATCTAAGAACTCTCTGATGCTTAACATTGTCTGCCTCCTTGTCTTTCACTGAAGAAGACTACGCTGCAGAACGTTTTTGATTCATTGGTTGTCATGGCTAAAGAATGCATTACCAAGTGCCCTCTCCATTCAGGCTGACAATCACAAAGTAGAGATCGTGGGTCATTGGGACCATGAATGATAAAATCTGTTAGATCTTGGTCTCCATGAACAAAGGCCAAGATGACCTCCATACCATGATGAGGTACCAAAGCAGGACTCAGTAAGCTGCCTTAGGAGGATCCATGCCTGCTGCACTCAAACAGCCAGTTTGCCCTTTTGGAATTTTTTTCAAAAATGCAAATGTTATATATTTTTTCAACATTTAAGAAAAACGTCCCCCCAAATAAAATATATCCATCAGTTGTTTATGTTCAAAGTCAAAATAAGAAATCATGAGGTGGTTTTGTTTTCCATTAGAGGCATCTTTTTCCAGCTTATTACTTGACATTATTTCATCTCTGTTCTCACTTCTCAGCTACCAAAAAATTCAGCAGATCAATGGTCAAGACAATAACATCTGTTTTTGATGGGAACTGCTGTTCACGTGGCAGTTAATTAGCCAGTGATTCACTAGCACAAAATGGCCAGTCTCTCTGTTGTAGGAGAGATTCCTCAAGAGAAAAGAGGAGGGAGAATTTTCACGTTCTGTCTCTGAAACACCAGTGGATACTTCTGCAAGCATCTCTTTGAGGGGAAATGAGCATCTTCCTTTTATACAGAGGTCAGTGTAGACCAGGGATGGGGTCTCAAGGCCACATGTGGGCCTTTTAAATCCCTTAAAAGGATTTGTTCTGTAAAACTTGGACTCAATCAAAAGACTGCACCCAAGGACCTAGAAGAGCAAATGTGGCCTCCAGGGCAAAGGTTCCCCACCCCTGGAGACTGATGGCTTCATTTTTATGCCTCTGATTAAAAATCAAACCACCCAAAGCATATGATGATAGCCTCTAAAACAACTTCCCAGCTATAATTAAAATAATGTGTTTTAAGTATATTTTTTTGCAGTTGGTTTTGGTTTTTAAATCCAAAGTTTTAGCTTGTTTTAAAAATACCTTCTTAATGAGTTATATTAGTACCTTGCTCCCTTCGCTGCTTCAGGACGAAAAATGTCACATGTCATTCTAGATAATTAGACCTCTATAGTCTCAAAGTGTCTTAGAGTGCCAGGTCTTAGAAAATCAAATTTATGCACTTACATATGTTTTAAATGAAAATTCTGAGGAATCTGATGAACACCCAGATTTCAGATTTGTTTAAATGATTGACATTTCCTGTAATCACATCTGATAGATTTTTTTTTTAAATTGAGAACTGGCATATATATGTAATTATCCACAGGAGAGAATTCCAAGACATCATTCAATGGCATGAAACAGACCAATTTCCCATGGCTGCCATACACTCCCAGTGAAGTGTTAACATGGGGTGGTTATAAGGATGAATAATAGGTCACATACTTCCGCCCCGAGCCCATCCTCCTCCACACACCCCTATCCCCATTAATCTGCCTCCCTTCAATTGTCCAATATTTCTTAACTTTCACCAGCATCAGTTCAACCCCAGAAAAAAAAATTGTAAGTTCAGTGAAGTTTGGCAGCTCAGTCTAGGTTGCACCGTGAGACAAGAAGACCCAAGTTCAAATCTAGCCCCAGACACCAGCTGTACAATTCTGGCAAGTCACTTAACCTTAATGAGACTCAGTTTCCTCATTTGTAATATGGGGATAATAGTAGCATTTATCTCATAGGGTTGTGGGGAGGACCAAATGATTAGCATATGTAAAGTACTTTGTAAACATTAAATTACTATATAAATACTAGTTATTTCTTATGCTTTTGCCATCTTTGGGTTTCCCAAGTCCCATTTCTACCTTTCTCTCTTTTCTTTTTTCTTCTCTCTCTTTTCTCAACCAACTTGCTTCAAGGCAGTCATTGCTTTCATGTCATTTTCTTGTTAAATTTTACATACAAAAAGGATGAAAATTTATTCTCACTAAATATGTGATTAATAAAGATTTAGAGTCATTTGTGTTGGGACAAGAATGAAAACTTAAAGCCAATTCAGCCATCAATGCACAAGTAAAGGAGATGTCTTTGAGGCAGAGAGAATGATCCAAGGCACCTAGAACTTTACAATAATAGTCATCCACCCCTGCCTACAGTTTACTCGCCTATAAATAAGCCTCTTACTGTCCATTGGCCACAGATCGTAGGGGGAGCTGCATTCTCATAGCCCTGACTGATGATACCCATAGATATGCTTTCTGAAATACACACACACACGGAGTCTACCTTCTTTTAGACTACTGTCTACAACTTGATAATTCTCTTATACTTTTTTTCTTTCATCATTTAATTCATTCAGTTAAAAAAAATCCCATGGTATTTTCTATTGCTTATAAAATCCAAACCATGTCCACAACCTATTTTCCCCAATTTTATTACTCATTGATCCTCTATGCAAACTTCCTTCCGTACTATATGGACTGATTAGCCACATATGGCTGCTTGCTGTCCTGTCCACTCAGTCCAACATTCCTCTTTCTCCTTTTGATAATGCCCTTCACACCAACTTCTTTCCACTAATCTGAAATTTTCCTATACTTTAAGTCAGGTTCAAATCCTACCCTCTTCCAAAGCTACCTTTTACTACCCCCATTCCAAAGTTCTCTCTTGAGCCTTTAAGGGTTATTTATATGACTATTTTGGAACTTGTTCTTTTTATCTTTCTATATTATTCATCTATATAATGGTCAATCAGACCTAACACCTCAGATTCTAAGTAGGTAAGCCACTTAACCTCTTTCTCAGCCTCATCTGAAAATTACTTCACAGGGGTATCGTGGTGATCAAATGAGATAATATTGCTTTGTAAACCTTAAACACTATACAAATGTTAGCCCCAGGGCACCAAAGTGGCCAAGCATGGAGTCAGGAAGACCTGAGTTCAATCTGGCCTCACCAAGTCACTAGCTGTGTGACCCTGGACAAGTCACTTAACGCTGTTTGCCTCAGTTTCCTCACCTGTAAAATAAGCTTGAGAAAGAAAGGCAAACCACTCCAGTATCTTTGCCAGGAAAACCCCAAAAGGGGTTAAAAAGAGTTGGACATGACTAAAAATGACTAAGCATACCATCATCATCCATGGTGCCAGGTACTGTTCTATAAGCATTAAATGGGTCTTTAATAAATATTCGGATCATGCTGTAGTTATTGTGGAAAGCTGTCATAGAAGTAGAAGGCTTGTTCTGAACTGGAGGGAAGGTTATTGGAAACATAAAAAACTATAGAGCTGTAAGAAAATGGTGAAACAAACAAAAATGTGAAGGGAAGAACAACACTTTCTTTAGATTATTTTCATATTAACAGTTTATTGTGTTTTAAGATCTCAGTGTTATTTTGGGAAACAATTACAAAAGTCACTCAGGACAAAAAAAACAATAAAAATTTTAGTCCTAAGTAGCATCAGTTGTTATCTCCCTGAGAACATATACCACAAGCCCTCCAAATCCTTGATGGATCACCATGTAAGAAACATTTTAAGAAAACATCCACCTAAAAGTCATGGAAAATCCATGTTAATTAAAGAGTAAAAATACTGCAGTGGTGTACTGAAGGAACATTTCATTTTATCTGCTAGAACAAGGAATGCTAATCTTGGAGTCAGGAAAACATGAGCTTGAATCCTAACATGATTAGCTGTATGAACCTGGGTAAATCATTTAACCTATTTCCTTATCTGTAAAATGGGTATAAAAATAGCACCTACCTCACAGGGTTGATGTGAGGATGAAATGAGATAACACATGGAAAGTACTTTGCAAACATTAAAGTGTTATCTAATTCCTAGTTATTTTTGTCCATAAACTAGTCAAATTCTGATCTCTCTGTTCAGACTATTTTATATATATGTGTGTGTAGGTATACATACATACATACACATATATATTTAATATACATGTTACATTATATATATATATCATATATATAATTTTGATTTACTGCAACATAACTTATATGGTTATAGACATTACAGGGTGCTAACTTCAGACATAGCGAAAATCAATTGCTATGAATAAAAATATGCCTAAATTTGAAATTCCCTTTGGAAAACCTGTATTTTTTATTTGTGTGGGGAAAGAAGATGCATGGTGTATTCAGTAGTTCTATTTCACAGCCCTCTCCTCTTAACCTTTCCATTACATATCTCAGCTCTGCAAACTTTACTGTATATAACTGTCCTTTTGCTCATGGATCTTAGAATTATAAATGTAGAACTGGAAAGGACTTTAGAGATACATTTTGTCTAATTTTCTCATTTTACAGATGAGAAAGGTGAGGTCCAGAGAGAATAAGTCATGGGGGGAGTAAATTGGTAGGACTGGGATTTAAAATTGGGCTTCATGATTACAAATTGTGCATTCCCTCCATTGTACCACATTGCTTCCCATCTGGTCCTCTGTTTTCCCATCTGAAAAATGATGGATTTGGACTGGTAACACCTGAGATCCCCTCCAACTCTAAATCCATGCTATGTGCAGTCTTTATCTTTCCCACATAACCAAACACAGTCCTAAGTATCCAGAAGGTGCTTCATCAATACTTGTTGAACTTAATTATTATAGTTTAACTCGTTCAGTTCAATCAGAAGCGGTTTAGTCAATTGCATCCTTACAATAGGAGAAAACGGAAAAACTTCCAACTTAGAAAATATTGTCTTTCATCTTCACCATAAATATTTGTATCTCCTTTCTGAAAAGAAATTCTTTACTTAAGCAAATTACTTTGGGGAAGTTCACTTTCTTAGGTGGGCTTATTAAGATATTTTTTAGGAAGTGCCTGTTGTAGAAAAAAAAATTACATATGTATGTATATGTGTAGCTATCTATCTTATCTTTAAACTAGACCTGGGACTTCATCAGTGTAAGAAGCTCCATTTCCCAATGAAAATAGGCACCTGATGGCAACCTGTAATATTAAAGAGTTGTCAGACACCAATAGGGATTCATATGTAACAAGCAGATTTTCCAAAGAACCATAAGGTTCCTTTATACCATTCAATAACATACATGAAAGGTGACATCTCACCTGATGACACTACTCTGTTATTAATAAGATTTCCTAAACTTATTTTAGGTGATATTCTATTTCTCAAGTAATGCTGCAACATAGAAATACAGAATTTCAGGTAAGATTCACCTTGGCTGACCTTCAACTGTCTTAGTCAATTCCTGAGGGAATCCTTTGGCGATAAGGATAAAAATAAAACCTAACACATATGGAAAAGGATCAAACACTATATAACCTTCCACATTTCCACAGTATGAGCTGATAAAATTCTAAATACAACTTAGTGCAAGCACAATTTTAAGAAAATCTCCAAAATCAAATACAAATAAGAAGTCTATCTACTTAAAAGATGACAAACTGGTTAATGGAAGTTGTCAGGCTCTTTAAAATTAACATGGATGGGACAACTTGTATAAATACCCCCCTGCTGTGAGGAAACCATTTCTACCCACCCAATTTTGGATGTTTTTTCTTAAAATGCGATTTTATTTTCATTTAGTGGGCAAGTCCTAGTAGCTACTTCCACTTTTCCATTCTTCCCAGCTTTAGTAATCCACTCAAAGAGTCTGCCTTCTACCAACATGCTCCCGAGCTCAACAGCTGGTATCTTATTTCCTTTAAAAATGTTAATCCTATTAGCATAACCAGTAGATGAAACTTCTGGGTACACATTTCATACTTATTTTCCTTCTGGTGAATGTTTTCTCCGAACCATGAGTATTAACATTCCTGTTTTGACTTCTGATTTTGGAGCAGTTGTGTCTGTAGAAACCCAGGCGTTTCATCAGGAGCCCAATAGTAAAGCTTCTGAAACACCTGAAGATCCTCTTCTCTTGTTTTACACCACTTTTTTCTTCAAAGGAATATTATTCTTCTATGATATACCATTACAGTGCCCTTAATAATTATTGCATTTGCCCCTGGCTCATTCATTATATATTTCATTTCTCTTTTAATGGAAATCATCCTATTGGCTTTTCAGCTTAGAACTTTGATCATTACTGTAACGAGGTTTGTTTAAAACCATTATGATGACAGCCATTAAAGCTAATCCTGCTCCTAAACTTGGGGGACCACAGGGACTGAACTCTTGGACGATTCCTGAGAGGAGAGGGGCAATGATACGACCCACAGCTGTCACGGACTGCCCCAGGCCTATAAGAGTTCCACTAGCCTGAGTCCCGCCAACAATTAGCTGAAGGTCTGTGGTGCAAATCCTGCCTATAGCAGTAGAAAACGATAAAAAAGTGGAGCAGAAAATGACTACCCGTATGCTGAGTGCTGTAGAATAAAGCAGCAACAGCACACAGGTGAGGGTGCTTGAGTGTAACAGAATGGTGTAGGTGTTGTGTTTATAGAGTCTCATTACTGGTCCTAGGACAAAACCCGCCAACACTCCCAGGGCACTGCTGTAGCTGATAATATACCCAGTCAGTCTGGGTTTCATCCCAAAGCGCTCTTCAATTGCCAGAACAAAGTTACTGTGGTACAGCATGACGGCCAGAGACATCAGGAAGCGCACTAAAAAGATGTCCCACATTTCAGAGAATATCACATTCCTGATATCTCTTAACACAGACACAATCTGAATCCACAGCTGCCAAGTCATTGCCTGAGGTGTGATGGCACCATTAATTGCTGGAGTCTCCTGCAACTTGTATTTTGCCTTTTTCAGGAGCTCTGAAGGAGGTCTATTGCTGGTTTGCTGGCTATTTTTCATCCTATTCAAGTTTGTGTCATTCCATGGAAATATCCAGACAAGGCCTGTTAATAGAGAGTAAGACCATGAGTGTACTTTTATCCTCAGATGCTAAAAAGCTACGTCTCTAACACTGCTCAATTTCATTTGTCAAAATGGTGCAGGGAACTTCTAGAGACCCTTGTTTCTACTCTCTGTCTGAGTCTATGTCAAGAACCCCCACCTGATCTCCTTGCTTCAATCCATTTTCTACATAGCTAGCAGAAATGATCTCAGCTGAGGTTCAGAGAGTATAAGTTATTTACAAAGATCAAGGATCAAGCATCTAACGAGTCTCAGAACTCACTTTCCTTAGCATTATATCCACTATTCCATTGAAAAAATTAAAGAACACTTGGCTTACTATTGACATTCTTGTTTCTGTAATCATTATTTACTATTATTAATAATAATAAAAGGAGAGTGTTTGGACTACAAGAAATGATCTCCTCAAACGAAATGTTCACCATTCACTCCCCTGTGTGAGAACTTTCAGATGGCTTCTTATTTCCCATGATCTCATATCTAAATGGTGCTTTTTGTTCAAGGCTTCTCATTAACTGATCTCTTCAGCTCCCCTCCTATACTCCCAATAAACTACTTTCTTTGCCTCTTTAATTCAACAAGATACTCCATGCTGACTTTGGTGGGTTCTGCATTCCATTCCTATCACCTGAACATAACCTGTCCCCTCCTCTTCATCCATTAATGTTCACATGTTGTACCTCCTTCAAAAACCCAACCCACAACAAACCTACTCTCTGAATCTTTCCATGACTAATCTAACTTGACAACTTAAAATGTAGTTCTTAGCTACACTGTTTTGCCTTTGCAGGTATTTGGTATTGCTTCATATTATTCCCACATAATTTCACACATGTATGTTGTTTTTTCTGGCTATATCATAAGCTGTAGGGATATAATCTGTTTTTTACATTTCTCCATTGTGCTATGCACACAGTAGGTGTGAAATAAAACGTATGAATTTACAACAGTTTGGGAAAGGCATTAGGATTCAAAGTCATATGGAGGCCGCATAAGAAATATAAACAAAAATGTGGTAGCTACAGCTTAGACAATTATTGCATAATTCCAACAGAAAACTCACCCTATAAGAAAGTGGTAAGAGGCCCTCTTGAGTTTTTCCACTTACTTATATTTTTAAGAGGTTCTCCAAGACTTTCATGGAATGAAGATTTCAGGAGGAATGTGAAGGTACTCAGCATGATCATTGATGGAATAAAAGGAAAAGATCATTCCAGGCACTGGGACCCCAGTAAAAGACATAGGCATAGATGTGAGTGAAAGGACAAAAAAATCCAAATCGGACACTCAAGCAATAGGGCTAATTACAGCAAAGGAAACTGTTAGTAGACTACAAGAAGTGGATGATAGTATAGCTGTGACAATTGGGTCAGACAGCTGGAGCATTTCATATAAGCCAGTCCCAGTAATATGCTTTACTAGCATATTTACTTAGTGCTCAGACAAAAGACATGCAGAAGAACTTAGTTTGGAATAACATAAAATGCATGGCACACAATTTAATGAAAAAGTTAAAACAGATCCCCAAACCACCTTTTTCTATCAACTGCTCTGATGTTACGTTACTCCTTCCCTATTATCATAGATACGTGACATCCTATATGAGATACGTGACATCTTATACATGAGAGAATATGGTGAGAGTCCAGAAATAAGATACATGCTTGAAGTCATCATTCTGGCCATGGTGATGGACTTGTCCTAATGCATTTATATTCTTTCGTGGTTTCCCATGTGACATGCATCTGTAGGGGAGTTGACAGAGCTTAAAGGTAAAGTTTCTGTCTATGAGACACACAACAAAGCTAGCTGATCCATGTACAGATCAAAATCATGATCTTGGCCTCATGAGACCTAAAAATTCTCACAGCGTACAGTGGACCAACATTAACTGCAAATAAATGGACTTATCCTGTGGTCAGATCACAACTTACCAGCATTCAGAATGAAGATAGAGAAACAGATGAAGGATGTTATATAAAATCCACCTTCTAACTCAGTAAGATATCCACCGACCATAGGACCCAAGATAAAACCCACATTCGAAGCCGTATTAAATTTCCCCATTACCAGTGGGCGCTCTCTCTCTAAAACCAGATCCGAAAGAAGAGCTCTTGAGATTGAGAGCGTGTGCTTGAATATACCTACAGGTTGAAATGAAGAATGGTTTAGTAACATTTTCCCAAAATGAAAGCATTTCATTTCCTGTCCTGTATTTAATCTCAATTACCACAAAATATTCTACTTTCAAATAGCAAACATATATATGGTTAAGAATTTCTGGCTAGGTTTCATTTCCATGAACACAATATCTGTATTTAATTAGAAAAAAATGAAATATTCATGAAAAAGGATAGAAAACCTCCTTCCACCATATGAGTGAAGTATGCTAATTTAACAATACATAATAAAATACAGGTGCGCTTTTAACACTAATGTTTACCAGAACAATTTCTGGCAAGCTTTTAAAGCATTTGGAATGTACAAATTTAAAAACTACAATGAACTTTTGCTGAAAAGTTCCTTACACGGAAAAGGCAAGGCTATGTAAGATTTGGAGCTTCCCCTTCAAAAGAAAATGTGGTTTTTGTAAGGGCCTTTGGTAATTCTAGCTGCCCTGCCTTGGCCCTAACTAGGACTGAAGGGAACCCACAATTATCTTTATCTCCCACATTGCTGAAATCAATTCCCTGAATGCTCTGGTGGGTGCAGTGTTACTCATTCCTTGTCAAGATGGAAAAAGCACTCAACAGATTTGGGAATAAATGCTCTGAGCTGGAAATCTTCTTTGGCTGCTTACTACTTATGTTACACTTCAGTAACTGCTTATCTCTGCAGTTTCCCTCTTTCATCTACCTTTCAGTTCTCATCTGTGCCCTCGAGGGTCCTGTACAGTTCTAGATCCCATACTCCATGACTAGTTTCTGCTCCTGACAATAAATATGAAAAGAACCCTTGGAGAAAACAAATTGTGGTCTTTGCTCCAACTCTTTCCTGAGTTCTGACTACTGGTACTGCCTTGGGCTCACAGATCTAGAGGGGGAAGTCACTTCAGGGGCAATTTAATTCAGATTCAGTATTTTATCTTTGAGGAAACTGAGGCCCAGGAAAGTTCAGGGACTTGCCCTAAGGCCACAGAGCTAGTAAAGTAGGGTTTGAAGCCAGATCCTCTGAATGCAGAGCTAGTGTCCTTTCCTTTGTACCACATTGCCTCCATCAAAGTGCATGACCTCCTTCATGATTTCTTGCCTTTTGCCCCATCCCACCAAAAGTGAAAAACTGCAGACTCTGACCTGTCTGAATTCCCTACTCTGTGCCAGGCCTGTCCTGATCTCTGGCAATGGTGGTGCCCACAATTCTTCTAGGTGCTCCTGGTCTTGAGGTATCAACTGACATCTATGCCACAACATTTGTTTCAAACACATTATTGATGTAAGAAAAGCAAATAGCATTGGATGGGGAGGGGCTGGCAACTTCAACTGCACCAACTGATTTTCTACCTAAATGGGGGACTTAACTGAAATTTTGGAAACTTTTAAAAGAAAAAAAAAACATCATTCTTGCATCTGTCTACTCAACAGGCTGGTCTACAATGCTCAACTGTTATTGGCATTACCTAAAATGTAAAGAATGACTATATAACTCAAGATTACTCTCTGCATGTGGTAGGTGTTCAATGAAAACTGGTGACTGAGCTATGGTATCACTAACTGATACAAAGACACAAAAGTTATAGACTATTTATATAAAAAACTTTAAATTCAGTGTTCAGCATAAAATTATGTCCATAGATGCTTCATGAAGATAAAAAAATGATGGCATTCACTTCTTACTGCACTATCAATGTAGTTAAAAGATAACATATGACCCAACAACTTCTAGGCAATAAAACCAGGTTAGTACATAAAGCCCAAATTGAACTACTTCTCTGCCTCCCTAACCCCTCACCCAAACTCTGACCCTATCCAGGGCACCACCACTCTCAAAGTCACCCAGCCTGCCACCTAGCTGTCATTTTCACCTTCTCCCTCTTCTTTCATCTTCCATATCCCATCTGTTTCCCAAGTCCTTCTGATTTTACCTTCCAGACACCTCTACTGGCCTCTGACTGCCACCACCCTAGTGTAGACCCTAATCACCTGATACCTGCTGGGTGGTCTCCCTGCCTGAAGCCACTCCCCACCCTACTCCATCCTTTCCTCTTCTGCCAAAGTGATTTTCCTAAAACACAGGTCATATCACCTCCCTACTCAATACACTTGATAAATGTTTCAGGATCAAGTACAAAATGCTCTGGGGGGCCTTTAAAGTCCTTCACAACTTGACCCCAAATATTTTAGTCTTTTATTGATGCTGGTCTTGTTCCCTGTACACATGACCCTTCTGACTTCGTGCATTTTCATTGGTTGTCCCACATGCCTAGAAAGATGTTCCTTTCCCACTCTGTCTCCTGCCTTACTTGGCCTTCCTTCAACTCTTGGTTAAAATCCTACTTTCTATAACAATCCTTTCCTGCTTATTAACTAATACCTTCTTTTTTTGAGATAACCTGCAGTGTGCGCCATATAAATCTTTCATGTACATCACTGTTTGCATGTGTTATCCTGCATTAGAATGTGAGCCAATTAAGGCAGGGGCTGTTTATGTCTTTCTTTACATTCCCAGCTACAAGATGCTAAGCTAAAAGTGTCTTTTCAGACCAATTGCATATTAATCTCTCTTTATTCCAGATAAATGGGCCTCTTTTCTGTTCTCTGAACACAATATTCCATGTCCTGCCTTCTATGTCTATGAACAGACTGTCCCCATGCCTGGAATATTCTCCCTTAACTCAGCCTTAACCCCTTTATGTGCTCAGCTCAAGTGATTCCTACAGTCTTTCCTGATTCCCTTAGTTAAGAGTGCCCTCCATCCATTCTCACAAGGGGCAGGAAGGTGATCCAGTGGATAGAGTACCAGACCTAGAGCCAGGAAGATTCTTCTTCCTGAGTTCAAATCTGACCTCAGATACTTTTTAGCTATGTGACCCTGGACAAGTCACTTAACCCTGTTTACCTCAGTTTTCTGTAAAATGAGCTGGAGAAAGAAAGGGCAAACCATTTCTTTCCCAAGAAAACCCCAAATGGGGTCCTGCAGACTCAGACCCACCTGAAAAACTTTAAACTGACAATAACAACCATTGCCACAAATAAGCTTGCAATTTATACTTATTTACCTGTGTATGTATTGCTTTCTCCCCCGTACTCTCCTCACCTCCTGCTCATGCAAAGAATTTCAGTTTTTTGAAGACAGGGATTGTTTTTTCCCCTCTTTCAGCCTAGTGTCTACAATATCAGCAGGACTTAAAGAATTCTTGCTGAATTAAACCAAATTGAATTAAAAAGAAGAATTCCTCCTGTATCTGGAAAAGTTGGGCTATAGAAGGAAACATATGTAAGCAAACCGGGGGTGACATCACTTTTCTTGTGTTGTCTATATGTGGTAGAGTGGTTGGGGGGGAAGGGATAAGCAGTAGCATATATTTAAAGTCCAATCCAGAAGAAAAATTTGCAAAGGAATTCCCTACCACACTATCTGGGAGTACTCTTTTCATGTACTCTATTTCCATGGGATGCCAAGCACTTGCAGGAGTAGCTTGAATATGAAAGGACATTTATCTAGAGGTATCAATATAGTGCCATGACATTATCCATTCACAAAACACTGACGTCACATTTGTAAATGAAATCACAAACAAAAAGGGAATATTCTCTCGGGTGATTCAAGGCAGGAACCTACTCCCCCAGTTTCTGTTGCACTTCTATTTACTTCTTGTAGTAATATCAAAGTTTTCCTACAGAATGAAGGGGAAATGTGGTTTCATACACATTATTATAAACTTAATCAGTATCCAGAAATTATGGATACATGATAAAAATAAAAATAAATGAACTCAATTTGTTTTTCCCCTATTATCATCAGTTATCTTCAAAGTCACGCACTGCTACGATAGCTCCTCCATCTCCACATTCCAACACACAAAAATTTTTCTTTAGCAAGTGAGGTTTCAACATAAAGATAAAAATATATTTATGGAAGGTGAAAATAGAATTTTGACATAATATGTTTTATTGACCACTGTAATAGAATGCTATGCTAAAACTGTTTATTGAGCTATACACATTCTTTAACGGGTGAAACTGAAACCTGATGATTTAAAAGAAATGTAATTTATGTTCCGTTTAATCCAGATTGCAGTTTTCTAAATAAAATATAAAAGGAAATCCTGAATTTGAGAGAATTAAAATTTCTCAGAGAAAAGAAATAAAAAAAAGACGTCCTCACTAGAATTAGCCACCCTCAGGCAAAGTTTGGCCTAAGACAGGGGTGATAAACATTTTTGTGTTATGGACCCCTTTTTGCAGTCTGGTAATGCCTATGGATCCCTTCTTAGAATATACTTTTTAATGTATAAAATGGAATATATAGGATTACAAAGTAAATAAGTATATTGAAAAGCAATTATCAAAATACTTTAAAAAAAAGTTCATGGATCCCAAGTTAAGAATCTTTGGTCTAAGGAATGAAAAGAAACTAAATACTGGCACGGAAAACTAATCTTTGGTCCTTTATATCCATTTCCAACAATAGCAACTAATAATAGTTGAGTCTGCATAAAGAGGTTTAAAGCTGAAGAGAAGTCATGTCACTGGACCTGTTCTTGAAGCTACACAGCCCGGCTGGAACCTAGAGACTCCTAAAAGGGAGAGTTACCTTCTGAAGATGCCTAGGACAGGGTGGCACATACTAGATGTTCAGCCAATACAGGTTCACTGAAATCTTAGGCAATAACACAAGGAGATAAATATGCATGATGCAGTAATCCGAGACTGAATTGCTTCTCTTTAAACAGAAATACGTGACTTATGAGGCAAAGAAGCAGAAACAAAGAGAAGAGCAGGTAAGATTAGGACCTTCTGGGGATACAAATATAGACAGAAGAAAACTCTCAGCAGCAGCATCTGGAGGAGGAGGAGGGAGAGACAACATGGGATATACAAGAAACTCACCAACAGGGATTCTAGCCATGGCCACTAAGAACAGGCTGCTGGATATGCCCAGGAGGAGATAACCTAGAGCACTGAGCAGAATACACACCAGCAATGAATACTGTCTTCCCACTACATCACTCCAGCAGCCCTGCAAAAAGTAAAAGGCTTGAAAACTCTAAATACATACCCATGTATATTTTATATATTTACATACACACATATTTTGTATAAATATATAAGTAAATATACATGATACATGCTCATATATATTATGTGTATATGTTACATATTTATATACATATAAATATGCATGTATATGTTTTTACAAGCATTTATTATCTCTCTCCCCACTCGCAGATCCCAGTGAACAATTAAAATTAAAAAAAATTACCTGTTGGTTTCTTCTCCCCACAAACATACAAAAACACTTCATAATAAATATGCGTAGTCCAAGCTTAATGAATTCCTATATTGGCCATATCCCAAAATTTATCTTTCTGTATCTTAAGTTCATCACTTCTACTGAAGGAGTGAGGTAGTGTGATTAATCTTTAGTCTTCCGGATTTATAATTTATATATATTTATTATTTATATGTAAGCTTGCATTAATCATAGTTTCAAAGTTGTTTTTCCCTATAGTGTTGTTGTCATTGTATAAACTGAGCTTCTTGATCGCTCTACATCAGTTAATGACATATTTCCAGTTTCCTCTGAAGCTATTTTTTCAATTCTTAGAATTCACAAAATAATATCCCACAGCATTCCTATAACATTACTTAGTTAGCCATTCCCCAAGAGTTGGCCACATCCTTAGTTTGCCTTAGTTTGGGACCACTATGAAATGAGCTGCTGTAACATATTTTTATACGTATACGCCCTTTTCCCTTTTCATTTGATCTCTTTGGATATCGGCTTAATGGAATAAATGGGTCAAAGGGTATGGACAGTTTAGTAATTTTGGAAGTCTTGTTCCAAACTGCTTTCCAGAATGACTGAATCAATTCACAGTTCTACCAGCAGTGCACAGGTGTGAGGCATGCACACTTTACCCAGTCGAATAATGATAAATAAATAAATACCCAAGCTAAATAAAGGATAATGTAGACATATTTTGCCCCTGGAAATTGTGTTGGCAGTGTTCTTTCTGTATAAAGAAGCACATATCTTTTGTGGACATTTTTCTTTCAGTATAAGGAAACATCTTTTGGGGTTGGGTAGTTTTGAGGAAAGCTTAGGAAAACTTAGATTCAAGATTCTAAGACTTTTTCAATAAATCTGTGAGAAAAAATTAATACTCCCTATACCATGGCTTCTATATCAGTCTTAACTTTTTAAAAATGGGCAGAAACAATTATTATTAGAAAAAATTAGAGGAATGTACAAGAAAGATCTTATAGATAAAAAGAGTAATGTAAGAAGTCATGACTGAATGATTCATGAGGCCTGCTCTGGTGCGTACATAGGTATGTTCCACCGAACATCCTTAACTGGTGCTATGAAAACACACCTATAGGGGGCAGTTAGTTAATGCCTTAGGAAAAGATGATACCTTCCTGGGTAGAGACAGTAGGGGGATAATGGAAAGAATGCTGGATTTGAAGCCAGAGGACATTGAAATCAAGCTCTGCCACTTACGAGCTGCATGACATTAAGCAAGTCACTTCACCTCTGTAGGACTCAGATTCCTTAAATGTAAAATGAAAGCATTAGACGAGTTGACTTTTGAAGTCACTTCCAGCTTGAAATCTGACAATCTTTGGAAGAGAGTTACAAGTTCCCATTTCACTGAAATGTGTGTAATCTGGCTGAAGAGAGAGTTGTCTGGTCAGGGAATATTAGGCAGGTGGGGATGGAAAGGAACCAGTTGATCTGCTAAAGGACTGAGAAGCTTCTGAATGATATTTTGAAAGTTAAATTGGGAATCTGGTAATACTAATTATGTTACTGTGAAAAGCTGTGAGTTAGGGCAGTTATCTTCAGGGTATGCCTATGTTACAATAAACAATTTCCTTCGTGAAAATGGTCTTTTCCAACCACTAATTTGATACGGTTAGAAAGTTGCTAACTTAAACTTTATAATGTTGTCTTTGTGCTTTCATTCAAAGGATATACATTACTAACCTAACAGTTAAGACCCGAGTTCAAGTTCCCCCCATGACACACAGGTGTGTAACAATGGGCAAATCCTTTAACCTCTCAGTAGCCCAGACAACTAGGATTATGAGTTTCAGAGAAGTCATTATCTGCCCTGATACAGGGAGTTGCCTCAAGGTGGAGCTCCCTATGTCAATAAAATTAAAAGCCTGGATCTTACCCTCACCTCATTCCAAAAAAAGTAAGAATAACATGTGTCTTCTACTTTTTTTTGAAAAAAAAATGGGCTTCTCATAAATTAAATATTGTTCTGGAAATTTTCATTAATTAATATCTTTTATGTTATTTATTGGTTTAAAAATTAAATTGATAATTTCGATGAAAAAGGTATTCTTAAAGAAAAACACACTAATTAGAAACAACTCTACCATAGTAGGAAGAACACTGGATTTTAAATCAAAAGACTTTGATTCAAGTACTGGTCATCACATTTGCTAGCTGGGTAAGCTTGGGCAAGTCATTAAACTTCACCTGTCCTCAGTTTCCTCAGGCTGACCTTAAAAGTTTCTCAAGTTTTAGTAGTTTATGATTCTAAATACAATTATAAAAAAAAGAAGTCATAAGCCAATAAAATAAAAAGCCAAATTTGGAGGAAAAAAAAGGGCAGATTTAAGATGATTTGTTGTTGCTATTTAGTTGTGTCTGACTTTTCATGACCACATTTGAGGTTTTCTTGGCAAAGATTCTGAAGTACTTTGCCATTTCCTTCTCCAGCTCATATTACATATGAGAAAACTGAAGTAAACAGGGTTAAGTGACTTGCCCAGGGTCACACATCTACTACATATCTAAGGTCAGATTTCCACTGTGGAAGCTGAGTCTTCCCAGTTTTAGACCCTGAACTCTTATCCCCTGCACCACCTACTTCCCCACTTATACTATACTATAGTTCAAATTCTTGTCTCACAAGAAAGTGAAATATTACATAGAATCCTTGAAGAACATTATTTTTTTAATTATAAGTTTGACATTTTAGTATATATATATATATATATATATATATATATATATATATATACACCTATTTTCAGAATACTGAGGAACCCCTTAATCAAATGAATTCTTAAATAAGTACATTTCATTTAAATTCTATAATCTGTAGCAATTTACATTTATTCACCAGTGAAATTAAATTAGGGGTTACCAAATTTGTTTTATAAAGGGAGTAATAAAGATTCTTTCAAAATCAAGCTTTCTTGGTGCCTTTAAAATAGGATTAGATTTTTAAAACTGATTTACACATATTATTTTAGGAACATATCTATTATTTATGATGTTCAGTAAACATTCATTTACCAGGCTGACCACTTTAATTGAATTCAATGGTCAAGTAACTGGTAAAGTAACTGAAAATGATCAACCATTTCGCTTAACTGAATGGTTATTTGGGCAGCATGTGGGCAAAATTTCAAAAGAATAAGTATGCCTAAAAAGTGGATCTTACGCAGAACTTTGTATCAGAAAAAATTCCTATGAAGTGAGAGTATTAAAAGTTTAATAGCAGATGAGGAAACAGTAACTCTATGTGTTTTAAAAAAACTTGGTTTCAAATCCTCAAAAGCAAGGTTTGTGATTTAAATCAGAAAGTGATATTAAATGATTAAAATGAGAAAGTTTTGTCTTCAGATCATGTTCCTCATCCAGATGTTTAGAAATTCACCTAGACTTTTTTTTAGGGAGATACTGCCTTGCTTTCAGAAAAAAATAATACCCATTGCTAGTGTCTCAGGATGTAGGAGTTTAAGATCCCATTAGAGGCAGGCATAATTATTTCATTATTTTACCACATCTTGTCAAAGAAAGAACTCAGAATGTGCTTCATGCATGAATATTTTAAAAGACCTAAGATTTCATTCCCATGGATACTTCTTCCAATGATGCAGAATGCCCTTTAAGATGATCTTTGTCAGTTTCACGATGTGGCCAAGCCTGGTAGTGTGTCATTCTGAATTTAGCAAGACTGGTCTTCAGCTCACTGATACAAAGTCTGTCACAGGCTATTACCTGAAGCTTTTCCAGCTAGGTATGGCCTGACAGAGCTTTTGTACTCTACTGGGAGAGCCTTCAACAATCTCTATCATCAAATTTATTTGCTAAAGTTGTAAAATTATAATAGAAGCCCAAAGGTCACCTCTACACTATAATGAGACAGAAAAGAAAGGCTTTAGCTATGTATATTTTAGGCACATCTAATTTTTTTTCAAATTAATCTAAATTTCCTTTTTTAAAAATATTAATCCTTTCCTTTTTTCCAATTCCTAAGAAAAAGTCAGGTTACAAATTACATTTCTCTGTAGGCTGAGTATCAAAATCATTTTTTGAGTCTTTCACTTTCCTTTTACATGTTCATATTTCCCTTGATAGACAGTTTCTGTCCATTTCCCCAGTTTATGAAAAACTTAATCAGGGATGTTAAAATGCAAATCTCTAGTGGAAAAGGTGAACATATCTAAAGAAGGTTAGAGTGTTAATTTCTTACATAATGAAGATAGCTAGGGGTTATGAGACCAGGCAATTTGAAAAGTATCCTTCTAATAATGTGTCCAGTATGCTAATCATGAATACTAATGTTTCCATGGGACCTGAAGATCATAAAACACACTTGAATGGATTGAGGTGTGAGGTCAAAGGAGAGAGAAAGAGAGATCTAGCTCTGTTCAAACTATTCCTTTAACTGGTTCAACACTAATTACGGTCAATAAAAAGCCTGGATACCATATCTTCAGTGAGTTGATTTATGAGCAAAGGTCCTTTACTGCAGTTATGGCACAGAAACAATTGCCTAAGAAGCATTTATTAAGTCCGCACTGCAAGCCAGGCACTGTGCTAGGGAAACAAAAGCCAAAATGAAGCCATCTCTGCCCTCAAGGAGTTTAAATTAGGTTGCGGTGGAGTTGTTTTTCAGTTTTGTCTGCCTCTTTGTGACCCCGTTTGGGGTTTTCTTGATAAAAATACTGGAGTGGTTTGCCATTTCTTTCTCCACCTTATTTTATAGATGAGGAAACCAAAGCAAACAGGGTTAAGTCACTTGCCCAAGGTCACACAGCCAGATTTGAACTCAGGAAAATGAGTGTCCCCGGCTCTAGGCTTGGCACTCCATCCACTGTGCCACCTAGCTGCCCCCATAAGTTATATTAGGGGAGATAAAACAAATGTGTGTGTTTGTATACATGTGCATGTTTATCTATCTATCTAGACTGATATATATATGTATATATATTATATATATATATAAATAGAGAGAGAGAGAGAGAAATAGAAATATAGAGATAACGTAAACATGTAAGTGGCTTTAAATGTCAAACAGAACAGCCTTTGACTAGTGAGAGCCACTAGAATAGAAACCTGCCAATAAATATATGCAACACAGACACACATACATGCATATATGTGGATATGGATACATATACACTACATAACTGCATGAATATCACTGAAGTCTGGTTAATACTTCAGCCATTATAAGCAAGATTTTGACTCTAAATACACACACACACACACACACACACATATATATTTCAGAGTATTCAATTTTAACCTGAGTCCTAACATTCCAGAAAGATTTGGTAATTTTTAAAATTAATTTTGATTGTTGAAAATGACGGTAATGATTTATATTACACATTAAGCTAATTACCTCCTTTTTTTGTGAACATGATTTTTTAAAACTCTCATCAACAGTCATCATTGTTACTGAACCAATGGACAACAGTCCTCAGTTTATCAACAGGTACACTAATATGTTTCAAAGATGCAATGGTACAAATGAAGGTAAACTTACCACTACTGTGCTAGAAAAGAGCTGTAGAACACCATAGAGAGATCCTGAAATAAAATATAACAGTATAAATCAAGGAGGCCCGAACTCATGATAGAACTGATTTAATCAAGGACAGAGATCAATAGGAAGTATACCAACACAAAAGGGATGCAAAGGGTATAACCATAATTTAGGACAAGCAGAAGAAAAATTAAAGGGTGTGGGGGGTCAGATAAAGAGAATGGAATAGTCATAATTCTTGAATAGTGAGATAGAAAAACTCTGATTTAGTGCTGAAAAAGTGCAGCAAAGAGTAAAATTCCTGAATTTGAGAGAGGCATGTTAGCATGTTAAACAATATGATGACTCTCATACATACATATATATATATATATATATATATATATATATGATTATTTTAGAGTTGCTGGACTTTGCCACATCTCTACCTGAATGATCAAGTTGAGCAAGGTTTTTTTTTTACAGACATTTCTTTCCTCATTGTGAATTCAAATCATGGCAATGTATGAGGTTTGAAAAAAACTTTTTTTTTGAATTTTCTGTACTATTACAGTAGGCACTATTGACACCATCAGCCTCTCATTCCTAGCTGTAGGTATATTCCCCTTAGTAAGATAATTGCTATATTTATGATTCTGAAATGAATAACTTCTTTAAGTTTTTTGCTTGGGAGGAAGTGGGGTGAAGGTGCACGTCTATATTCCCTTAGGTGTAGGGGAATATAGACCAACTTAACATTCCCTCAGTAACTGTGAGTTATCCCTAGACTGACTGAATAAGGCCAGCTGGACACTTCCAACACTAGATACAGATTTGTAAGATAGTACAAAGTGAGGACCTGAGTGCTGAAAGGGATCTGGCAAGGGAAGAGCTGAGAATGACTTTCTGGCCAGGATAAACCTGATAGAGAAATACTCTGTAACAAGGAGATACTTAAAGCACATTAAAGGAATGCACAAGATCTGACACACTATAATCATTTTCCACCCTTCCACCCCACTACTATAAGCCTATCACTGAATGTACACATTTCAGAGGATAACATCTATATCTTGTCTCTTATATTAGATTGTAAAGCCCAATGGTTTCTACTCTGAATCTGTTCTGAGCATCATGAGCCACTAGAAGTCATAGATACATAACACTCTTCTTCACTAAGGCCAAACCCTCTCTCCTATGCCCGTGGTTACATTCTCTCTAGCCTTCTATGCAAGGTTGCTTCAGCAGATTTTCCCTCTCTCTTTTTCATGTTCAGTCACTCCCATTCCACTGCTCTTTCCCAACTGTTTGCAAATAAGCTCAATTCTTCACATTAAAAACAAAAATCTTGTTCATATACTCCATGACTATCCCACCTTTCTTCAAACATTCACTGGTAGACGTTATTTTCACCATTTACAACTGCAGCCTTCATTTCTTTACCATTCATTCTCATTCCTTGAAATTTGCCTTTTGCATCTCAATGATCTATTGATGCTGCTTTTTAGAATGACTTCTCAGTTGCCATATTTACCAAACTGCTAGTCTCCTGCATACATTTTTCTTGACCCACCACATCCCCAGTATTTAATACAATTGACCATCTTCTCTACCTCGATCCTTCATACTTTAGATTCAGAAATTCTCTTGGTTCTCCTACCCCTCTGGCACAGGTCCTCTTGATGTCTTTTACTTTAATCCCAACAAATTATCTCTGAACCCTCTGAGTTTACAGTCAGATTGAAATATACCCTTATACTAAGTCTCAACAATTCTACCTGAACCTTATATTTCCACATTTCTTTCAGCTTCTGATTTCAGACTCTGATTACCATCTACATGTAACAGCTTTTCAACAGGTTTTTCTGCTTCTATTTTTCTCTATTTCTTCATACTTTTGCCATAGTCATTGTCATCATCATCATCACCACCACTACCACCATTACCACTACCACTACCACCACCATCCTGTGTCTTCATGCCACTGCTCAGAAATCTTCACTGGATTCCACTGAGTAAAGCTCAAACTCTTTTGCCTGGCATTCAAAGGCATCCCTTGTTACCATTTGCTGTCACACAATTTATAATTTAATAGACTTTCATTGGTACTGTTTGTTTTTATATCTCATGGATTTCCTGCTCTATCTACCCCCTTATCCTCTTCCAGACACCCATATGCGTATGTAACAAAGATTTTTTTTTAAGAGGAAGAACAGAAAAACACATCAGTAAAACTGGTCAATATTTCAAATACATATTTAAAGTTCCACACCTGTAGACCTCCATTTCTGCAAAGGAGTGAAGGAAAATGTCCAGACAACTTCTATTATTCCCTTTTAGGCATTTTATATGCCATCCAAACTGAAGTAATCTCTGTTTCCCAAATATGTCATTGATTTCCAATACCTAAAATCTATTTCTTCCTTCTTTTTATTGTGGAAATCCTACTCTTTATAGCCCAACTCAAATGCCACCTCTTTCAAAACTTCCTTGACTTTCTATTATCAAAAAGAAACTCAGACCTCAGGGAGCTCAGACCACAGAAAGCACTTAACTTTAGCAACCCTAATATATTTAGCATATAATGTTGTGCATTAAATATATCCATGCCTGAACAACTGTGCAGTATAGAAGATGAAGAGACTCCTGACTGAGGTACGCGGCTCAAGTCTTGAGTCTGAAATACTGGCTGTGTGACCCAGGGCACAGTGCCACAGGCAACTCTGTAAGACTAGACATCAAAGATAAGGTGCTAACCTGTATTGGTAGATGGTATTTCCTCAGCTGGAAAGAAGTTAGGTTGCACAATGGATAGAGTGCTCAAGAGTACACTCTGAATAAACATCTGGCTTCAAACACTTACTAGATGAATGATCCTGGTAAAGTAAGAACTTGCTGCTTGTGTTTCCTTGACTACAAAATGGGTTGTGGTGAGGATTAGATAAGATAGTTGTGAAGCACTTAGAACAGTGCCTGGTACATAGTGGGCACTTAATAAATGCTTGCTGCTTTCAATTATCCAGTTCTCAAGAGAATTCCCTGTATCGGTAAAATCATAGGTACATTCCCTACCCTTAACTACATATGTATCCTAACCCTCTTAGTCCTAGGAGGACAGGGACCAGGTCTTATCTAAACTTTGTACTTTCCCCAAGGTTTAACACCGTGCTTTATCCACAGCTCAGTATCTGTTGGGCTGAACTGTTAAATTGAAAACACAGTTCTACAAATTGCACATACTCAACACCTGATGCTTAGCCATCAAACTAGAGAAAAACAGGACAAACTTAATCCAGGGTCATATATCTTTAAACAGCTCTGAGAAATTATCTTTCTACTATTTAGCTGTTAAATAGAAATAATTCATGATCTACACTTGTTTTTAGTTCGTTAACTTATATCACTTACCTACTACTCCTGCGATAGTTGGGCTTGCTCCAAGGGATTTAATATGAACACTTAATAAAGGAACTACCATGCTTACACCAAAAAAATCCTAAAAGAAAACAGATCATAATTTCATTAATTAGATGGATGTTAGAATCTGAGAGATTTTGGAATTGTGAATCCTGTACTATGTAAAATCCCTTCCCTTTTTCTTGCATACATAACATCTGGCATTTGTAACAAAATGCCAATTTTTTGCTCTCTTTTGAGAGATCACTAACATTACTTATCAAATTTGCAATTTGTAAATGACAGATTGCCATGTCTAATAATGCACTTTACCTTTTACTCTTTCTAGTTTTCTTATTTCACAAACATAGAATACTATTATCATTTACTGATAATATATTTTAAAAGTATCTCAAAAAGAGATATCCCATTAACAGTGCTTACTTCAAGGGAGAGGGGTGCAAGCAGAGCTTCCCTCTTCCAATTTATGTCTTCTTCCTCACAAAAGGAAAAGAGTGGAGGCAGCTAGGTGGTGCAGTGAATAGAGCTCTGGCCCTGGAATCAGGAGGACCTGAGTTCAAATCTGACCTCAGACACTTGACACTTAATAGCTGTGTGACCTTGGGCAAATCACTAACACCCAATTGTCTGACTTTCCACCTTCAAAAGAAAGGAAAGAAATACAGAATGAGGGGATATTAGATTGAACTAGAGTAGTTTAACTAAGATGATGGTTCTGTATACAGAAGTAACCAAGGCTTGCAACTCTAAATAAGGCATGAAGTCTTACTTTGGGTATCTCAAGTATAAAGTATCCATCTTCAAAAGATATTACCCCATAAAGGACTGTGGCAGCTATACCATCAGATAAGGACTCTTACCACCTAGCATTCCTTTCTTACAAACGATAGTCCACATTTTAATCAAGGTTCATCTACCTGCCTTTTGATCAAGGGCCAATGTACCCACTTGCAATTTCAGACTGATTTTTTTCTTTATGGCTAAGTGTAACACTTGTATAATAAATTATCTCTACTTTCTTGTTGAAAAAAAGGTACAACAATTAACTGAAACTGCAAAGTTTTCTTATTCCATAAGAAACAATTTCCACTTCATTTTGAACCCCAAATAATAATAATGACATTACATAGCACCTTCTCTCATTTGTTCTTCACATCCACACTGTAAAATAATGAAGACAGTTATTGTTACCATTTCTATTTAGTAGGTGATGAGATTGGACCTCAGATTTGATAAATCTCTTGCTCAGAGTTAAAGAACTAGTAAGTGTCAGGCAGGAACCTGTGTTTCAAGAATAGTGGCTTATCCTTACACTCCACATCACACAACATCATGTCTTCAACATTCTGCCCAGTGCAATGAAAGGACAAAGGTTAATAATTTGGGTTGAGAGAGCAGCTTCAATGATGTGTGATCTTGGACAAGTGACTTATCTCCTTAGACCACAGAATATTCTTTGTGTTTCGATAATCTACAGGTTGGCAATTTCATTTTTGAAAATTCAGAAAATGAATTTATGTTGGGACAAATCCCAACACTTTTAAGTCCACACTAGGAATATTACATAAGATATCAGGAATTTAAGAGTTTTGCTGGTCACCTATTAACAGACTAAATCTGCCTCTTTGCATTGCTAACCATCATTCCTAATTCTGCTAAGAGGGGATCAAACAGAATAAATCTTGTGGTCCTTTAAAAATAACAAAGGTCATCTTGACTACAAATGTAGTACTTTCTCCACAACAGCACTATACCTAGCATTGACAATAGATTCCATCCCAGTTCTCCTTTATCCTAAACCTCTTATATTCCCCAAATTTTATATAAAGTTTCTCAAATGGACCTAAGATGTTATATGTATGTATCAGCAAGTAAAGTAATTTTTTGAATATCCAATGATGAAGTATCAACTTATAGATGATCTGAATTCCTTGCTCAGTGGAAAAAGGGCTCAATATGTATTTGGAAACCTTAGGTTCAAGGCCTGAGTGAATTTACTTATCCTGTGACTTTAAGCAAATCATTTAATTCTTTGAGTTTCAATTTTGTCACCTGTAGAATGGTGATAAATCTTGGATTACCAAACACACAGGGTTTGTTTCAAATAAAGTCATTTGAATAAATCAAACATTATCTAGTACTATTGATGGCCTTTTTTGTTCTTTCATTACTCATCAAAAATAAAATTTTAATAAAATTAATTTATCATTTAAACTGAAACCCAAGATTACTTCATCCTAGAAATGCATTCTGAAGCATGGCAGCCCCAGTTACCCAATGCTGATGGAATACTGTAATATATTGCTTATCACCAATATATTACTCAGATTAGGACGAGCAAAATATTTGCCTGAGGCTGAACACAGTCAACCCAAATATTTTCAAGATCAAAAAAAGTTTATTTGTAACTACTCCCCCTTTTGACCAGCTTAAGAGGGAGAGAAGAACAGATGATCTTATCACAAATCAATTATTCCTTGGTTGGTGGAAGGTAATGAAGAACTTAAACAGGATACTACTGTGAGGAAAGGTAGAAGAATGTATTCATAACAAGAAGGCAACAGAAGTGAAAAGAAAGAGGCCCCTAAGTAGCAAATTTTCAGACCAGAAAAATGATGGCATCCTCCCCCAGGACTATATAACTTTAGGTCACAAGCTACTAATAGTAAGTAAAAAGATAATAATATACCCTTTTTCCTAACCCTCCTCCAGCACTGTTTACAGCAATTTCAATGCATAAAAAGTAAAGAAAACCAGAACCAGACTGGCAAAGGGCAATCATGAGGGAGACTGCTGTCAGCCTCCATATCTATTCTACAGATTGCCTACCAGATTTCAAGTAAATTCGTTGAAGAGCAGCATTTTACTTCTCTTTGTATTGTAGACAGTGTCTTGTAGAAATGAGGCAGTCAATAAACATTTCCTTAAATGATCAACCAAATGGCAATTACTGAAGTCATACCCTCATAAAAATTCAGTCCTGAAACCGTGACAAATTTCCCCAAGACTTAGACTTTGTTGGTCAGTTGTTTTTCAGTCATGTTTGACCATTTGTGACATTTGAGATTTTCTGGGCAAAGATATTGAAGGGTTTTTTCATTTCCTTCTTTAGCTCATGTTACAGATGAGGAAACTAAGGCAAACAGGGATAAGAGACTTGCCTAGGATCATACTTGAATTTGGGATGACTTCCTGAGTCCAGGCCTGGCACTGTATACACTGTGCCACCAGGCAATGGCTACTAAATACCAATAACAACTTCCCATTTCAGTCCAGTCTGCAAGGAAATTATTAGTTCTATTATTCATAAAACTGAAAAAAACAAATCCTATTATTCTGTTGGGAAATTAAATCCAGGTCTCCAAAAATTAGGGATTAATTTAAGGACATGTGGATCTTCTTTTAACTGATGAAAAGGTTTTGAATTTACAGAAAGTTATAAAGCATGTAAATGTTAAAAATTATCTTGTAGCAGGAAGACCACTGAGTGGAGTCAAAAGACATGGGTTCAAATACGACCTCTGATGATGACTAACTGTGATGACCTGTGACAATTTAACCAGTTAGTTAACAAATGGTCAGTACCTAGTACGTGCCTCGCATTGGGCTAGGTACTAGGGATAACAAGTACAAAAAAATGAAATAATCTCTACTTGAAATGAGCCTACATTATAATGAGGGAGTCAAGTTCATATACAAATAGAATGTAAGTAGGAAGTGAATAAATATGATTATATACAAAATACTTTGGGAGTACCTGTTGGAGGGATCAGAAAAGTCTTTATGCAGAAGATGATGCCTGAGTTTTGTCTTAAAGAAAAGTGATTCCATGAGGAAGATGAAGGAGGGTTCCACATGCAAGAAGGCAGGACAAAGGTCTGAATGGACAAGATGGGAGTATCCTCTACAGGGAACAAAAGAACTGTTTGGCTGAATTGAATGCTGTAGGAGGAAGAGTTAGGTCGAATAAAGTTGCTAAGATACATTCAGGCCAAGATATGTTAAACAAATATAAACAAAGAAGTTTATATTTTATCTTGGGACACAGGTTTTTAACCAGGACCTTTATTTTTTTTTATTTATTTTTGGATACGATTTCAATATAACTTGTTACTTATTTTGGTAAACATGGCTGATTATATTTTAGTCCAGCTTGGGGCTCATTTTAGTAGGAGTTGTGCTGTTTTTTTTTTTCTTTTTATTGTCAGCTTGGGGTTTGACACCTCTGGGTGACCTCGAATTCCCTGTACAAGTGCTTGAACTATGACCTGTGATTTGGAGATCCATGGCAGGCTTCCCTACGACCTGCCTGGTGGAGTTCCTATGCCAGGGACCATCTCTCCGTGTGTGTTAATTACGGTCTTGGTGGTTGCTCACTGATGTCAGATTTCTTGCCCCATTTGGGCTTTTCTTGACAAAGATACTGGGGTGGTTTGCCATATTCTTCTCCAGTTCAAGGATAAGGAAAGTGAGACAAAGAGAGTTTGAGTACTTTGCCCTGGGTCACAGGACTACTAAGTTTCTGAGGTCAAATCTGAAGTCTGGTCTTTATAACTCCAGGCCCAGGGTTTTATCCACTGGGCCCCCTGGTTGTAAGAGCTGTCAGCTCATTTAGGAAAGTGGTAGCCCTCTCCCCACAAAGAATACACTGGTGTGGCTCATTGCATCACTTCTAGGAGACCCCAGACTCCTACCATTTCTTAATCATCGAGTGTAGGAACTTGCTGACCTTAAAGACAGGTGAGTGGGCAGGGTGGCAGGGAGGGCACGGAGCGGGGAGGAGGGGTGTGAAATGAGAGGCTATTAGGAGCCCTGCAGGGCGAGCTCGGCTCCCCTCCCTTCTCCCCCAGGCCAGCAGCTGTGGCTCTGTTTGCGCCCCCCACCTTGATGCCGCCCCTCCCCGGGACTCACCAAGAAGCCCACCAGGTAGAGGCAAAGCAAGAACCTGCCGGGTCGGTGGCAGGACTGAGCCGAGGTCCCCTGCTCCTTCGCGCCCGGTCCTCGGCAGGCCGGGGCTCTGCTGTGGGAGCAGCCGCCCCCATCCTCCATCCAGAGAGAACCCCAGCCCCGGGTGGGGAACGGGGGGCGGGAGGTGGGTGCGGCAGGGGCCGGGGCAGCCTCCAGCGGAGGTGCGGGTCCAGCTGATTCGCCCCGGCTCTCCGTTCGGCCCCTCCTCTAGCGGAAGACAACTGGAGGGAAGCGCCTGCGCACTGGGCGCCCTCGAGGCACAGCGCGCCTGCCGGGGACCGAGGGCGGCGCACCCGAGCTCTGGGCCTGGTGAGGCTGCGGCGGGGCCCGGGGAGCCCTCGCTGGGCGGGGAAACAACGCGGACCCGGGGAGCCCGCGCGGGGCGGGGAAACAAAGTAATGCAGGGACCCGGAGCCAGCTGGAGGCAGAGAAACAAAGTATCCCAGGCTCGGGGAGGCCGCGCGGGGCGGGGAAACAAAGTAACGCGGGGCCCGGGGAGCCCGCGCGGGGCGGGGAAACCAAGTAACGCGGGCCCGGGGAGCCCGCGAGGGGCGGGGAAACAAAGTAACGCGGGCCCGGGGAGCCCGCGCGGGGCGGGGAAACAAAGTAACGCGGGCCCGGGGATCCCGCGCGGGGCGGGGAAACAAAGTAACGCGGGCCCGGGGAGCCCGCGCGGGACGGGGAAACAAAGTAACGTGGGGAACGGGGAGCCCGCGCAAAGTGCAATGCCCTGCCTGTCGCAGGAAGAGGAAGGTAATAAGCATGTATTAAGCACCTCCAGTATGCACTTTATATATCTACATAACGCTTTGCAAAATTATTTGAACTTTATAACAATCCTGGGAGGTAGGTACTGTTATTACCTCCATTTTACAGTCGAGGAAAGTGATTACAGACAGAGGTTGTGACCCTCTTTTTTTTGTTTTGTTTCATTTTTATTTTTAGTTCCATATACTTTTTTCCCCGACCTGTTAAGGAGGCAAGAATTATAATTGTAATACTTGCTCTACATATAAAGTCAAGCAAAACATATTTCCACATGAGTCATTCCAACCCCACTTCCTCCCCCAAAAAGAAAAATCAAGAAGAATTAAAGAGGAAAACACTGTGCTTCAATCCACATTCAGAAGTCCATCAATTCTGTCTCTGGAGTGGATAGCATTTTTCATTTATAGGTCCTTGGGAGTTATGATGGATCATTGTATTGATCAAAGTTAACAAGTCTTTCACAGTTGGGTTATCTTTACAATATTGCTGTCACTGTGTACCTTGTTCTCTTGGGTCTGCACACTTCACTTTTGCATCAGTTCAGAAAAATCCTACTAGATCTTTCTGAAGCTGTCCTCTTCATTGATCATTGTATTGATCAGTTATTAAATCTTTCAAATTTTATCATATATACAATATTGTTGTTACTGTGTAAATTGTTCTCTAGCTTCTGCTCACCTCACATTGGATCAATTCATATAGGTCTTCCCAAATTTTCTGGAAACTATCCCTTTCCAACATTTCTTATGGCACCATAGTATAAATATCACATTTATATATTATAACTTGTTCAGTCAATTCCCAATTGATGGGCCATTACATTACATCCTGGGCCATCTCCAGCCATCCTGATGAATATCAGGTCACTAGACCCAGATGGCTCAGGAGAAGAAAGTGAGGTTGGTGACCTTGCACAGCCCTCCCTCCCTCAAATCAAAATCATCTGCAAGTTATGTCATCATCTTGATGTCATTGTCCTCTTCAAGAACTAACTGATGGGCATTCCTCAAATTTACATTTTTGTGCTACCACTAAAAGAACTGTTATAGATTTTTTTTTTGTATGTGTGGGTCCTCTTAATCTCTTCTTTAATATCTTTGAGGATTATATCCTGTAATGCTATTGCTGGACCAAAGGATATGTATGGGTAGTAGTTCTAAATTGTTCTCTAGAATAGTTGGATTAATTCACTGCTCTAATGAAGCTGCCAAATGGCATTCAATCTTGTGCCTACTGATAGTACAGGAATCCCCTTGGATCTCTTTCTGACCAGGAGTTCACTTCCCTTACTGTCCCTGATCTCTCTTGTGCTTCTCATCTTTGCTACTACTATCTGTATACTGTTTCAGTCCTGGCCAGTGATCTATCTTCCTAAGCTTCTCAGAGATAGAAAAATGATTCACTGTAATTTTGTTTTATTCTGGGATTTCTCTCTTAGAATTTAGTTTGGCATATTTTTTAGGTTATCAGGGAGGAGATGTGTTGGGAGAATGCAAAAAAAATGCTGACTTTCATTCTGTTAAGTTTGGCTCTACCCACAAGGTCACAATGCTAATAAATTTCCAAGGACAGGTTTAACTCAGGTTTTCCTGATTCTAGACCCAGCACCCTTTCTTCTATACCATCTAGAAGGGAAGACTGCAGCTGGAGTTATGAATGGGGATGACAGTGATGTCTGCAAACCATAGAACTTTAACAGGGATATTGACCAAAATTGTGATTTCATTGATACAATTATCATTTATATTACCTGTATTATGCAGTTGTTAATGAGTATAGAGGGCATCTAGGTAGATTGATAGGATAGAACACTGGGCTTGGAGTTAGGAAGACTTCTCTTGTGACCCTGAGCAAGTCACTAACCTTGTTTTCCTCAGTTTCTTCATCTGTAAAATGAACTGGAGAAGGAAATAGAAAACCACTCCAGTATCTTTACCAAGAAACCCCCAAATGAGGTAATAAAAGTTTAGACACAACTGAACAACAGTCATGTGAGGTATGCAATCACCTGGTCCTGAGTACTAGGTGGGCCCCTGATAAAGTTAGGATGATTGATTTCAGAGTGCCTAGGCTATGCTCCCAGATTAGGCCCTTCAAAAGAGAAGACAAACCTAGAGAGAACCAGATTTGTACAACCAGACTGTGGTTTCCTGGATGGAAATCTGTATGGTTCTCTGACCCCACAGCACTGAGACCTCTCTAGAACTGCATGTATCAGGAAGCCCCCAAACCCTGGATTGATAGCCAGCATATCCTGGGTCAAGCTAGGAGCTATCAGCAGTGGAAGGTTGTAATGGAGTGACAAAGAAATTAGTGGACCTGAGAAGGCTATGGATGAAGTTCCAAGAAGGAACACACACTCACGTATCCCAGGTCAAGCCATTTATTTCTCATAGACATGTACACATGTAGCTCTCTAGCCCTTCAGTAACATGGGAAAGTACTGGTGCTAGGGAGTGTTCATGGCAGATTACATAGCCATGTTGAGAGCTCAGAACTTTGGATCTTTGCACTACTTAATATCTGACTGTGGCTACTGGGAGCATTCACAGGAACCAAGAAGAAAGGGAACCTAAGGCCCCCAGAGACTACTGGAACTTTTCCTCATATCCTACTCCTTATCAAATACAAGGGCATCATGATAAGGGAAGTTTGCTAAAATGATTATGATTAGAAGAGCCTAGCAAACATTGCCCAAATGGAGCTACCATAAACAGATTGCTGGGTCCACAGGAACTTCTCAGTACATAGGTGGTTCAATCAGTAATTAAACATGGAGTCACTTCTGTCAGCTAGGGCCAATTGCAACAGGCCCATCTTGAATATTCCCTGGACAACACTGAGCTCCCAGGACTAAAGAGAAGAAAAGGATAGTCGTGAAGGGCAGCAGCAAACTTTGCTTTGGCCTTACTCTTTGCTTGTATTTTGAGTTATAGTGCAGGTCTAGGGAAAGTAGGACAAATCTCTAGATTTTTTTACCTACTGATGAAATGCCCCAAATTGGGTACTTCTAGAATTCTAGAGTCACTGTAGAATCCCTAGGGGATGTAGGGTTAGCTAGAAGATGCATGGTGTTTGACTCTAGTGACCCCATTTTATATCCCCTTGAAGGAGTGCCTCAAGTCTGGAGAAAAGTATAGGTCCCTGAGGGAGGTAAGGCTTACCAGAAAGGGAAATGGGGCTTGTCTTGATGGTGTAAGAAATTATATATGTACATATTGGGGTGTACAATTTGGAAGGCTAAATAGCATTGCAAAATTTCCCAAACACAATCCATTTCATTTTCCTACTCCTCTTCCATTCTAGAGCCATAATCTAATACTTGTTCTCTCTCTCTCTCCCCTCGCTCTCTTTCTCTTTCTCTCATACACATATATATGTACCTATACAAATATGTATACATACACAATGCCAACACATTCATGTTTTTCTTTCAGTCATGTCCTATTCTTTGTGACTCACTTTGAAGTTTTCCAGGCAAAAATACTAGAGTAGTTTGCCATTTCCTTCTCCAGCTCATTTTCCAGATGAGGAACTGAGAATTCTTCAGTTAAACTTAACCCTTAAATAGGTGACTTGCCTAGGGTCACACAACTAGTAAATGTTTAAGACCAGATGAATCTTCCTGATTCCAAGCCCAGTACTCAATCCCCTTTGCCACCTAGTTGCCCCAGTTACTTTCATACACCCCCCCATATTCATATATGTATATAAATACATATATATGTATGTTTGTATATATACACACATGTGCACGCACACATTAACTCACAGGAAAATTCAAAGGATGGGAAATTCAAAGTATTAATTCAATGCCTATCATGTTGGATTTTTTTTTTAACTTTTGGTTTTTCCAACATCAACTTTTAAGCAATTCTTTTTTTTTTTTTTTTAATAATAATGTGTCTCACAGAAGAGACCCTTCTGGAATTTGATTCAGTCAGCACAATGTCATTGAGAGGCAGCATGGTGAGATGGTAGAATAGTAGGCCTGGAGTCAAGAAACCCCGGGTTTGCTTCCTTTCCCTAACACATCTAAGACCTGTGACTATGGGCAAATAAATCACTTAACATTTCTAAGCCCATGTTTCCTTATCTGTGAAATGGGATAATAATACCTCTAATACTTTCATCATGGGGTTGTTATGGGAATCAAATGAGATAATCTAAGTTAACTTTGCAAACTTGAAGGTACCATATAAATGTAAGTAATTACTCTCTTCCACAATCAGGAGCTATCACTAGAGTTATCACTACATATAGAGACCCTATAATGGACATCCTCCTAGACAGAAGTGAATACCTTTGTCAAACATGTATTTCCTTATTTTGTGCCTAGCTAGTCATTAATATTAGAGGATTATTGAATAACTGCTATGTATTAAAGGCCCCTTCTAAGTTCACTGGGAAGTTGTGGTTACTATTACTCACCATCTTAGATACGCTCTTAAGTCATTTTTCACCTCCACCCACTGGTATCTCCTTATCTAGATTAATTGTTAATAACAAACAACTTTCAGTTCATATTGTAATAAAAATAAAACAACATGGTTTAATTAGTAAAAGCATGATATTATCAGTAGTAGCAGTCCAGTAAGCATAAAATGCAGCCAATCTTAACCTCCACCCCAAGGTCAAGAAGACTGACTAGCTATATATGCTTTATTGCCACTCCCAACCAACATGGGGAGCAGTCATGAAGTACCCTGGCTTGATAGAAACCTTTGATTTCTGATGCTAAAGGAAGGAATTGCATGTTAGCCATGATGCAAGTAGGTGATCAGATAGAAGCACAAGGGATAATCATAGACATTCTGGAAATAGAGCACTATTAAACTGCTTATTGGGCTTCTCTGTGTCAGAAACATTGACTGATGTGCCCATGCATGGATGACTACACCCTCAACAGGACAGGAGGGATCACTTAACAATCCACAGGAGAATAATAAAGCTAGCGGTTACTATGTGCTAGCCACTGTGCTAAGGGCTTTACAAATATTAGTTCACTTTATCTCACTACTCTAGAAGATTGGTTGTTGAGTGTTTTCAGTCATGTCAGATTCTCCATGATCCCATTTGGGGTTTCCTTGGCAAAGATACTAGAAGTGGCTTGCCATCTCCTTCTGCAGGAGAGCCAAATGAGCCTATTCCAGCTCATTTAATAGGTGAAAAAACTGAAGCAAACAGAGGTTTGCTAGTAAGTATCTGAAGTCATATTTGAACTCAGGTCTTCCTGACTCCAGGACCAGTGCTCTAGTCGCTGTGTCACCTAACTCTCTACCCTGGGAGATAGGTGCTATTATTATTTCCGTTTTACATTTGTGGATACTGAAGCAAACAGAGGTTAGGTGACTTGCCAAGATCACATAGTAAGTGTCTGAGGATGTATTTGAACTCAGGTCTTCTGACTCCAGACCCAGTACTCTATCCGCTGAGCTACTTGCTGCCTCATAAGCAGGATTACATCCTCTTTGATCCCCCAGTTTTGAATGAGACCATGTACATAGAGATAACCATGGTAGTCTACCTCTCCTCCCTGTTTCCAGTTCTATCTATTCCTCCTTCTTACTTTCTTAAGTCTGGTGCATTGTGGGTCCCAGCATTCTCTGTCATTCCCTCTTCCTTTTCTTCTGGCCAACCAATTCTGGTTGTGCTTATACTCAGTGGTTCTACTTGCCTCATCTTATTGTCTTCCAAGCTCTCTGTAGTCACCTTCTGAACTCATCACTGAACGAAAACTGCTCTATCCAAAATTATTGGTGATCTCTTAATCACCACATCTGATAGCTTTTTCTTAATCGTCATCATTCTTGACCTCTCTGCAACATTTGGCCCTATTGACCAATTTTTCCTGAATATTTCCTGCTCCGTGGGTTTTATTGGCCCTTCTTTTCGGTCTTCTTTTATCTAAGCACTTTTTTCTCACACTCTTTTGCTCCATCTTCCTCCTCAGTGTCATCCCCACTAACTGTGGGTGTGCCCTAAACTTCTGTTCTGGGCCTACTTATCTTTTCTCTCTAACCCCTTACTTGGTGATCTCACTGGCTCCCATGGGATCAGTGATCTCTACAGAGGTAATTCTCAGGTCTAATATATCTATCTTTAGTCTCAGTCCTGAATTTTATTACTACATTACTTACTGCCTTTTAGAAATTTCCAACTGGCTGTCTCATAGGCATCCAACCTCAACATGTCCAAAATAGAACTTATGTCTTTCGCCTCCAAGTCTCTCTTCTTCTGAACTTTCTTATTTCTATTGAAGGTACAATCATCCTTCCAGCTGTCCCAGTGTGTGTACAACTTTGATGGCATTCTTAACTCCTTACCCTCCCTCTCTCTACATGTTGAGTCAATTGCTGTTTCTCTCTCCCCAAAATTCCCTTCTTTGTTCACAAAGACACTATCTCAGTTCAGACTCTCATCACCTCTTATTTCCATTATGATAATCTCCTAATTGGCCTCCTGGCTTATCTTTCCCCTTTCAGATTCATCCTTCTCAAGCTGATGAAGTGATTTTCCTAAAGCACAGATCTCACCACGTCACACCACTACCCTCTTAATGGATAAACTCCAGTGGATCTCTAGTACCTCGAGGATTAAATACCAGCTCCTCTGTTTGGCATTTAAAGCTCTTTAGGACACAGCCCTTTCCCATTCAGTCTACTTGTACATTATTCACCTGCATTCACTCTATGGGCCAGACATATTGGCCTCTCTTCTATTCTTCCCACATGACTCTTTGCTTCTGTTCTTTTCAACTGACTGCTCCACATGCCTGGAATTTTCTCCTTCCTGAAAATATCCTGCCTTCCTTCAAGATTCAACTCAACCACCTTCAGCAAGAAATTTTTCTTAATTTCCTCAGCAATTTGTGACTTGTGCTAGATGTACTTTATCTTTCTTAAACTAAATGTACCTTGTTTATTCCTAATTATATATTGTCTCCTCCCCCCCATATTAAAATGTAATCCACTTGAGAGCAGTGACTGTTTTTGCTTTATTTCCTTCCTTCCTTCCTTCCTTCCTTCCTTCCTTCCTTCCTTCCTTCCTTCCTTCCTTCCTTCCTCCCTCCCTCCCCCCTCCCTCCCTCCCTCCCCCCTCCCTCCCTCCCTCCCTCCCCCCTCCCTTCCTTCCTTCCCCCTCCCTCCCTCCTTCCCTCCTTCCTTCCTTCCTTCCTTCCTTCCTTCCTTCCTTCCTTCCTTCCTTCCTTCCTTCCTTCTTTCCTTCCTTCCTTCTTTCCTCCCTCCCTCCTCCCTCCCTCTCTCCCCCCTTCCTTCCTCATCATTGCTTAGCACAGTGCATGGCAATTTAATAAATACTTGTTGATTAGTTGAATATTGTATGTTGAATAGGAAGATTTTGTCACAATATTAGTATAATTCTTCTGCCTCTTCATCCTCTTCCACAAATGGTACTTAAGTTGGAGATCTCATTTTGGCAGTCTTTTTTTTTTTTAATTCAGCAAAGGATAATGTAACAGAAGATGATCAAGTGTTCTAAGAAATTATATTTTTATTGTCTTTGAGCCCATTATGAAATGAACTCAGCCAACACCTTCATTTTCCCTTGTCCTGATGACTTGCAATTTCATTTTTTTCTTTTTGTTTCATTTATTGCTAAAATGTTAAATTTTATCATTCCATTCTTTCAGAGGGGCAAAAGGATCTCCTATTTAAAATTCTAAAAATTACATTAATACTTATAGATAGTCTAAAAAGTGTTGTATTCCTAATGTCCTCTGCCATTCCATTGTTGTTACTATGGAAAGGAAAGAAGGCCATGTAGGACTGAGGGCAGTTTTTCCTTGTTTTATTTTGTTTTCATGGATCGGTTGCACAACCAAAGGATTCATCACCTGGTAAGCTACCTACCAGTGATAAACCTTTCTGTGTTTCAGTTATTCCTTAGCATGTTGAAGAGAGAGATGGTACAGCTGGTTCACAAAGTGAATGAATTCACTTAGACCTTCTCTGTAGCCACTAGAGGTTTTACTGACCCAAAAGCAACAGGCCAGAGATTTAGCAAGGAGCTAAACAAAGGGAGTGGTACAGGATAAGGACTAGACACAGCCTGTAGGATGATGATGTAATTTTAGGGTTTCTAATGGGGGTTGGAGATTTAGGGACAGGATGAGGAAGATGAAGGACACAAGATAAGGGAGACAGGGCAAACGTTATAACCCAGGGTGAGGGGAGACAAGAAATTTTATGGTCCAGGATTAGGAGGAAGTTTTATGGTGCTTCATGATAAGAAGATAGACTCTAGGGTGCCTTCAGGTTAGAAAATAAACCAGGGGCTTCACAAAGTTGACCCTTAATATTATTTTTAACTCTTAGGGCACTGTTTGTATCCACATCATTTCCCCACTCAACTACTAGGTAGGAGAATTCTTTTGGGAAAAGGGGTGAAGGTCATCATTTTCAGTAGCTATTTCCTGCTGAACAGGGGTGAAGAGTCCACTTCAGGGGCAGGGAATAGGTTCAGAAAGGGTATTAGGTGTGAAGAATGTGGTACCAGCTGAGTCCAGGGTGAAAAGAGGCAAGCCACTTAGAGACCTCATGGGCAGGGGTTTGTATCCTAAAAGTTGAAAGTGGAGTTTCTGCAGGCTAGAAGACAGAAAGCGAACCAGGAGGTTAAACAAGCATGGGCCAAATATAAGAATGAGTAGAATGATCAAAAAAGGGGTCAGAATAGGAGAAAGAAGGGAGATAAACCACTACCCCCAAGAGGAGGTAATGGGAGATATCAGGCTGGAGTGGATGTCTCACATCCAAGAAGCTGCCTGTAATATCCTTTGAGTGCTCAAAGGAAAAATTCCATGCAGAATATTCAGGGAATAGGGGAAGAGTTATGGAGAGCAAGCTAGTATCCTGGGCATGATGTTGACACACCCAGCAATCATGTACTCTGCCCCATCCCACAGAATTCCCTATTTTAATTAAGGCATTAGACTTCCAGTCCCAAACACCTTAGTCCCTACATCTTATCTCACATCTCACATCCTGCCTCCTGCTTGCTTCTCTGTCTGCCTCACCATCCATCCAAATGCTTTTGGGAGAGGAACAAAGGAACTGTTGCTTCCCTGAGTGGGGATGGGGAAGGGAGTAGAATGAGGTTAAAGCAGCATCCAGGGGATGAGGATAGTGTGGAACAGATATCCTTGTTGCATGACCATCTGCAAGTGGACAGCTTAACCCAGAAGATACAAATCTGATAAACAGGTTCAATATGCAGGCCCCAAATAGAAGGAACATTAAAAATGATGTTAGAAAAGAGGAAAAATAAAGAAAGAAACCAAGAACCCCATGAAGTTATTATGTGTGTGTGTGTTTGTGTATGTGTGTGTATGTGTGTAATCCCTTCAACTATCCAAATACTGAGAAAATTCTCAAGGGTTACAAATATTATCTTTCCATGTAGCAATGTAAACAGTTCAACTTTAGAAAGTCCTTTATGATTTTTCTTTCCTGTTTACCTTTTCATGCTTCTCTTGATTCTTGTGTTGGAAAGTCGAATTTTCTATTCAGTTCTGGTCTTTTCATCAAGAATGCTTGAAAATCCTCTATATCATTGAATGACCTTTTTTTCCTCTGAAGCATTATACTAAGTTTTGCTGGGTAAGTGATTCTTGGTTTTAATCCCAGTTCTTTTGCCTTCTTGAATATTATATTCCAAGACCTTCATTCCCTTAATGTACAAGCTGCTAGATCCTGTGCTATCCTGATTGTATTTCCACAGTACTCAGATTGTTTCTTTCTAACAGCTTGCAATATTTTCTCCTTGACCTGGGAACTCTGAAATTTGGTTACAATATTCCTAGGAGTTTCACTTTTTGGATCTCTTCAGGAGGTGATCAGTGGATTCTTTCAATATTTATTTTGCCCTGTGGTTCTAGAATATCAGGGCAGTCTCTCCCCACTTTTCCCAGAGTTCCAGGAAGAAGGGAGAAAAAATGTGACTGACCCAATACAAGGGCATCCCCTTATACAATGGTCCATAGTGCAACTGACTACCCAGAAGTCAGTGGAATTTCAGACACCATGGCGGTGTCTGAGCACTCCAGGGATCTCACAGCTAGGGAGACAGTAGGAGCAGAAAAGTCTGGGGAAGAAGACAAAGAAAAGGGTGCTTACCTCTTGTCCCAGTGGCTAGGAGAAGATCATCGAAGTCCAATTAATATTTGAACTCCTCAGTTTTGGCACCAGTTTCAGAGAGATGGGAGAGCTGGTTCAAAATGTGGATGAATTCCCTTAGACCTTCTCTGTTGCCATGGGAAGCTTTATTTACACAAAAGCAGCTGCCTTGAGATTTAGCAAGGAGCTAAACAAAGGTAGTGATATAGGAAAAAGACCACACATATAAGCAACCTGTAGAATGGATACAATTTTGGGGGAGATTTAGGGACAGGATGAGGAAGATGGAGGAAACAAGATAAGGGAGACGGGAAATGTTATGAGCCAGGATGAGGGGAGACAAGAAATTTTATGGTGCAGAATTAGGGGGAAGTTTTGTGGTGTTTCAAGATAAGGGGGAGAGACTTTAGGGTACCTTCAGGTTAGAAAATAAATCAGAGATTGACAAAGTCAATCCTTAATATTATTTTTAACTCTTGGGATACTGTTTGTATCCACATCAAACAGATTTAGTCTGCTGCAAGAGCCATACCTGAAACCTTTCTGATGTGACAAACTAGCCTTTGAGAATTCAAAAGTTACCACTATACCATTGTTGAGGTTTGGGGTATGCTGAAGACCCCTAAATACCCAACATGCCTGGTCCTGCTTGAATGAATTCAACAGAAGCCTTCTTAAAGCCAAAGAAAAACAAAGTTTATTAAAGATTTGCCATACTGGGTTGATTCTTAAGAAGCTTAAGCATTTCTAACACTTGTAATAACAAGTGGACCAAATAGAATCTCAGCTAGATAGACTCTGAGCTGGATGGAATCTGAGCACCTCCATGGAGGCAAGATGGAACTTATTAAATACCGAAAAAGACTGAGGGAAGAAACCAGGTGTCACCAAGTAGTCTGAGGTCCCAGGGATGGTCTGGATAGATCAAACCCAGGGAGGATCCTGATGGGAGTGGCTGGTAATAGGATCAAAGGGATGAATATCAAGAGAATGCTAAATAGAAGATAGGGAGTATTTGGGCTGGGAGAAATGAAGGGGAATCCCAGGAGCTCCCCCAAGGCCAGACTTTTTGGGGGCCCTTCAGATAAATGGGACAAAAGTTCTCCTGATCCAAGGGAAAAAGGTCTTGGCTTGGGCTTGTACCTCATCACCATGATGAGGCATTGAAGTAGGAATTTGTGGTGGCTTCTTTGGTCTTCATCATTTGACCAGTTACCAATCCACTTAAATATATGTTTAGTTCTCTCACTTTTCTCTCTTTTCCATGAACATGCCATGAGACTTTAACAAATACTTTGCTAAATCTAGCTATATCTAGAGTATTGCCATGATCTCCAGTCAAGCTACCACTTTAAAAAAAGGAAATGAAGTTAGTTGGCTAACCCTAAAGCCATGCTGATTTTAGTGGTCACTGCCTTTTTTTCTAAATGCTTACAACTTACCCTTTTAATAAGAATATATTCCTGAATTTTGTAAAAAGTCAAAGCCATATTCACTTGACTTGTAAAATCTACAATTTCCTATTTTTTTTCAAAATCAGAACATGTGTGACATTTATCCTTCTGTAATACCATGGTACCTCTCCTGTCTTCCAAAATATTTAGGGTTAGGGTTACAACTCATTAATCATGTCTTCCTACACTTTCAATACTGTAGCATATAATTCATCTGGAACTGATTTAAAATTAAGTGTTTCTAGATACTCTTTTACTTTTTACCAATAAATTTTTCTTAACTGAGGTGATTTTGCCACCTTTACTCAACTGAAAATTCCCTTAGTGCCTGAGGCCTTCTTATCCTTCAATATTCTTTTGTAATGCCTACCCCCTTCCTCCCACAGGGAATTTCCTTTCAGGACCTCCATTTTAGTAACAGATCAGGGATAGCCAGGCTCCTTTCTCCTCTTGGCTGTGCTTCTGACTCTATAGACTTTGCCGCTGTGACTCAGCAATCCTTTCACCCTAGAAATTTCCTCATTCCATGGGCTCTTCCCACCCTATAATATCCCTCTGCTTTATTGGACCCCTCCTCCCACTGGTGAGTTCCTTTCAGGGAACTCTCAATTTGAGAGAAGGGGTTGAGTCAGCCATGTTTCATTCCCCTTTCTGCTGTGCTTCTGTCTCCAAGAGCTTTACCACCAAACCCTACACCCAGTGGGTACCCATTATCCCTCTCCTTTTCATCTCCCTTTTATGTATTATCTCCCCCTTCCATTAAAATGGAAGCTGATTGAGAGCAGAGACTGTCTTTTTACTTCTGTTTGTCACATAGTAAGGGCTGAATAAATTCTTGCTACCTTTTGATCTCTAAAAGCCTCCTCTTTTCAGTGATTCCTTTGTTTCTCATATCTCTCTCTACTAAATGGTAATTAAAAGCGAAAATGACAATATAAAGTATTTGCATAATCCTTGTGTCAGAGACTCTTGACAGAAAGGGATCAAGGTATATTTTCAGGTGTTTCCTCATTTGCTTGGTTTATAATCCTTACCCTGGAAACATGGGAAAGCATAGTGTCCCACCCCTGACATATTGAGATTGTTCATTTTGAAAGTACCTAATGATGTTAAGGAAAGGATAGAAAGGTTCAAGAAAACTATAGCTCCTACTGCTGAGCTCTTAGAAAAAGGAAGAACATTCTATGAATAGCGCATTCTCAAAGTTCTATCTTCAGTTAGTCAATTGCAAACACAACTAGGTAGGGCTTTTGTCAGTCTTTCCTCAGGTTCAGGGTCAGATGGTGTTTCTCATACTGGCTTCTGCAGACCTGGGCAGTTCCCAGCAGGTGGCACCAGTTGTCAGTCTCAGATACAACCAAGTCCTCTTTCTGATTCACCACCCACTGCTTCGAATATTTCCTGTCTTAATGATACTGGTGTCCTTGTTTTGTAGTGATCCACTGGCAGACTAGGGTTCCTATCTTTCTAATCTTTTGTTCCTACCCTTACAAATTCATGCCAGAGTGCAAAATCATTTGCAGTCTATTTCTAAAACAGTTCCAGTCACCAAAATCAAATTTGCATGAGACACAGTATTCTCCCTCAAAGAACCCTAATTTCTTCTTATCTCTTTTAAATTCCATAAAATATGAGGGAATTAGACTGAATGATTCAAATCATGTAGAATATTATTTCACTCTCATAGGGTGGACAGCAGGGAAAAGGAGAACAGTCCCTAGAGACCATGATGTTTACAGAATAACTGTAAAATGTGAGCCTTGTAAATGCATTGGGCTTTCTAAATTCAGAGTTGACCAATATAGAAATTTCCTCTCCCTATTTGCTTTCTGTTTCCTTTAGCCCTTTTTTCTACCACAAATAAAACTAAGTAAAATTCAATTCTCCTTGATCACTTTTTTAATAGTTTAGTCCCCAAGAGGGCTCCTTTTAGCTCGTTTGTTTAAGTAAATCCTAAATTACCTCCTAAGTTACCAGATTTTGGCCCTCAAACACTCAAGGCTTTTAAAAATGAGAAAAAGATTTTTGAACAATATAAACTTTCAATACATTTCACAGATCTCAGACAATTGCTGCAATTTATTGCAGTAAATGGAAGTTTTGGTTTCTATATTTCAAAGGATAAATTTCAGTTCCCTAAAACTAAACAATTATCCTGAATTTTAGAACGTTTTACTCTGATTTTTTTTTTCATTTTAGTTTGCAACCTAAGAACAATAGAATGAAAAGCAGGAATTCTGCTTAAAACCTCAAACAGTTTGTAAAAATCCCTTCATGTGATGACTCACATAGTTAATCAATCTACCACTGTTGGATTTTTATGCCCTCCTGATAAGGGATTCATTTTCAGAATTCTATCCTAGTTTCTAAAAGGTTAAGAGGAAACAGTAGCGTTATGCCAAGTATAAAGGCACAGTATACTAGCAACAGAAGAATAAGCCCACTGTTGCATACCTGCTCATTAAATTCTAATTTTAAATAAGCTAATATAATGGAAGGCCTTTGTTAGTATAATACTTTGCCCACAAAGATGAACAGAACATTTCATATTTATCTCCTATAGTTTCATTTGCAGTCATCATCCCATTTTCTTTCCCCCTTCCTTCCTTCTTCCCCCTCCCCTATTCTCACTTCCACCTGTGTTTTCATAAGCATCAGAAGTTCCCTAGGCAACACCTCCTTCTGTAGATATAAGGCTAACAATCACCTCTAATCTATAATCTAATTTAGGGTATTGCCTGGGAGATGCCAAGAGGTTAAATGATTTTCCTAAAGTCCCTCATCTAGTATGTGTCAGAAGCAGTATTGAACCCAACTCTTTCCAACTTGAAGGTCAGCCCTTAATACAGATATACCTCAGAGAGATTGCAAGTTTGGTTCCAGAGCACTGAAATAAAGTGATCATTACAATAAAGAGAATATCACAATACAGCAAGGTGTGTTTGTTTTCCCATTGCATATAAAAGTTTTTTTATACTGTACTATGGTCAATAAAGTATGAAATAGTGTTATGTCTAAAAAAACCAATGCATTTATCTAAATTTAAAAAGACTTTATTGCTAAAAATAATGCTAACCTTCACCTGAACCTTTAGCAAGTTGTAATGCATTTGCTGGTGGAGGGTCTTGCCTTGATGTTGATCAGGGTCCTAGTAGCTGAAGCCTGGGATGACTGTGGCAATATAAAAAAAAATTAAACAATGAAATTTGCAACACTGACTCTTCCTTTCACTCAAGCAACTAGAGGTGTTTGAGGTGTAGGTTTATTAATTTACCTAATTCCAATATTGTTGTGTTTCAGGAAATAGGGGAGCTGGAGAAAAGGGAGAGTGACCTGAAAACTGCCTGTCAGTCGGTGGAGCAGTGAGAACATACGCAACATTTATCAATTAAATTTGCCATCTTATATGGGTACAGTTCGTGGTGTCCCAAAAAATGGTGACATCAAAAATCACTCATCACAAATTGCCAAAACAGATATGATGATAATGAAAACTTTGAAAAATTGAGAGAATTACAGAATGTGACACAGACACCATGCGAGCACATGCTATTGGTGCCCATAGACATGCTTGATGCAGAGTTGACACAAACCTTCATTCTGTCCTGTAAAGTGCAATAAAGCAAAGCACCATAAAATGAGGTATGCCTGTACATTATTTCTTTCTTGTAAGTCTTCCTTTTGTGAGTTCTTCCCAGAACTAACATTTTAAGGAAGAACCCAATATGGTGATCCTTCATTCTCTAAATTTTGCTTCACTGCCCCTTTGAGGGTACTTCCCCTCCTACTGCTCACTTTTCACTGTTCAGTTATTTTAGTAGTATCTGACTCTTCATGACCCAATTTAGGGTTCTTCTGGCAAAGATATGAAAGTAGTTTGCCATTTCCTTCTCCAGCTCATTTTATAGATGAGAAAACTGAGGCAAACAAGGTTAAGTGATCTGCCCAGGGTTATACAGCTAGTAAGCATCTGAGGCTGGGTTTGAGCTCAGGTCTTCCTGACTCTATCCAGAGCAATACCTGGCTGCCCCTTTTCATTTCCCTTTTATAAATCATTTTCCTTATTAGAATGTAAGCTCCTTTTTATTTGTATTTATATCTTCAGCTCTTAACATAGTGCCTAGAATTTAATAAGCTCTTAATAAATGTTTGTTCACTTGACTAGGAAATATTACTTGACTAAATGGTCTTCCTTGGAAGATAAATGTTCCTGGAATATATATAATCACACTTATTTTTCTTAATGTTTTGTTGCAATCAATAAAAATTCATCTTTCTACCTCCGCTGTCCGCAAATGAGAACAATGGAAAAACAAAATCTATTAGAAACATGTACAGTCAAGCAAAACAAATTTTCACACTGGCCATATCCAAAAAATACATGTCTCCTTCTGTACTCTGAGTCCTTACTCCTCTGTCAGCAGGCAGGTAGCACATCTAATCACTGGGCCTCTGTAGACATGACTGACCATTCCACAAGTAAGAGTTCCCTGTCATACTTCTCTCTCCTTTCACTGATGTGTTCAAATAATCTCTAAACCCTCCTCACCTTGGGATGTTTTAAATGATTTGCATGTTGTAATGTTTTGGGGAGAGAGAGAGAGAGAGAGAGAGAGAGAGAGAGAGAGAGAGAGAGAGAGAGAGAGAGAGAGAGAGAGAGAGAGAGAGAGGGAGAGACAGAGAGAGAGGGGAAGAGAGACAGGGACGATGTGTGTGTGTGTGTGTGTGTGTGTGTTGAAAGGAGTGGGAGGCCATGATGTAGCCTCCTTATTTTGTGATGGATGTGTATTGACTAAAGAAACCTATGAATGATTTAACCCATTGGGTTTATGAAGATTCTGATGTGAGAGGAGAAAGTTTTCATTGCATCCTATTCTCTTATACCCATGGCATGTTGGCTATTGTCAGGGTTCATTAACAAGTGCTCTAGGTTCATCCTTCAACTATATACTTAAACTTAAGTAGACCTACAGGGAATGTGACTAAAGGCAAAATGGAGCAGAACTGAACGGATTGCCAGTCAAGCTACAGTGACTGGTTAATCCAGAAGCTGTGCAATGAATTGCTACCCCACAGTGGAACACTTGGGAACAATCTCTCTTGGAAAGGATCATATTTATTTCCTTTTCATTAATACCTGGTCTTTATGTGGTAACCATAGAAAGATGACTGGGTTTAGAGTAGGAAGACCTAGGTTCGTATTATTATAGGTTTAGATCTGGAAGGGACTTTATAGGTCATTGAGTCCAATCCTTTCTACAGGTAAGAATACTGAAGCCCAGAAAGATGGAGTGGTGGACCCAGCGATGCATAGCTATTCTGTATCTGATTTGGCCTTGAAATCTAGCTCTTCTTGACTCTTAACTCTAGCATACATGTCTCCTTCTGAGATTCACTCAGAATCACTGAGAGACGCCATATTGCCTCTCTTTTTGCATAATTCTTTATTGTAATTTTTAAACAGACACATACTAGCTATGTGACCCTGGACAAGTCACTTAATCCTGTTTGCCTCAGTTTCCTCATCTGTTAAATAAGCTGGAGAAGGAAATGGCAACCTGCTCTAGTATCTTGGCCAAGAAAGCCCCAAATGGGATCAGGAAACAGATGTGAATGAAAAATAACTGGACAAAAATAACAATTTTTAAACAAGGAAATTTAACTTGTTCAGGTGACCTTGGAAGTTCTGAGAAATACCAAACCTGGCTTTGACTACCTACTACACTTTCCTCATCTATAAAACAAGGGAATGGAATTAGAATTCTAAATTATTTTCAAGTTCATATTCTGGTTTTAAAGAACACAGATTGGTTTGTCTTCCTTGTAGGGATGCTTAATACTTAATGCATCTTATGCATTGCACAGATGCATAGGAAGAAGTAGACTGAAAAGGAATGGATTGAATCGGGATAGGGCAGAGGTGATTAGGGGATGGGGGAAGAAAGATATGGTTATATTATAAAGAAACTGAAATTTCCAACCCAGATGCAAAGGGAACCAATACTAATGTTGCTTAATATTGCAGAAACAAATACCAGCTTAAATTACATGCCAAAATTAGATTACATGCAGGATACATTAAAAAAATAAACTTATTTATGACTTAGAAGCCTAAGGACAGAATCTTTTTATTCACCAATTTTTAAATATGAATCATTTGACTTTTCTACTCAGGAAGGAACCCTTGTTGATCCATTTAGGCTAAACACTTCCTTGCATTATATGGAAACTTAAATGTTAATAAAGTCGAAATTGCAACTATCTCTAATGTATTAATGTATAGGTGTACTTCCCTTAACTCAATAGCTGTATTACTAAAAAGTGATTTGCCATGTAGTAGCTTATTTCCTAAATCAAATTATTTCTCCCCTGGTCCTCCCTATCACAATCTCTGCAATGCTTTATGTTTTGATTGTCTTAACTGGAAGTGAGCAAAGGCATTAGGTTTAAGAATTTCGCTTTTTTTTCTTCACTTTACTTTCAGGTAATAACCATCAGTAAAAACAATCAAACAACCAAAAATATACCAGGATTGTGGGGGCAGTAGGCTACATCAGATCCTGGCAGGGTTGTGCTAATAAATGTTTAACAACTGGCTCTCTGAAAAGCATGAAACATGTTTTAAGCTTCATCTGCATTTTTAACATTTTCTCCTTCATTTCCTTAAGTCTAGACAAACATCATAACAGTAACTCAAGTCCTAATTTATATTTTGCTGATTTCCAAGGTATAAAATGCCCATACTGAAAACCTAACAGTCAGCGCTAGCACTGTGCTGGATCCTGGTGCTGGACTTGCAGCTGTGATCAAGTTCAAAACTCACTTTAGACACTAGCTGTGTGACCCTGAGCAAATCATTGAACTTCCTTGATAGACTGCTTCCTCTATAAAATGAGGGGATTGTACATGATGGACGTTAAGGTCTCTTATGGCTCTAAATCTATAATCCCTAATGTTTTTTTGTAATGCAACTAGTTATTCTTTATGACTTATACCAACATTTTCAGACCTCTTAGATAAATGGTATTTATTTTTAAGCTTAAGAATTACTGTGGTGCTACAATAACATCAAAGTAAGAGGTATATATGGCCAGCTCAGTGGTGCAGTGGATAGTGCTGAACCTGGAATCAGGAAGATCTTGAGTTCAAATTAACCTCAAACAACTTGCTAGCTGTGTGACCTTGGGCAAGTCACTTAGCCAGTGCTTCAGTTCCTCATCTGTAAAATGAGCTGGAGAAGGAAACTGCAAAACACTCAGTATTTATACCAAGGAAACCCCAAACAGAGGTCACAAAGAGTCAGTATGACTGAAAGGACTAAATAATAAAAAGTGGTGTATGCACATATTCATTTTCAACTAGTGTCTAGTTTATATGTGTATGCATTTAAATTCACCTGATGTCCAGTTACTTTGACATTTAATTTATGCAAAGTCATTAATTTAAGCAAAGTAATCCTGTTTATAGACATTTGACATTAAATGCTTAGAAATACAGAATTTCTTTAGTACTTTTACTTTTTAAAATAAAGTCCAAGATAATTTTAAATCCTGCCCATGGCCACCAGATGTCACTGTTACTGAGAGCATTTCTTGTTCTGTTTGAATGATAGAATGTAGTTTGATTAGAAATATCGCATTTAAAGCTGGGAGGTCCATGTGTAAGTTTCAGAAGGGTCATGAAAGGATGGGGGTGGGGATGATACCTCCATTTCAATATGACTGGTTTCTTTTGTAATACTATAGATTTTATTTTATGCATTTTATGACATTATTCTGAGAAGTGGTTGATAGACTTCATAAGATGGCCAAATGTATTCATGATGAAAAAAAAGGCTAAGAATCCTAAGTTTAAAGGGATATTGAGGAAATTTCTCTCATTTCTTCCATAAGTACTTACTCAAGAACATGGCACTGTGCTACAACTTAAAGACCGAGCTTTATCTCTAGGTAAGATGGTTGTAAATACAACCTCCCCCTACCCCCCAAATTAGCAAGTTGCTCACTATAGAAAAGTTAATATTGAAGGTTTTGAAGAGACAATGATACCTTGTTTATCTAGATTTTTACAATTTACAAAATAGTTTTTCTCATAACAATATTGTGATTGAGGTAGTATGAATATTATTCCTATTTTACTGAAGGCAAAACTGAGGATTTGAAAGCCTCATTGTCAAAAGTAGCAGAACTTCAACTTGGACCCATGTTTCTAGTCTAAGATCCTTCAGCACTCTTTCCACTAAACAGTGTTGCCCCGAATTAATCTCCAGAGGAGATCTTCTTTTCATAATCACTTCCTAATCATTTCAGAACAGTCATTCCCAACTTTTCTAGAGTTGTAACTCTTAGCACTAAGTGTCCGATTTCCCAGTTCTTCTTCCTCTAAGGAGATTAGATAGAGACTAAGTACTATATGACACATATATTTTTCCAACTAACATAAAATAAAACCAACTTTGTCCCAAAAATTCCTTGCCATGGTATAAGATACTTATACTGTAGAAATTATCAAAACCCCAAATTTTTTTTTTTAAAAAATTACTCATTCTGAATTGGAGAAACAAAACAAGAATTTTCATAATATAATAGAATAGGAAAAATGATGATTGTACATAAAACTACAAATCTATTATGTACTATTTGCTATTCCTTTTAATTATGCAATAAAATTATTATGTAACTTTCTTTTGTCTTCCCTTTTTTTCCTCGTTGTCTCTCACCTCCTATTATAGAGATGGTTATTATTAGACACAGACAAATGTGTGTTGTGTGTATGCATATGTGTGTGTATGTATGTATGAACCATTCTATATATACTTCTATTTATCATTTCTGTCTCTGGATGAAGATAGTGTCTTCCTTTATATATCCTTTGTAGTTAGTTTTAAGTTTCTTATTTTAGCTCTGTAACCCCATAAGCTAAGATTTGTTTTCAAAAAAACATTTATTTATTTTTAGTTTTCAACATTCATTCTCACAAGATTTTGAGTTCCAAATAGTCTCACCATCTCTCCCCTCCCCCTACGCATACACCCTGTGCATTCTGATTACCCCATCCCCCAATCTGCTCTCCCTTCTATCACACCCTTCCTTTTTTTTTTTATCCCCATCTTCTCTCTTGTCTTGTAGGGCAAGGTAGATTTCTATACCACATTACCTGTATTTCTTATTTTCCAGTTACATGTAAAAACAATTCTCAATATTAGTTCCTAAAACTTTGAGTTCCAACTTCTGTCCCTTCCTCCCTCCCCATCCATTCCCACTGAGAAGGCAAGCAATTCAATTTAGGCCATATATGTGTAGTTTTGCAAAAGACTTGCACAATAGTCATGTTGTAAAAGACTAACTATACTTCCCTCCATCCTATCCTGCCCCCTATTTATTCTATTCTCTCTTTTGTCCTTGTCTCTCCCCTAAACTATTTACTACTAATTATTCCCTCCTCCCATTTGCCCTCCTTTATATCATCTCCCCCACCCCACTTATCCCCTTCTCCCCAGCTTTCATGTAGTGTAGGATAGATTTTCATACCAAATTGAGTGTGCATGTTATTCTCTCCTTAAGCCAAATGTGATGAGAGTAAGCTTCACTTTATGCCTCTCACCTCCCCCTTTTTCTCTTCCATTGAAAAAGCTTTTTCTTGCCTCTTTTATGAGAGATAATTTGCCCCATTCCATTTCTCCTTTTCTCTTCCCCATGTATTCCTCTCTCACCCCTTAATTTTTTTTAGATATCATCCCTTCCTATTAAACTCACCCTGTGCCCTCTGTATACATATATATATATATATATGCACACACATACATATATATGTGTGTGTGTGTGTGTGTGTGAGTGTGTGCGTGTATGTGTGTATAATCCCTCCAACTACCCAAATTCTGAGAAAAGTTTCAAGAGTTACAAATATTATCTTTCCATGTAGGAATTCAAACAGTTCACCTTTAGTAAGTCCCTTATGATTTCTCTTTCCTGTTTACCTTCTCATGGTTCTCTTGATTCCTGTGTTTGAAGGTCAAATTTTCTATTCAGCTCTAGTCTTTTCATCAAGAATGCTTGGAAGTCCTTTATTTCATTGAATGACCATTTTTTCCCCTAAAGTGTTATACTCAGTTTTGTTGGGTAGGTGTTTCTTGGTTTTAATCCTAGTTCCTTTGACTTCTGGAATATCATAGTCCATGCCCTTCGATCCCTTAACAGAGAAGCTCCTAGATCTTGTGTTATCCTGCTTGTATTTCCACAATACTCAAATTGTTTCTTTCCAGCTGCTTGCAATATTTTCTCCTTGACCTGGGAATTCTGGAATTTGGCTCCAATATTCCTAGGAGCTTTTCTTTTCAGATCTCTTTCAGGAGGTGACTGTTGATTCTTTCAGTATTTATTTTACCCTCTCTCTGATCTGGGAGCAACCACAAGCTTTTCTGCCCAGGATCTATGAGTAGAATTCTCTCTCCAGAGCCTCCCCCAGCTCCACAAACCAGTGCTTTTCCTCACCCCAGTGCAGCCACTCAGAACTGAGATCCAGAGCAGTGGCTTGATTCCCCCAGGGTCTTTAGGCTGAGGGCTCCAAAATTGAATGTTGTGCTACCTGGGGCTGCCTTGTGCCAGGGCTAGGGCAGGACCCTGCTCCCCCCCCCCTTTTCCCCAGGTGAATGAGCTTTCTCACTGTCCTTTGAAGCTGTCTTTGGCATTTGTGGGGATCTGGGAACCTCATCTGCTACCTGTGACTCCTTGCCTTAAAGCCTGTTCTAGTCCTGTCCATGCTAAGGCATGTATTCAAGGCTGTGCTGCACTCTGCTATGAGCCTGGTGTGATAGACATTTCTTATTGGCCTTCCAGGCTGTCTTGGGCTGTAAATCTCTTTCATTCTGTTGTTTTGTGGCTTCTGCTCTTCTAGAATTTGTTTAGCATCATTTTTTACAGGTATTTTATGGGTTGTGGGGGGAGAGCTTCTACAGATCCATTACTTTACTCTGACATCTTGGCTCTGTCCCCCCATAATCTAAGATTTTTAAGGCTTGTACAAAGTTTTAGCTTTTGTTATTGAGTTGTTTCAATTGTGTCCAACTCTCCATGACCCCATTTGGGGTTTTCTTGGCAAAGATCCTAGAGTGGTTCACCATTTCCTTTTCCAGCTTATTATACAGGTGAGGAAACTGAGGCAAACAGGGTTAAATGATTTTCCCAGGTTCACATAGCTACATCTATGTAAAAGAGAATTCACTCAATGACTAAATGCATATCCTCTACATTTAAAATAAAACAAAATAATCTATGTTCCTTCCTCTGACTTTTTAATTTTGATTCCCACACACTAGTTCACTTGATATCAGCAATCTCTTAGGTCTGCATATCCCTTTCTTTGAGGAAGATCCCAATTTCTCTATGCCTTCCAATTCCATGTGATAATTATCTTTGTATTCCATAAATCCTCTGCAGAGCATCTGCCCAACATTCTGCCATCCTTCCTTTGATTCTTTTATTATATCAGACATGCCAGTGTTACATTCAGGAAACTCATCTTCTGTCTCTCATGGATGGTGTATTTACCTTATTTTTATACATGCTTTTGATATGGAGAGGGAAATCAGGTGGCACAGTGGACAGAGCACTGGCCTGGAGTCAGGAGGATCTGGACTTCAAATCTGGCCTCACACACTTACTAACTGTATGATCCTGGGTAAGTCATTTAACTCAGTTTCCTTTTCTGTGAAATGAGCTGGAGAAGAAAATGGCAAACTACTCCATTATCTTTGTCAAAAAAAACCCAAAATGGCATCACAAAAAGTCAGACACAACTGAAATAACTGAACAACAACAAATTGATATGAAGAGACATCATGAGGTTTCAGATAGTCACTAAATATTTATTAAGTAGTTACTATGTGCTAGGTACTAGGGATGCAATGGAAGGTAAAAGACAGTTACTGAACTCAAGGAATATCTAACAGAAGAGAAGACATGCAAATAGCTATCTTCAAACAAATCATATTCAGGATAAATCAGAAACTATCAATATAGAAGAAGCACTAGATTGAAGTGGGGCAATGAATGGCTTCCTGGCATAATGCATTGTACTTGGAGTTAGAAAGGCCAGCAAAGATGGGGTCAACTTATATGAATTCACAAAGGTGAGACATTGTGGGACACAATAAGGGAATATCTAATTGTCTAGTTCAACTAGAATGTAGAATACATGGAGAAAAGCTATATGAAATTGAACTGGAGATGAACTTGGAATGAAATTATGAGAAGCCTTAAATCCTTTGCTAAAGATTGTTTTAACTAAAAGATTGTTTTGTACTCAGGAGCCACACTGAGGTTTTAAAAGCAGATAATGATATGGAATATTATTTTTGTAGCTATGTGAATAATGGACTGGAGAGGAGAGAGAATGAGTAGTGAGACTAGTAAGGAGACTCTTCTAAGAGTGCTGATGATAAGCATTTGAACCAGGGTGATAACAATGAATGTGGAGGAGAGGTCGAAAAATGTAATAGGACTTTGACTGCTGGTTAGATGCAGAGAGAGAAACAAAAGCCAAGATGACCCCAATGTTTTAACTCTGGGTGATGGTAGAAAGTTGGTAGTTCTAGAAATAGAAATAGAAAAGTTTGAAGAAGTAGGAGATTTAAGGGTAAGATTATAAGCTCAACTTTGTACATGTTGAATTTGAAGTAACAATAATAGCTCTGAGAGGAGATATCCAGCAAGCTCAAAGGAGAGATTGGGGTAGGAGTCACCTTCAGGAGGATGTAACTGAATCCATATGTAATGGTTCTTAAATAATATTTTATAATTTAAAGACTAACTCAAAAGGGTTATGCCCTGTCCCAAGACCTCGTTTTCACTATTGTTGAAACCCTAATCAAGTCAAAGAATAGTGAAGCATCACTTTCATGTGGTTGTTGTTCAGCTATATCCAACTCCAGCTCCTTTTACAGATGAGGAAACTGAGGCAAACGGGGGTAAGTGACTTGTCCAAGGTCACAGAGATAATAAGTGTATGAGGTTGGATTTGAATTCAGGAAGATGAGTCCTCCTGACTACAAGCCCAATACTCTATCCTCAGTACCACCTACCTGCCCATCACTTTCATGTATTCCAACAATTAGATATCTAGTGTTGGTTAAATAATGTGGTTCTGACCGTGACACATGTGGCCAACAGAACAGATTACACATCATGAGTCAAGTAACAGCCATTGATCTAGTCTTTAAAAACAGCACCTGTAGTCTGCCCCCACCACACCCCTGAGGTAACGATATGGGAGGCTCCCTTGTCCTTTCTGATTTATGTTTGCCCTAGTAATTATTCTATAGCTATCCTATAACAGACATAGAGCTTATTCAGAAGATCTTATAAAAAGGCATAACTAAGAAAAGAAAGATTGGATCATCAGCTTCAGCTTCTGTCCCAAGTGATGGACTATGCTTCCCTGTTGATGCTAATTCCTTGAATATCTCTTGATTGACAAGTCTAGGGCACAGGGTGATTTTGTGACTCGCAGCTTGAATCTCTATCTTTTCTCTACTATTGCAATTTTTTTTTAACAAACAATGAAAAATCCTGATTAACTCACTTGAGACACGAGAGAGGATGAAATCACCAAGGAAGAGAATATAAGGAAATAATGTAAGAGGAAAGAAGAGAAGGGAGAGAAATGAAGGGAAAGGGAAAGGAAAGGGGAAAGGAAAAGAGAAGGGAGGGCATGGTCTTGGGACACATCTGCCTTTTAGTTTTGGGGAGCAGCAGAGGAATAAGTGGGACTGTCCTTCCTCCTCCCCAGAAAATCTTGTCAAAACACTCATTAGATTCTGGGAATGCAAATACTGTTGGTGGCCTTACTTATTTTATGTCCTGGGGCAAATTTTTACCCTTTTGGAAAATCTCCTCAGGCACAGAGGAGGTCATTTCAACTCAATTAAGACTCTGTTCCTAAACTGACAACAGGGCTTTTTAGTCACTCTAGTTCCTGAAGCCCCCTCTTACCTTTCCAGTGGTCTCATACTTTTCTCCTCTACATTTATGCTTTAACTAGTATTCTTTGATGAAGTGTCACTGGCCTCTATACTGTTCCATGAACAAGACATTCCATTTCCTGGTTTTGGGCATTCTCTCTGGCTGCTCTCTATGCCTAGAAGGCTCTCTTTCTCTGGCTTCTTTTTAGTCCCAAGTAAAATCCCTTCTTTTACTGGAAGACTTCCCAAACCCCGTTTAATGCCAGTGACTTCCCTCTGTGAATTATTCCCTATTTATCCTGCATGCAGGCGTTATCTCACTCTAAGTGAGTACCTGCATAGACCTTAGCCTAAAGGGCCTGAGGTCTCGCAGTGCATCCTGGGTCATCTCCTGATGAACCAGTCTTCCTGATGAATATCTGGTCACTGGATTCAGATGGTGCTGGAGGAGCAGTGAGGTTGGTGACCTGCACAGCCATCCCTCACTCAAAACAAAGTCAAGTGCAAGTGATGTCATCATTTCTCTGATGGCATGGTCTTCTTCAGCAAGGAAGGATGAACACAAACTTGCTTGTGTTTGTTTTCTCCCTCGTTAGACTGTAAGCCCCTTCAGGGCAGGGATTGTCTTTTGCCTTTTGTTTTTGAATTATTAGATTTTTTATTATTTTTAAATTTTTTTTGAATTATTGTTCTTAGAACAGTGCTTGGCACATATTAGGCACTTAATAAATGTTTATCATTTGATTGATTTGCCAAATTATTGAGGAGCTGCGACCTGTTTCCTTGGATTGCTATATATTTTCTAGGCCTTTCTCTTCATCTCATTACCTTTAAAGAACAAAAGCTCCTTTTAGATGTCAACCACTTCTGGTGCTTCCTCCATAGTTCTGTCCTTACCTAGTCTTTTATAAATTATTTAAAAGCAACATCTTTTTTATTTTTTAAACCAGAAAGCTCTGCTGCCCTACCGAGTGTTTTTACTTTTAATATACAATCTGAACATATATTGAGCATATCTAAATATCTACAGAGTAACTAGTGATATCTCTTTTAGAACCATCTGCTGCACAAATACTTTTCATGTGAAAGAATGCAGCTAAATAAATAGGAAATTAATTATAAGCTATATTTATGTGCAGATCATGCGTACCAACAGCGGTCTTTGCAGTTTGTTTGTAACTGTGATTTATACATCTTCGATGAACTTCTCAAATGTCTTCTGGGGTAGCATTCAGCTCATCGTGACTCTCTTAAAGTAAGAAATGCTTGTTGAGGCAAGACTTTTTTTTTTTAAGAGAGTCACACTTACTGCTTTGCCACCATTTCATTTTCTTTCCATGTTTTATGGATGAATCAAGTTCGGTAATGATAATCTGAGACAGTGCCTGGCACTAGTTAGTCAGGGGAAGGTCAACTATTTTTGATCACTTACGATTCTGACCCTCACTGCCCCCCTTCCTCCCCCCAGATGCTCCTCAATTCATGTCTTAAAATAGCAGGTCATTCTCAGCTGCCAGCCTGTAGTCCGCCCAGGGGAGAGGAAAACATCAACTGATAGAGTACAGGAGCAAGTGACCAAAGACAAGGAAAGAGACACTCCTAAAGTAGATTGTGCTTCCTCGGGGAGAAACAAAACCTCTTTCTTCTACATTAGTGCATTACTCCTATCTTATTGAATTATTGAGCATCAGGTGTAAAAGATTTTTTTTTTTTTTGGAAACTGAAACCAGTAGCTTAACAATGAAACGGAACATTGCGGTCTTTTTTGGAGCTCTCTTTGGTGCCCTAGGAGTTCTTCTCTTTTTGGTGGCTTTTGGGTCAGATTATTGGCTGCTTGTGACTGAAGTTGGGAAATGTTCAGGTGAACATAATGTGCGTTTTCTTCTTTAGGATAATGATTTATTTTGTAGTCTCTAGTATATGTTTCCCCTCCTCTTGCAGGTGAAGAATTGATGGAAATTAGAGAATAGTGGATCTAATAGTTGAATTCCTAGATTCAAGAGATATAATGATAGCAAATAGAAGTTTATCAGTCAGCATTAGAATGATTTTTCTTGCTTTTTCTAAATGGTTGAATGTGACTAAGGTTGGTTACTTTCTATCTAATAATATGATTTTTATGTTTTGGGCAGGTAGAGAATGTCACCTTCCACCATGAAGGTTTCTTCTGGAGATGTTGGTTTAGTGGAGTTGCTGAGGAAAACACAGCCAACATCTGGAAATTCTGGTACAGTAAGTGAGATTTAATTTCATTTTCTTCTTTTATTAAAAAATGAGCAACCTTCATAGAATAACATAAATATTTCATTAACTTATAGCATCTGAAGTCATTGCATTTCCAGTACTTTTGGGGGATAGTTTTATTGGGCAATATAGTTGTGCAACTGTCTGGAAAATAAATTTAGTGTGTGTGTGTGTGTGTGTGTGTGTGTGTGTATGTATGTATATATGTAAAAGGTGACTGGTAGTAGTTAATATGAAACAATACCATATAGTCACCATCCATCTAGGGGCAATTTAACTTCCCTCTCCCTACTACCATTCCTAAGTATCTATTATTAACATTATCTTGAAAGTCGAATTTCTTTTGATTGTAGCCCTTTAAAACCTTATAACTTTGGAAATTCTAGAAGGGATAGTTTATTGGTTTATATCCAAATGTGAAAATTTTGTTTAAGTATATGCACTAGAATCTTATAAGCAATAGTATCAGAGACATGAAAACTTATTTCAGCTATATTGCATGATATATCAATGGATAAATTTCCTTTTATGTAAACATAGTTTTGAAATGTACATAAGATATTTTCATAACCCTACTAAGGCAGACTACTGTGACCCTTTCCCCCACAAATGTATATCATATGATTTATGTTGGCTCAGATATTGATTTGTTAAAAAAAAAAACAACAACAACTTGCTTTATGGTCAGTTGGCATCAAGGTAAAAACATTCACTTGAAGAATGTTCATTTTTCTTGATAATGATTGAGAACTTCTCTTACTGTGTCTATAATAAATTTTGGGAGACACAGCAAGGAAAGTTATTTCCATACCAAGCAAAGATGTGAAATCTATATTCAAGGGTAGAATAACTGAACACTGGCAAACTAATTTATTTTGGAGGGGAAAACAAGATAGTTTCCATAAGAATAAAGTTTATTTTAAGAGACTTTTGTGTTCAGTCTTTATTTAGTCATGTCCAACATGACATCATTTGGGGTTTTCTTGGTAGAGATACTGGAGTGGTTGTAAATTTTTTCTCCAGCTTATTTGACAGCTGGGGCAAAAAGGTGACTTGCCCAGGGTCATACAGCTAGTAAGTGTCTGAGGTCAGATTTGAATTCTGAAAAAGAATTTTTCTGATTCAAGACCTTGCCCTCTATCTGTTGTGCCATTAGCTTCCCCTTAAGAGAGTTCTTTGAAGGGGTAATATGGATAAAGTGAATCAGTTAGCATGTTACATTTGGACTTTCAAAAGGTCTTTGACAAAGTTGAGTAGAATTTGGGGAGAGTCATGTTGCCTTATACTTAGAGAACAAAATCAATTATATTTTATGCTGATAATATGGGGAATGACATATAGTCAACTGCATTTCCCTCACTAGTGAATGTTGGTCCCTTTCTTGTGTATTTTTAGAAATGAATTTTTAGAGGGAATGTAAGGTTTTCAGATCATAACTTCTTTGTAAGTCGTCTCTCTAAACAAACAAATAATAATAAATGAGAACTAATTTTCTTTTCAATGTCATCTTTTCTCTATAAATGGAGATGAAAAAGCCATGTAAAAGGAAGGTTCTGGTTAGCTGATCTGAATAATCAAGGTTTTCTTCTAATGTTGACGGTAATAGAAAGATCTGTCTCCATTTTGAAGACTGTGTCCAGTGAAACAATTCCCTAGCTGAATGAAATTGTAATTGATTTAGTATTTATTGAAATAGTAATTCATCTAGCAAACTTGATATGTGCCAGGCTCTGCACTAAGCTCTGAGGATATGAAGGATGATGGGGAGAAACATGTAGACAGCCATGTACAAATAAGACATATATAGGATAAATTGGGGGTCATCTCAGAGGGAAGGCACTAAGATTAAAGAAGACTAGGAAAGCTTTCTTCAAGAAGATGAGATTTTAGTTGAGACTTGAAGGAAACCAGAGAAACTGAAATAAGGAAGGACTTCATTCTAGATATGACTGACAGGGCAAATTCAGAGTCAGGAAATGAAGTGTTGTGTGGGAGAAACAGCAAGTAAGCCAGCATCATTGCAAGGGAGTAAGATAAAAGAAAAATGGAGAGATAGGAAGGGGTTAGGTTACGAAGGGCTTTGAAAACCAGAGGATTTTACATTTGGTACTGAAAGGAACAGAGAGAATTATAGACTCCATGAGTTTACCTTCAATTTGCTGCAGTTTATTGAAAGAGGGGAAGGGATGGAGTGACCTGCTCATTTTAGGAAAACCAACTTAACAGGATTAGTGGAGGATTTATTGGGGTGGGGAGAGACTTGTAGCAGGGAAACCAACCAGCATGGCATTATAATAGCGCAGAAGTGGTAGAGGGCCAGCCAGGGTGATGGCAGTGTCAGAAGAGAGGAAGAGTTGTAGAGGAGATACATTATGAATTTAAAATCAATAGGCCCTGATACTTACTAGACTTGGGGTGGTGGTGGAGAGGAAGAGCGAGGAGTTGAGGATGAAACCCAAGTCGTTGCTCTGAATGACTAGGAGCTTGGTAGTGCCTTTGCTGGTAATAGGGAAGTTAGAAAGAAGCAAGGGGTCAGCTACACGGCACCATGGATAGAACACTGCCTCTGGAGTCAGGAGGACCTGAGTTCATATTTGGCCTCAGATACTTACTAGCTGTGTGGCTCAGGGCAAGTCACTTAATCCCAGTTGCCTCCTCCAAAAACAAAACAAAACAAAAAAAAAGTGAGGGTTTGAGGGAAAAGATGTTTGGTTTGAGACATGTTGAATATAAATGTCTGGAGGAACAGATAATGTTGAGCAAACAATGCTGAAATCTAGATGAAACATTCTTCCAAACCCTTTTTCCCCCCTCCAAATAATAGTATGTGTGTATATGTGTGTGTGTGTGTGTGTGTCTAGGATTTCTTGGATAACTAATTCTCTACTTTATTTTGTGTAATCATGGTTCTTATGTCCCCTCAAAGCCACTCTTTATTACAAACAAGAACATCTCAGCTTCTCAATAACAGACTTTTTAAAAATTCTTTTCTAGCCAATCAATCACCATCTAAGAACTGTACACATGCTTACCTCTCCCCGTATCCCTTCCTGAGAGATGAGCACAATTCGACCTCCTATGACTCTGCAGTCAGTAAGTACTTCACATTCTGGGAATACTTGATCTAAAGAATAATTTACCTGGACTGAAGTGGGATCAAAGAGATGGTGGTTCATTTTAAAAAATCTTTTAATGAGCTGAAGTTAAGCATTTTCTCCCCTCATAACTAGATCACAAACATAGTGATATGTGCATGGAATAATATTTAACAGATTATTGGGTGTTCTCATAATGGCTGTGGGAAGATTTCAGGATATGGAATCAGAGGACCTTGACTCAGATTCTAGTTCTACAACTTACTACTTGAGCGAGTCACCTTGGACAAAATATTTTACCTTGTTAAACCTCTGCTTTTCCATATGTAAAATAGGGCATTTAGACTAAATAATCTCTGAGTTCTTCTCCACCTCAAAATCTAATAGCATTCTTTTGCTATTTTCTATTATCAAAAAAATTAAATAAAAATTATTTTAAAATATTTTGACAGTAGGAAAAATGGCTTCTCTTAAAAAATAAATAAAATTTTAAGAATACTTAAAAATTCACCCCCAAATTAAGATGGCTTATTTAATAAAAAATGTCAAGTTTTTGAGTTTATTTTACAATTTGTACTTTGGCTACTCATAAAAGTGATGTTTTTCTATCTTACCTCTAAAAGATTGTTGCAAGCTGCATAACTTATCCCAGTTGGTTCTCAGAATAATTAACTAGAAGAAATACTTATGTAGCTTCCTTTGTGTCTACATAATCTCATTTAGGGAGTTTCAGAGAAAGTATAGAAACTTCCTAGGTCTCCTATACTGTCAGCCTGATTCAACCAATTTATAAATCAAGGCTGGTCAGCCTGACCAAGGGTAGGAGCCAGAATTCACCAATGTCATCAATGAAGGCCACAATATTTTTATTTTCAAAATTTTAATGCCTAATTCACTTTTATACTGAATAGTCTTGACAAATGTTTATATTATCCATCCATTTATTCATTTGTATGTAAAATCAGTTTTGTCTCCACACTAAGATGTCAGTTTTCTATCAAAGGACGCAATACTGCATTTAATGGTAGCATCAATACAATACTTAATGACAATTCTTTTTTTTTTTTGTCTCATTCTTGCTTCAAGCACTGTACACACAGTTCTGAAGAATCACAAGCCATCTAACCTTGGCATAAATTAATCTCTGGATAGGCCAAAGTATCAATAGTTACTCATGTAAGCAGGTTTTAGAGGTTGAATCACTGAGTAATTGTGTAGGGGCCTGACCAGAAACTATTACACTTAGAAGTATTACCCCACTCCAAGGCCACTATATTAAGTAAGTAAGTCAATATGGAAGGATTTATTAAAGGCCCATTTGTTTGCCATGCTACATTAGACTTTATGCATAGATAATCACACAGATATTTCTCTTGTCTCAGTATTAAGCAGATACTTTACATGGTCTAGAAGAGCTGTATATCCCAGGTCATCTAATATGCCACCAGAGTGTAGCCTCAGCACTCGGAACCTGTGGCACATCTTATAAGTTTCCTCTATGTGAATTTGCAATCTCAGTCAATTCAATGTTTTCAGTCTAGTTCAGGGAGAACACAATAGTTTCTATTCAGGGAACATGAATTATAAGGTTATTGCAATCAATAGCAAAGTAGGGACTTAGGGAGCTGGCAATTACCCTGTTGTGGAAACTGGGGAACATTTTTTTTTAATTTAGACTCTCATCTTTGCTTTTACTCCTTTCAATATTATTATTTTTACCCTTGAACAAAGAGACATCTTTGTCCTGCTCCATGTTTTCTGGAATAAAACTTTTTGTTTAGTCATTTCTGACTCTTTGTGACCCTATTTGGAGTTTTCTTGGCAAAGATATTGGAGTGGTGGCCATTCCTTACTCCAGTTCATTTTACAGATGAGGAAACTGAGGCAAACAGGGTTAAGTGACTTGCCTGAGATCACACAGCTAGGAAGTGTCAGAAGCCAGATTTAACTTAGGTATTCCTGACTTCAGACTCTACACTCTATCCATTTTGCCACCAAGCTAAATAGTATATCTATTCATAAGTTAGATGATGATAGAGAGGAGGACTGAGAGCACAAGGCAATGGATATAGAGATGGAAGGGATCAAGAGGTTATCTAGTCCAGATTCCTCATTTTACATATGAGGAAATTGAGGCCCAGGGAAATTAAGTGACTTATGTCCTAGGCCATACAATCAATCCACAGTCATTTATCAAGTGTTTACTGTGTGAGAGGCACTGTGCTAAGTTCTGTGAATAAAAAGAAAGACAATCATCCCTGCCCTCAAGTAGTTCATGTTATAAAGCAGAAGCGATACATACAACATATAAATATAATCACATGTATTTGTATACATATAGTAGATTGAAGGTCTTATCAGAGAGAAACTCACTTGAATTAAAAAGGAAAAGCATCTTGCAGAAAGTCAAATGTGATCTGAGACTTGAAGGAAGCCAGGAAAACAAGAAAGCATGCTAGGTATGGGGACCTGCCAGTGCAAAGGCAGAGAGAGAGGAGATAGAGAGCATAAAGAACAACAAATAGGTCTGTGTAGTGAGATTGTAAGAGTTCGTGGTGGGGAGTAGAGTAGAAAAGACCATAAAGGTTGAAAAATGGGCCAGATTATGAAGAGCTTTTGAATGTCAAACAGAACATTTTTTTTTTATTTGATCCCAGAAGCAACAGGTTGCTACTGGAGGTTGTTGAATGAGGGAGGGTAATAGCGGTGATGCTCCATGATGAGTGGAGGATAAATTGGAATAGGGAAAGAGACTTGAAGAAAGAAGATCAATCAGAATTTATTTAGTAGTTTAGGCAAGAGGAGGTCAAATTCTGAATGAGGGCAGTAGCTGTGTATATGGCTATGTGTCAAGGGGAAATATGAGAAATGTTGTGAAAGTAGAAATAATACAAGTAAAAAACAAAAAAACAGTAGGGAGGCAAGATTTGAACTTGGACTCTCTGATTCCAAATCTGGTACACTTTGCCCCTGATCGTGTCAGCTTTCTATTATCCTTACAAAAAACCACAAAAGACTACTGAAAGCATTTCTATGCTTCAGAATAATTTATCCAAAGTCATACAACTACTGACTTTTATAAAGTGTCCTACTGTATGATAAGGCAGGTAGTGTAGTAGGTAAAGAGCTGGGCCTGGAGTCAGGAAGACTCCTCTTCCTGAGTTCAAATCTGACTTCAGACACTTACTACCAAGGTCACATAATTGACCTTGGGCAAGTCACTTAACCCTGTTTGCTTCACTTTTCTCATCTATAAAATGAGTTGGAGAGGGAAATGACAAAGCGTTCCATTATCCCTGCCTGGTAAGCCCTAAATGGGGTCATAAAGAGTTGGACACAACTAAAAACAGCTCAAGAAAAGCAGTTTAATAAAGATTTCTTACAGCCCTTTACCACTTGGTGGTTTTATGTACATGAGCTCAATCAGTTGCCACAACAATCCTTGTGAGATAGTCAGGAGATCTTGTTTCATAGTTAAAGGTACTGTGACTCAGATAAATTAAATGATTTGCCAAATGTCACATGATTACTGACTCCTACATTCAGCACTTTCTCTCTCTCTCTCTCTCTCTCTCCTCTCCCTCCCTTCCTGCCTTCTTGCCTTCTTTCTTCAACCATTTATTCATTATTTTAATGCTCTTTATACTATCCAACATTATCTCCCTATTATATTAGCTCTTTTCCATAATGGGTGGGAAATTTTCACTCCTAAATAAATAGATTTTTATGTCACCATATTAACACAATTTAGCAGACTTTCACCTATTTGACCCCAGTCTTTATGATTTTTCAGATTATTTGAATTGAAAGCCAAGGATTCTGAAGTATGTTTTCCCTGACTCAACCACACACTGCTCCCTTTAGTCTTTAGCTCTAACCCCAGCCCTAGCTTGAACTCAGAAAATTTGAATCATTCTCTTGCTGCAGCCCAGCTCGTTCATGACAGCCCCATTTCTCTGCCCACTCTCCAGGATTTCTGTATCTAAATCATCCCTTTTCCTCTTTCTCTAACTATGACTTCATCAATCACTCCCAGCCCCTGCCCCGCCCCATTCTTATTGGTCTCTCTTTCATTTTTCTGTGAGACTTCTGACGCAAAATGAAAAGCAGGGAAAATGCACTAGCCAAAGAATTTGCTTAATCGCTCAGCTTTTGTTGAGTGTATACTATGTGCAGTGATGGTACCTGTTACCTTTATAATGAGGAGATTGGCTAGTCAGCAAGTCCAGAGAGGGTCTCTACTAACCACCTATGAGTCAGAATGGTAAAGGTGGCCATAACTTTCTAGGTAAGTGACTGGAAAACAGGATTGACATTAATTCAGGAAACTGGGTTACCAAGATAATCACCTTAAATTACTCAGATTTATGGAGAATACCAAGAAGTACAATTTTATTTTGGAAATCCCATTAGCCATATCTGGTTTTCTCTTTTTCTCAGTATATCTTGACAAAAAATAAAGAATATATTCTTTTTTTTCCTATTTATTTATTTAAGTTTTCAACATTCATTTCCACAAAATTTTGAGTTCCAAATTTTCTCCCCATCTCTCCCTTCCCTCACCCCAAAACACCAAGCATTCTAATTATCCCTATCACCAATCTGCCTTTCCTTGTAACATCCCTCCCTTCCCCTATCCCCATCTTCTCTTTTGTCCTGTAGTGTAAGATAAATTTCTATACCCCATTACCTGTATTTCTCATTTTCTAGTTGTATGCAAGAACAATACTCAAGTTGTTCCTAAAACTTTGAGTTCAAAATTCTCTTCCTTCCTCCCTCCCCACCAATCCCCACTGGGAAGGCAAGCAATTCAATGTAGGCCATATCTGTGTAGTTTTGCAAATGACTTCCATAATAGTCATGTTGTGTGAGACTAACTATATTTCCCTCCATCCTATCCTGCCCCCCTATTTCTTCTACTTTCTCTTTTGATCCTGTCCCTCCCCAAGAGTTTTGACTTCTAATTGCTTCCTCCTCCCATTGCCCTCCCTTCCATCTTCCCCCCCACCCTGCTTATCCCCTTCTCCCCCACTTTCCTGTATTGTAAGATAAGTTTTCATACCAAAATGAGTGTGCATTTTATTCTGAATGTGATGAGAGTAAGCTTCATGTTTTTCTCTCACCTCCCCGCTTTTTCCCTCCACTGAAAAGTCTTTTACTTGCCTCTTTTATGAGAGAGAATTTGCCCCATTCCATTTCTCCCTTTCTCCTCCCAATACATTTCTCTCACCCCTTAATTTCATTTTTTGAAGATATGATCCCATCCTATTCAACTCACCCTGTGCTCTGTGTATGTGTGTGTGTGTGTATGTGTGTGTGTGTAATCCCACCAACTACCCAGATATTGAAAAAAGTTTCAAAAGTTACAAATATTGTCTTTCCATGTAGAAATGTAAACAGTTCAACCCTAGAAAGTCTCTTATGATTTCTCTTTGCTGTTTACCTTTTCATACTTCCCTTGATTCTTGTGTTTGAAAGTCATATTTTCTTTTCAGTTCTGGTCTTTTCATTCAGAATGCTTGAAAGTCCTCTATTTCATTGAAAGACCATTTTTTTTCCCCTGAAGTATTATACTCAATTTTTCTGGGTAGATGATTCTTGATTTTAGTCCTAGTTCCTTTGACTTCTGGGATATCATATACCACACCCTTCAATCCCTTAATGTACAAGCTGCTAGATCTTGTGTTATCCTGATTGTATTTCCATGATACTTGAATTGTTTCTTTCTAGCTGCTTGCAATATTTTCTCCTTGACCTGGGAACTCTGGAATTTGACCTCAATGTCCCTAGGAGATGATTGGTGGTTTTTTCAATATTTATTTTGCCCCCTGGTTATGGAATATCAGGGCAGTTTTCCTTAATAATTTCGTGAAAGATAATGTCTAGGCTCTTTTTTGGATCATAGCTTTCAGGTAGTCCCATAATTTTTGAATTGTCTCTCCTGGATCTATTTTCCAGGTCAGTTGTTTTTCCAGTGAGATATTTCAAATTATCTTCCATTTTTACTTTTTTTTGGTTTTGTTTTGTGATTTCTTGTTTCTTATAAAGTCATTAGCCTCCATTTGTTTCATTCTAATTTTGAAAGAACTATTTTCTTCAGTGAACTTTTGAACCTCATTTTCCATTTGACTAATTCTGCTTTTTAAAGCATTCTTCTCCTCATTGGCTTTTTGAACCTCTTTTTCTGATTGAGTTAGCCTATTTTTCAAGTTGTTATTTTCTTTAGCCTTTTTTTGGGTCTCCTTTAGCAAGGTGTTGACCTGCTTTTCATGCTTTTCTTTCATCTCTCTCATTTCTCTTCCCAATTTTTCTTCTACCTCTCTTACTTGATTTTCAAAATTCTTTTTGAGTTCTTCCATGGCCTGAGACCATTGGATATTTATTTGGGATGTTTGGGACACAGAAGCTTTGACTTTTATGTCTTTCCCTGATGGTAAGCATTGTTCTTCCTCATCGGAAAGGATGGGAGAAGATATCTGTTCACCAAGAAAGTAACCTTCTATAGTCTTATTTTTTTTCCCCTTTTGTGCGTATTTTCCCAAGCAGTTACTTGACTTTTGGGTCCTTTGTCAAGAGTAGCGTATACTCTGGGGATCTGTAAGATCTCAGTTCCTCCAAGGTGGCACAATCAAGCGTGTACACTGGTCTGGGATCTGGAAGGGATTTTTGTGCCCAGAATCTTAGCAGAATTTCCTCTTCACAACCACCTGGCTTCCAGTCCTGCCAAGCCAGAACTGGGGGCTGAGATTCAGATAAACTGCGAGGGCAGGGCCACCATTCAGTGTGAGATAAAGATCAGCTGCTGCAGAGCCTCCTCACAGGGCTGAGGTAAGAATGGGCTGCGCAGTGCCCCCAGGGGTTTTACGATCCAACAATGGATGCGGGCTGCTGTGGGAACTGCTGCTGCCTGTCTGATGGGATGTCTGTGGCCACAGCCTGAGGCCAGAGCTATGGGAAGAGTCCTTTCTCGGCCAGCCAAAAAAGTCCTATCACTGACCTTTTTGTGCCTGTGGGTTAAGGAATCTGCAAATTGCTGCTACTGCAACTGGAGATTCCACCCCCGAGGCCTGCTGGCATCCCCTTCCCAGAGCCAAGCCTTGCCACAAGACCAAGGCTGGGCTGGGCTCCATTTTGCATCCGGTGAGACAGACATTTCCTGTTGGCCTTTCAGGTCACCCTAGGTTGAAATCTCCTCCACTCTGTTGTTCTGTGGCTTCTGCTGCTCTAGAATTTGTTGAGAGTCTTTCTTTACAGGTATTTTATGGTCTGTGAGGGGAGAGCTAGCATATGTGCATATTTTTACTCTGTCATCTTGGCTCCGCCCCCCCAAGAATATATTCTTGCTACAAAATCCCTTCTTTGATTTTCTCCACTCTCAGATAATTTCACTATTCACGCATTTTAAGTTGAATGTGGTTTAGCTTTGCTAGAAAAGACAAAGAATTAAATTAAAGGAAGAGTTAGCTGTCTAACTCTAGGTAAGGGGAAGGGGGAGATACAATTCAGTTAGGCAATGCAGTGGTTAGAATGCCAGCTGTGGAGTCAGAAGGATCTGAGTTCAAATCCAGCCTCAGATATTTGTTAACTCTGTGACCTTGGACAAGTCACTTAACCCTGTTTGCTTCAGTTTCCTCAACTATAAAATGAACTAGAGAAAGAAATAGCAAACTGCTTCCGTATCTGTGCCAAGAAAACCCCAAATGAATTCATAGTCAGATGAGACTGCAGTGACTCAACGGCAATTTTATCTCCACTCAGCTATCTCTTAGCTTCCTCTTATCAACTTAATTCTTCCTACCTTCTCTGGTCTGGGAATTCAGGTTGTCAATTTCATTACACACTGGATAGAAAATACCAGGAGTGATCCAATGCCACAGAAGCTTCTTGGTCTCTTTTCCTTCTAATCAAAGATACTTAATCTGTAAACCTCAAGTATAGAAGTAAGTTATCAATCTAGATATCATCTTTGATTCCCTAGAGAATCATTTTCACCTTCCATTTTCATGTCACTGCTCTTTTTACTATTCTACATTGATAAATAAAACAAGTTTTCTGATCTCATAGTAGTTATAGGAGATAAGATTTTTGATATTGTTGTTATGTCATTTTTCAGTCATTTCTGATTCTTCTCAAGTCTATTTGGGATTTTCTTAGTAAAGATACTGGAGTTGTTTGCCATTTCCGTCCCTAGCTTGTTTTATAGATGAGACAAACAGGATTAAGTAACTTGCCCAGGGTCACACAACTTGGAAGTTTCTGAGGGTGGATTTGAACTCAGGTCTTCTTGACTCCAGGCTTCACATTGTATCCACTGTGCCACATAGCTGCCTAACTAAATCATAGGAACAGACTAAAAGGAGAAAAATTAGAAACAGATTAAAAAGAGGAAAAAGATGACATATAAGTTTGGGCACTCTATCTGCCTCATCACATTCTGTTATTTTTTTCTTTTTTTCTGTCACTGTGGCTTTGGTATACATAAGCTACACACACACACACACACACACACATCTATCTATCTATACATACATACATACATATATATATCTACATATCTCTATACCCTTCAAATATATGGAGGATGACCCTATTGTGAGAACATATGAAATTTCCTTACATACACTAATTAGAGCCTACTTCCATAAACGTGGATATGGTGTGAACTCTCTCACTAATGAGAGGATGAATGGGGAAGAATAGGACGAATGCTTTCCTATTATTAAAAAAAAAAGACACCACTTGCATGCCAGTTTTCCTTTTACAAGCAAACTCTAAAATAATGAAGGGTTGCAGCCCCAGAGAGTTGGCTATGTATGCTATTATTATTTTTATTATGATTTTTAATATTATAATTAATAATTTGTTGAGGTCTATGTGCAGGAGAGGTATTGTATAGAGTTTACAGTTAGAATGGAAGTCTCAATACTGGGGAAAAAAAGTCTTTACCTAAAAGGAATAGTGGAGAGAGTGAAAAACAAGGTAACATAATCCATGCATAATAATTATAGTGTAGATGGATAGTAAATACATGTCAGAAGAAATTGCACTGCAATTATACTTAGAATTATTATGTAGCTCCACGTATAATTACTATGTCATTTTTTGGATCTAATGACAAAACTATATTCCACATTTTTTATAATCAGACCCATCTCTGGCACACACATAAGTAACTCCTTCATCACTTACAGCAACTTCATCAAATCCATATTCAAAACTCTCAGGAATGCTGGGAAGGGTGAAGAACATTTTGTTGTGACAACAGAACTCTACCTGAGAAATAATTGCATAGACTGACTTTATTCTTTTTGCCACCACATACCCAGACATCTGACCTTATGTTTCAATTGTGTGTGATTTGTTTTTCACTTTACCTGTGAAGAGCATTTCCATGCCATTCTAAAACTGTACTGTCTAATTGGAATTAAATATTCCATGATTCTTGTTACTCTTAAATAATGTCACAATGTGTATAATCTTGCACTGTATTACTTAGCTCCATAATCACTTTGTGAGTTTTATGTTCTCTTTGGAGAACATTATGTATGGGCTGACTTATCATTGGCAAAGCTAAAGGGATTATTTGCAAAAATGAGAGTACATAAGCATGGCAAATTATTTGCAGCATGCCATTGTGTCCTCCCTAGTCTTTGCAAATAATATGCTTCAGTTTGCTAGTATTGAAACAGGCTAAAAATAACAGTATCCTACTCTATTCTGAAACAATTATTTTGGAATGAATAGCATTTTAGAGCTGGAAGGTATTGTAGAGATCTGGTCCAGTTTCTTCATTTTACAGAAAAGGACACTGAGGCACAGAAAGTTAAGTACCACATCTACTGTACCAACTGGTTAGTGGTAAAGTCACCAGAAACCAGATCCTCCTCCTCCTCCTCCTCCTTCTTCTTCTTCTTCTTCTTCTTTTCTTTATCAAATCTTCTTTCTCTCTCTCTCTCACTGATTAGAAATACAAGATGGAAATGACATGACTCCACATGGTATAATGGAAAGAGTATTAGATTTCATGTCAGAAGACATGGTTTTAGTACATTGTTCTGTATGATGTAGGTAAGTTATTTAGCAGCTTCTCAGTTAGATGGCAAAGTGGATAGAATGTTGGGCCTGGATTCAAGAAGACTTGAGTTGAAATCCAACCTCAGACACTTAATAGCTTAGACAAATCATTTAACCTCTATTTGCCGCAGTTTCCTATGCTGTAAAATGGTGATAAAAATACCTACCTCACAAGGTTGTTCTAAGGCTTAAAAGAGAGAATATCTGTAAAGAGCTTACTTAGCACAGTGCCTGGCATCTAGTAGGTGCCATATAAATGCTAACTATATTATTATTGTTGCTAATTAAGATTATTATTATTGGAATAATAGAAATTACAGAGAGGCACTGCTCAATATATAAGAAGTGAGTTCTTGACAATCAGAATATTTTTAATTGAATAGGTTACTTTTAGAGATAGTGATTTCTTCAGCATTTAAGTAGTGACTGGTTTATCTCTGCTCAGGGATGCTGTAGGAAGGATTGATGCTTTAGGTATGGATTGGATTAGATGAGCTCTGAAGTCTTTTCTAATTCTATGATTCTTTGTTCAATAAGTATAACAGTTATTCAAGAAACAGCTATTTTTCTCTACCAATTAAAGAAACTCAGGCAAAATGTTTTGTGTGGGGAGAAGCACCAATGGATATGACAGTTTTAAGCACCCAAAAAGCAATTAAAATTTGATTCCAAATATAATGCAAATTAGGCTATTTAAGAGAGTAATGGAGGTATCTGTGAATTAGATAGAAAGTTGGTCTACCTCATGTATCAAGAAGACCTGCTTTCAAGCCCCACCCATTATACATACTTGTGTGACTCTGGGTGAGTTATTTAATTTTTCAGTGCTTCAGGCAATTCTTTAAGATTAAAAATTACTGAACTTCACTCATAAAGGGAACTCACACTATCAATTAAATAACAGGTTGAATCCAAATAGAAAATGACACATCAGAGACTTGTACAGGGTTGCATCAGAGGGTTGGTGAACCTGGAATTGTCTTCTGGGTAAATCGGATAACTTTGAGAAAAGATGGTTTTTATTTATGAATATCATATGTGCCTGTGTACTGAATTCAGCGTGTACATTCCTTAAATTCACAAGACATTTCATCAACCTTTTGTTATGCTTTGACTGTAGAAACAAATTGTGTATACACAACACTGAAATGCTCAGATAGAAAGTGAAAAATTCAGTCAGCCATCCAGATGTTTTGTTTATAGAACATCAAATATCTGGGCGGTAAGAAACATCTGGATGATTGACTGAAATGCTTGCTGTTTATCCAGATGTTTGGTATTATATAGATGTTGTCATACTTGCAGGCTTATACAACAGCAGTATCAGTTCCTGGTTGTTCACTGGCTTGTTATATGTGTTTCTAGCCTGGGCTTAATTTCAGTGTTCAATTTTGTGTGTCACTCACAGAGTGGCATTCTAAGTTTTCGCACATCATCACTCATGCTGGCGTGATCAACTTTTTACAGTTATAGGTTGCAGCTTCAAAACTGTAATTTTATAAATTCCTTTTTACAGTTGCTGTTATTTTACGTTCTCTGCACGTTCATTCCTGAAAGCACCATGTGCCTCTAAGGATTGATTGGCAGTTTACAATAACAGTGCCTGCTAATGGTAGGCAAATGCTTCTTGTGAAAGGGTGGTGTGTGACTCTTTTCACTGGTTTCACAAGAAGTTTCTCTGTGTATGGGACACTGTAAGAACTATGAGGGCAGCTAAGTGGCACAGTGGATAGAGTGCTGGACCTGAAGTCAGGAAGACTCATCTTCCTGAGTTAAAATCTGATCTCAGATACTTACTAGTTGTATGACCCTGAGCAAGTCATTTAACCCTATTTGCCTCAGTTCCCCATCTATAAAATGAGGTAGAGAAGGAAATGGCAAACCCCTTTAGTATCTTTGCCAAGAAAATCCCAAATGGGGTCAATAAGAGTCAGATATGACAGAAAGAACTGCACAATAAACAAGAACTATGAAAAAGGAAGTGAAGATCCTTGTTACGAAGGGTTAGCATCACAGCCAATGGAAAAGGAAGTATGGGTAATAAAAACCTACCAGTAACTGTAAAACCAGGAAATGTGTTCCTCCCCAAGTAAAAGTGGGTAACCTATATCTTCATGGTATTCATCCCCCTCCCCTCTTTATGAACTGCATTTACCTCATTTACTCTACTTTGTACTATCTGTAGACAATGCTACTATTTGTTTAATAGGTCACTTGGGAATAAAATGTCCTAAAAATGTTGCTGATACATATTTTTTGATCCAATGACATTGACCTGTGTGCTGTTCTATAAACAAGACACTCCTTCTTTCAGTTCTGGGCATTTTTTTTTCTGGCTGTTCCCATACCCATAGTTCTCCCTTCTCCTCCACTGACCACTGACCTCCCTTGATTCCTTGGAGATCTAACTAAAATTTCATTTTCTATGGGAAGCCTTCCCCAACCTCTGTGTCTTGCCTCTTTTATTCTGTCTATAGCTAGCTCTGTATATATTTGTTTGACACTTGTATCCCTTGTCAGATTGTAAGCTTCTTGAGGTCAGGATTGTCTTTTGCCTCTTTTTGTATCCTTAGTACTTAGCACATTGCCTGTCTTATAGTACACTTAGCAAATATTGATTGATGGATTGAATTCCTTCACAAGGAATATGAAGTCTTAAAATATGAGTTTCTGAAGATATGTGGGCTCAAAAAAAGAACACAATCATAAGACAACTGGGCAAGTCATTTAACTTCCTTAACCTAAAATTCCTCATTTCTAAAATAATAGATTATGGTTAAATGTTTCTTTCCAGATTTAGATTTGTGATCCTGTGATTTTAGTTGGAAGCCTGGATCGGTGTTCACTGTTTGTATGATCCCTGAGCAAGTCACTTGATCTATGCTTTAATTTTAACATCTGTAAAATATAATTCCATAGCTCTAGAGCTGGAAAGGACCTCACAGAAGCTGTTTAGTCCACCTCCTCCTTTACTTTAAAGATGAGGTTAATTGAAGAAAGGCTAATTGACTTGCCTAACATCACAGAGTTATTAAGTACAAGAAGTGGGATTCTATTCTAAATATTCTAAATTCTACGCCAATTCTAAAGCAATTTAATTTAATATTTTCTCTACTTATCTCATAAGGTTGTTGATGATACTTTGTAAACCTTAAAGTGCTACATATATGGGAATTATTAAAATGTAAAGTGTTCTTTAACTTTTCTTTTTAGAAATATGGAATCAAAATAATGTGTGGGGGCAATATTGAGGATGGGGATGATAGGGTAGCATTCAACCAACACATAATACTGGTGTCCCCAAGTAATAGGCAAGTAATTTGCAAGTGGAAGTTTGTTAACTTCCCTTCTACCAACATATCATTCAATACTCTTCCTGTCTTTAAAGGGATTGAGAGAAATGTCCTATTCAGTTCCTTCTCCTTGCCAAATTCCTCTTGCCAGTTCTCATACCATGAGAATTATGAATAGACTTGACTTCCAGCTTGTCTCATGTGATCTTTCACTTCAGGTAATCTTTCTGTCACTTACAGAGAGAGAGAGAGAGAGAGAGAGAGAGAGAGAGAGAGAGAGAGAGAGAGAGAGAGAGAGAGAGAGAGAGAGAGAGAGAGAGAGGGAGAGAGAGAGATGGAAGGATTGTCCTGAAATAACTGGACAGGAATGGGAAGAGAGAGAGGAAGGAAGATGAGAGTTAAATTTCATCTTTTCAATCTGTTGGCACCCAAAATGACCCCAGTCCTGCCCGATAAGCATGAGAGAGTGTTGTCCTGTTGATATCTAGAAGAAGAAAAAGGAAAGCTGTACATTCTGATTATAAGGCAGATATAGTAAGAACTGGTACCATCTGCTTTTAAAGTCCTTAAAAATGCCCTAAATGCAATCCTTCTAAGTAGCTCTATATAAGACTTCATCTTCCTTCTCATTTTTTCCTAATTAAATCTACTTTTCATCAAGTACTGGCATTAAAACTTCTTAGATTAGATAAAGCATTTATTAGGTTTTACTATGTAACAGGTCCTATGCTGAATTTTGGAAATACAGATACAATTAAAAAGAAAGGCAATTCCTACTTACAAGGAGTTTATATTCTAATTAGTGAAGACTGTATACATAGGAGCTGAAAATGGAGTTGGGGAGGTTAGAGGGAAGGCAGGGCGGAAAAGCAGTCCAGAGAGTCAGGAAGTGGCTCGTACCCTCAAGCAAGCACTATGTCTTCATTTTATTTTCAATCTTTTTTTAATGCTTAGTTACTGTAGTTGTATTTTTTTTACTGTTATTTTAATATAAAATACCAGAGTTTCAGCTCCGTTATTGAAGATTAGCTTGGAAACCTAACCGCCTTTCCAAATCAAGTCTTAAGATATTTTTATCTTATCTTACTTTTCTGAGTTCCAAATAGCCACTTGTAAATAGGAGAAAGAGTGTAGAGTACAAAGCATGATGGGTTTGGATTAATAGGACCTAGGCTTGATTCTCATCTCTGTAGTTTATTGTCCATATGACCTAAGACAAGTCATTTAAATTTCCTTGGCCTTTTATTTCCCTCATCTATAATATCAGAGGATTGGATTAGATGATCTCAAAGGTTGATTCTAACTGAGCTTTTACAAAATCACTTATTTGTAAATTGTATGTTGCTTAGTACATTATTTTTCAGATTAGATTTGGCTTACACATAGGAAGCAGACAAAAAATCATTTGACCTAGATGTTTAAATAATTTCTCACCCCTTTATTTCCCTTTATTTTGTCAACATCAGGCATTAGGAGAGATATTTTAAATTTACAAGACATATCAGCAACCTTAGCCAGCTGGTGTAGTGGATAGAATGCTGCCCCTTGAGTCAGGAAATCCTGAGTTCAAAATCAATTTCAGACACGTTTTAGCTGTGTTACCCTAGGCAGGTCACTTAACCATTGCCTGTCTCAGCTTCCTCAACTGGGAAATGGAAATAATAATAGCATCTATTTTCGTGGGTTGGTGAGGAGATATCTGTAAAGAGCTATGTAAGTTTCATATATAGAAATATAATATTTGTGAAGGCTATATAAATGTTAGTTATTATTATGAAATCTAGTGGTTTTAGAACTTATGATTTGTTTTCTTAGACAATTTGTCTAATACTTAAATTTAAATTGCTTTCTTCTATGCTTGATCAGTTCAAAAAGTCAGACTCTCTAGATATTTGTGAAATGACATTTGAGTGAATTCATTATTTTTCACTCTATATTTTCATTCACAAAGATACATGACATGTAACTAGCACAACATAATCTCTTACTGGTGTAAAACTGAAATAGAGACTAATTGATGGATGAAGTGCCATTTTGTAAGAGAAATCAAAAGGTAAGAAGTTATGAATTTATGAGTGATATGAAATCTAGGCTGTGAGAAAAATCTAGTCTTACTTTGGAAAGCATGGAGTTAACTTATTTCCAGAGCAACAGCTGTTGTTATATAATATAGAGACATATTTACACGCAACAGCTTGCATGTATCTAGTAAAGGGAAATCTTCCAACTCTGCACCCTCTCCTTACAAAATACATGGAATGAAAGGAATGTATCAGCTATGGATATATTACGTTTTTTCCCAGGCAAAGATTTTGAATTAGAAAATGTTAACTACCAGCAATGGATGGAATCAGCACTTCATTTTGTCACCTTACTCCCAAAATTTTCATCAGTTCTTAAATTCAGGGAGGTTATATCCTTCACAGGAAACATGAAAAATGATCCTTCAGAATTCCCAGTGTTCTGGAATTTTCTGCAGAAAAAATTTGTAAGAGAAATTTCTGAGAGTCGTTTAAATTTGATGTGAAGAAAGACATTTTGACAATTAGAGCTATGGAAATATGAAATGAGAAGTTTTGAAAAGTAGTGAACTGCTCAACAGTAGAGGTTCTCAAGAGAAGCCTGTATGACTCCTTGTTGGATATACAGGAAGGTAAAAGATGAATTAGATGGGACTTGAAACTTTCCTCTACACATTTTCACAAAAAGTCCTAATAATTTACATCCCCAAGAGACAACATAATGACTTTAACTACTATACTTAATAGAACTATAATTTTGAAAAATCAAAGATCATATTTCCTCTAAAGTACAGAAAATTTGACTTTTTCCATCTGTTAGGGTCTCTTCACAGGCAAGAAAAGTGCCTAGAGATATTCTACAGTGTGATAAGGAATGTTTTCCTCTCCAGAATTTTCTGCGATGGCCTCGACTATCCTGTCTGTCCCTGAGAGATACTCAGCTTACAGCCTCTGAACTAGGAGCTGCTTTTGCACATGGTGTGGATCTGAAATTATGCAGGTCCTGAATTCCTAACTGTCAAAGTATTTCTCAAATCATTTGCAACATCTATTCTTTGGCCCTTGCCCCTGATATCATCTCTCTCTCTCTCTCTCTCTCTCTCTCTCTCTCTCTCTCTCTCTCTCTCTCTCTCTCTCTCTCTCTCTCTCTCCCCTCTCTTTCTCTCTCTCTTTCACATACACACACACATGCATAAATCCACACACATCCACAAATATTCTTCACAATTTAATGGGTGCTTTCAGTTCTTTATCTTTCTTGGACCACTAATAACTCAACAGAGAACTCCAAATCAAATTGTGGCATTGAACTTCTAATTTATTTTCCCATCTCAAAGACACTGTCTAGGAAAGAGTCCTGAGTTTACCTCCTGGTTCTGCCACTTAATAGCTTTGTGACTTGGATGAGTTAATTCCTTTTCCTTGGTGAGCCTCAGTTTGGTTATCTATAGGATGAGGAACCTGATCCAGATGACTTCTAAAAGTCCACCCTATCTTTAAATCTTATGATCCAATGAAAATTCAAAAGGCATCCTTCTTGTCATCTTGTTTTTGGTAATAGAGCAATTATTAGTTTGCTTGAGGAATAACACAATAAAATTTTACAAAACACCCTCTTAATTCCTTCAGAACGACTCTGGGAGATAGACATCACATATATTATTGTCCTTATTATATGGGTAAAGAAGCAGATGATCAAAGAAATGACTTGTCCATGGTTTCACATTTAGTAAGGATATTCACTGGCATTCAAATCGAAATGGGTCTTCTAACTCTGAGCATGCTTCCTGATGTACTATGACACCCCTCTTCCAATGTAATTGTAAGATATGTGCTCCCTATGTAAAATACTTATGTCTATGGAGGATGTCTGAACATATAGAGTCTCAGCTTGAGGGGAAGCATTGATAGATATCTCAGGAATCTTGTCCATTCCTTTCCAGGGAATATGGAAATTCCTGCCTTGAGGGGATCAGGGGAAGGAGCCATGGGGACAACAACTCTGTTCTCCTCCGAGAGAGGGTTGATGGACTAAAATTACATGAATCTGTCTCTCTAAATATTGCTGGTCCAGGTATATGATTAATTCAGAACAAAAAGATGCTTTCTTGATCACTATCCCTTAAGGCTATATTAATTTGCTTTTTTCCTTCCCACCAAATGCTAATTACACAAAAGACCATAATAAATAGTGAATGGCAATCAAACTCATTTATCCAAGCAACTAGCAAACAAAAATCAGAGAGATTCTACAGATTAAATACATCAGAAAATATACTGGGGAGAATGACTCTTTAGAAAGATATGAAATTTCAAGTCAACCGAGAGAGGTCTAGCTAGTATCATTTGAAACCTATAGGGAAGCAATCATGTACGTGAGTTGACTTCCCATATATGTCTTTAAGAGTTTTTTTTCTTTTTTCTCTCTCTGAAGTTGGTCCCAAAGAGAGGCTATATCCACATGTGTGTCTCTCTCTTAAAAGACTGAATAGCTCCACTTTTCAAAGTTCTCATACCAACTCTACCACTCATGCGGGCAGACATTGCTTTCCAGACAGCATTCTCTCCATTATTTACTATGGTCTCATGTAAAATGCCCCAGGCTTGACTGGAAACCTGGATTACATGATCTTTTCATTTCTTTTTGTATCTTCTTTTCATGGTATAAACTGGCACAGCAGAGAGAGGATTGGTTTTGGAATCAGGAGAACTTATTTTCATTAGTTCAAATCTAGGCCCAGATACTTACTAGCTGTATGATCCTGAGCAAGCTACTTAACTCTGTTTACTTCAGTTCCTCATCTATATAATGAGTTGGAGAAGGAAATGGTAAACCACTCTTGTATCTTTGTCAATAAAACCTCAAATTGGGTCATGGAGAGTCAGACATGACTAAAAACTCACTTAACAAAAGCAACTTAAGAAAAGAAAAAATGATATAGGCAAGACAAAGGACTACAGAAGGGAATGTGATCTTTTAAAATTATTTTAATAAAAAGCAGATTTCATAGAATCATAAAACATAGCCTCTTCATTTTGGACGGTTATGGTTATTAATGTGGTTATTGATAGGATGAAGCTATGTGTGAACAAAAGATCAGTTTTGTTTGGAGGTTTTGTTAAAATTTTTGAAATGTTTACAGTAAAAATAATATGTAGATTGGTCTTAATAAATATCCATTAAACATTTCCCTGGTACTTCCATCATATCTTTAAAAAGTGGAATTTTTCTTTATCACTTGCTTTGTTGCATTCCATATAGTCAAAGTATGTATCTTTCTATCTTGTTCCTTTTTGAATTCCAGTCCAAAAAGGGTTGAAACTGTGTTTTACTTTTCATTTCCCTAAAAGGAGAATCAGTGAATCTAGGGAGGAAATAGAACATAAAAAGGCATGTACATGTCATAGAGAATACTTGAAGGGGTATGTAAATAGAATCCCAAAGGTGTAGCTGTAGACACAACCAGTTCAGGAATACATTTGTTGGAGTTGGGTTCTATTTTCTGGGCAAGATAAATTTATAAAGGGACAGATTTCATGTCTAAACAGTAATGTATAAAAAGAGCATCATTTTTGCTTTATTGAGGATAGTAATAAAATAATCATCAGAATAGCTGACATTTATGTAATGTGGTAAAATTTACAAAGCACTTTCCATTCATCACTTTTCTTCATAGAAAAAGTATGTAAAAGTCAGTGAAATAAGGTGAAGGATGCGTATGAAAAAGTATGTGGACACTCTCAATTATCGCACAAAAGAATCTGACAAGTGACAACCCTATACATCCTATGAGTTCTGGTCTTGACTGTAGTTTCATTTTTATGGGGTGGATGGATATTAAGGTGGAATGATAAAGTGTATGACAAAACTCAGAAGAAAAAAGAATTCTTTAATACAGAAGTTCTAATATTCTAAAGAATATTTGAGTATTTACTGCTATGCTCTTCAAAAGTATTTGAAGAGATGTCATTTCTAAGTGTAAACTTCTTGTATTTGGCTCTAGAGGACAAAATTAGGAACAGTGAGTGAAAGTTAAAAAGAGGCATGTTTAGGGTAGAAGTCAGGAACAAAAGTTTTCTAAGTATTAGGGCATTACAGGTCTATGCGGAGAGGTAGGAGCTATCTCTTCAGTAGAGGTCTCCAAGAAAAAACTGGATGAGTACTTAACTGTTTTTGTTTTAGAGGGGTTTGGTTTTCAGAGATGGGCCAGACTAGGGAGCCTTTGGGTTCCCTTCCAACAATAAAATTCTGTGATTCCTCTTGTTTCATTCCTGGAGTCTATTCTTAGTATCTCTGTCCCTCATTGGTAATGATTGGGGCCATAGAGAGGTACATAGTAGTAATGATTTCAAAGTTATGGGCTCGGTTCCTGCAGGAGTCACATAACTTCCCTGTATGCTGTAACCACAGGCTGAATACCTAATTTCACACCCAATTATCTTACAAATATTTTCAAGAGAACTCAATGGCAAAAACATTGGTGAATTATTTACAACACATAACCCCTAATGGAAAAAAACAATGACTTATTTATAGTGGCTAAACAGAATAATTTTATCATTAGTCTCATTAGTAGTAGTAGTAGTAGTAGTAGTGGTAGTAGTAGTAGCAGTAGTAGTAGTAGAAACAACAGCTCATCCTATGTAGCATTTTCTGATTTATAAGAGATTATCTATTTGTAATAGTCTTGAGAAGAAGTATTATCTCCATGTCACAGATGGGTAAACTAAGGCTTAGATAGCTAGAAAGTGACAAAACTAAGAGGCATATCAGAGTAGTACAATTTTTTCCCCCCACTGCTAGGTAGTAAAGTGCATAAAAGCCTGGGTTTAAAGTCAAAAAGACCTGAGCTCAAATCCCACTACAGACATTTAATAGTTGTGTGACCCTGGGCAAGTCATTTAATCTTTCTCATCTTCAGTTTTTCTCTTCTTGATGTCCTCTAAAGTCTTGACCAACTCTAAAACTGTGTCTCAAAAGACTATTTATTTTAAGGAAGCACACTCACTTTTTTTTCAACCTTTAAATGTTCATGTCTTAACCTGAAAAAAAAGTTTACCAAAGTCCATAAGCGCCCAACTGATCACCAGAGAGTGACTTTAACACCAGAGAGAATTTGGCTCACTCTTTGAATAACTGTAGAATTCAGAAGCTGACATACTGTACAGCCTGTCCTTCTGTTTTGATCTAGGCATTACTGTATTTTTAGGTTTTCATGACATTGCCAAGACAAGTGGTATACTGAGATGACGGAAAAGCTTTCTGGCCTGTATAACAGACATGTTCTGTTTAAAGCAATTGCAACATATGCTGATGGCTGTGATTTGGGGATCTGGTGAGGGGGGGTTGTTTTGTTTTGGCTCAATTTAGAACGTTTTATAGCGTATTTCACACTCGACATGCTTAGGAATGTGTTGAAACATGAGCTTAGATTTCTGAACTAGCTTGGGAGTTGTCTAAGGCAATTTAGAGAAAAAAATTAAATAGATAACCCTTAAATTTGTTTTTACGTTCAATTATGAATAAAATATTTACCCAAGTTAATTATGTAACAAAAAAAAAATCTTGAATTCTGACCTTACTCATTTGGAACCTTTTCTTATTGGGACTGACCTTTGCTGCTTTACTATATTATGAAAGAATGATTTGCTATGTAAACTGTACAGATGAACTTGACAGGAGCTACTTGACCTTCTTAAGGGATCAGACTATTTTTGAAACCTTTCCCAGCTCCAGTTGTCTGCAGATAATTAATGTGCTAATTACAATGGCATATTCATTAAACTGGGTCTGATAAGATCCTGAAAGGTAGCATTTTTGTTAGTAGGGAGTTGGAGTTAATATCTGTGTATTTGCAAATACCTTTAACATGAACTTATTTTTAAAAAGTGTTCCATAATTCAAATTGCTATGATTTCAGACTTTGATATTCCTAAATTAATCCAAGTCCATGAGGTTTTAACTGAACTGTAATTGTATTTTTCCCCAGAAATGAAATGATAACAGTGACAGTGAATGTGATTTAATATGGATATCTTTTTCCATATTGGAATTCAGAAGAAAGGTAATTTCTCATATTAGCATCCTGCTTGTATAAGCTATGCTCTAGACTACAACAGGTGTAGCACCAGTAGCAGGAGTACAACAAAAGACATTTATGTAGGTATAATGAACCTTCCACATACTCATTATTGTGGTCGTAGTTCAGTTTTGTTCAGTAATTAATAATGAATCAGAAACACTGACAAAAAAGAGAAAGAACATGATCAATGAACTGAAAGTGCAATTGAAAGAAGACCAATAAATTTTTAACATTCTAATTAAACAAAATAGAAATTCTGAAAATTAAATTAGCAAAATTGAAAAATACATTGAATAAAATTAGATTTTCTAAAAAGAAAACAAAACAATAAAATCGATGAATGTTAGCTAATTAGAATAAAAAGAGGAAAACCAAATTACCAATATAAAAAATGAAAAGGAATGCATAATAAATTAAAAAAAATAAAGGATATTAGTAGAAATAATTTTTGTCCAACTATATGACAATAAATCAACAATTTCAATGAAATCCATGATTTTTAAACAAATATAAAATATTCAATATAGCAGGAAGTAGAGAATTAAAACATGTCATTTTCAGAAAAAGAATTTAAACAAGTCATAAATGAATTTCCTAAGGGAGAGAAAAAAATCCAGGACCACGTGAATTTATAAATGCATTATATTGAGCATTCAAAGAACAATTAATTCCAATATTATACAAATAGTTTGCCAAAGAAAGCAGAAGATATCTTACTAAATTCTTTCTATGACAAAGGTAGTGTTTTGATACATAAGCCAGGGAGAGTTAAAAGAGAAAAATGAAAACTGCAGACTCATATCCCTAATGAACCTTGATGTGAAAAATTTAAGTAATTTAAATATTAGTTAGGAAGTTACAACAATTTTTTACAAAGATTATACACTATGACAAGGTTGGAGTTATATCAAGAATGCATGGTTGACTTAATATGAATAAAACTTAAAAACTTAATTACGTTGTTAACAAAATCAACAAAAATCATAAGATTAGAACATAAGATTCAGAAAAGACTTTTGACAGAACACAACATATATTTTTGTCAAAAATACCAGACAACAGGAATAAATGCATCTTTTCTTACAATAAGTAGTATCTAAAACCAAGAGCTATTATTGTATGTAACAGAGACAGACTAGAATATTTTTCATTAAATTCATGGGTCAAAAAGGATGTCCATTGTCATCATTTCTCTTTGATACAAGCCTAGAAATACTCTGTACAGAAATATGAACATGAAAAGAAATTGAAGGAATAACCATAGGTAAATAAGATGTAAAATTATTACTTTTTTTCAAATACTATAAATGATGTACTTAGAGGACCCAAAAGAGTTAACTAAAAAGCTATTTGAAATGGTTAATATTTTTAGCAAAGCAAGTAGAAAATAAATCCATACAAGTAGTCTTCATTTTTATATAATTCCAATAAAACCCAATAGGCAGAAAAAGAGAAATTACATTTAAAATGCTATAACATACTCAGAATACTACATTCCAAGGTATACACAAGAAACATATAAAGAAGGCAGCTCGGGGGTAAAGTGGATAGAGCATGGGCCTGGAGTCAGAAAAATTGGTCTTCCTAAGTTCAAATCTGGCCTTACAAATTTACTAACTGGATGATCCTGAGCAAGTCACTTAACCCTGTTTGCCTCATTTCCTTACCTGTAAAATGAATTGAAGAAGGAAAGGGCAAGCCCCTCCAATCAGAAAACTCAAAAGGGATCATGAAGAGTCGGACACAAGTGCAAAGCAGCTAAACAACAAATATAAATCCTAAGGGGTCATAAAGAGTTGGGTGCAACTGAAAAGCTGTGTCCACAAATATAATTACAAATACAAACATCGGTTTACCTAAATAAAAACAGAACTAAACAATTAGAAAAATATTAATTGCTTATTGGTACGATAAGCCAGTATGAAAATGTAAATACTTCCTAAATTAATTTTCTCATTCAATGCCACATCAATCAAAATTTAGTTTAATATGATAAGTATTTATTAAGCACCCAACATGAACTAGATATTGGGCTATTTCCTGAGTATACAAAGGAAAACAACAAACTTATGCCCGGTCTTTGAGGAGCTTTCTTTCAGTCTTTTAGAATAAGAATTGATGTTTATGCAGAAATTTAAGATTTACGGAATACTTTCCTCAGAAACTCTATGCAGTAGACCTTGTAAATATTATTATCCCATTTTACAATGAGGTCCCTGAAATTGGGAGAGGCTGTGACTTAAATGCATTGTGGACTCAGAGTTGAAAGGGACCATAGAAATAAGATGACGTTTTGAGAACTAAAAGGGTCATTAGAGGCCATGTCATCGAACCTTCAAATGGAGGCCCAAGTGATTTACCCAAGCTCACACAGATCATAGTTGACAAAGGTGGAATTTAAATTCAGGTTTTCTGATAACAGAGCCAAGTGCCCCTTTAATGTTACACTAATCCAGTCTCCTAATTTTTACAGATGAGGCCTAGAAATAGGAAGGGAATCACACAAGGTCCCATAGATAAAGCTCCTTGAAGGCCTCAAGGACTACTCTATTTTCATACCCCCCACCACTGGAATACTGCCTTTCAACATTTTTTTTTTTTTTAGTAGGGAGGAATGGAGGGTGGTAGGGTGGAGTCTGAACTTGTGATTTTATGCATGAAGATTTCTACAGAAAGGAAATTCCTTTTAACAATGTAGATATTTAGCAATTTTTATGAATAGATACCCAGGGGCATTAAGAAGTTAAATGACATGTCCATGGACTTTCAGCTAAGTGGGACTAGAACTCAGGTCTTCTGGATTCAGAGGATGTCTCTTTATCCCAAATGTTTTCTCCTGTCTTTTTAGGGATTTCAAAAAAGAACAGCAATTTTGAAGGGACTTTAGACTCCAGACTAGTCAGTTATCGATAGCCAAATTTAGGAGATAATTATCAGACATCAATAGTGTGAACTTGGATCCAATAATGCCCAAAACAGTGCTCTTTTGAAAATGGTCACACAGTTTGGTAGGGGCAGACCTAGCATATAAATTTTTACTCCATCATTCATCAAGCATGTCACTAAGTTCTAGACACTGTATTAGATGCTAGGCTTACAAAAGCAAAAACAAAATCTCCTCTCTAGTAGATATTATAATCTATTGATGGGGAACAGGGAACACTGTGTACCCAGCAAAATACAGAGTACTTTTATTGGGGAAAAGGGGAGTGGTTCCTAACATGAAAGCCACGGCTAATTTTGCCTTCCCACCTTACTTCTGTCATACCTTTGCCCTATGTTATAGAATGTTTTGTTTTTTTTTTTACACCTCTAATACAGCATTAAATGTCAGTTTTGCAGTTTACTTACCTGGAAAATCCCTAGCCGATGACTTCCTTACCACACTTAAAAAAAATTACTTTGGGGTTTGACCTCTTTAAAAAAATACCCACAATTTTGCATTTTATTTGTGTTTGAATTTGAACATTCTATTTACATAATCTTGACATCAGGCACTTTGCAGTGAATAAAACTGGGAAATAATGGAATCACAGGAAGTTTTTCATTACCAATGCGCTCTTAGAACCAACAAATGCACAAGACTGGAAAATGAAAACTGGAAAGTGACATAAGGTAGTTCAATAAAATTTTACTGGTCCCGCCTTCCTAAATTCAGAACTTGTAATGTTACAAATACTTCTTGAGCTGTAGTTTACATATCTTCTCTACATGAGAAAGATCCTGTTAAGGCAAATTAGTCATATGAGCAAAATTGAAGAGATGCTTAACAGCTTTTTTCAAGTATTTCAGAAGAACAAACCATTTATATATGAAGTATTGATATGTTACTCAAAATTCATTGGAGCCATCAAATCACAAAGTGTTAGGTTTGGAAGGTACCCTTTTATTTCCAGAGAAGGAAATTGAGAGGTGGTGAGATTTGCCCAAGGGCATTCAGTTACTTAACTGCAGAATAAGGAGTAGAATACAGGTCTTCTGGTCACTCTTTAGTAGTAAAAGTGATTCAAATAATCCCAATCTGGCAACATTTTCTTAGTTCAAGTTATTTGAGTTTACATAAACATATTTTTAAAAATCAGGTTTTTTGAAAATATTATATGTCAAATATTTTCTTTTACAGATTCAAATGGGCTTTTCACTCAATCAGTATAAATTTGTGAAGTTTGCTTAAGCCATGTTATAAATCTATATATGAAGTTCTAATGAACCATGTTGTAAACCTTGCTTTAAAGACTTAATAGAAGTTCAACTTTTAATTTATTATGATATATTGAATTATATCACATAATATAAAATGATTTTAGCATTATATTTGCATGTAGTGTCATGTTATGTAATAAGAGAGTCATTCTACATATTGAATGTGTAGTCAACTGTCAAGGTTGATATTTTGGAATATAAGGATATATTGTATTAGAGGAGGGATTTAAACATTTTTGATGTCATAGACCCCTTTGGTCATCTGGATCTTGGCCTACGGATCCCTCTCGACTCAAACTCTTAGAATAATATTCTAAAAAATAGAAGGAAATACTAAATCTCAGTTACAGGCTAGTTTAAAATAAAGATATAATTGCTTTCTCATCCGGGTTCATGGACCTCCTGCAATCTGTTCTGAACCTATATCCTAGGTTCAGGAGCCCTATGTTAGATGGACTGCATTGTGATTAATATATTCCTCCAAAAAAAAAAAAGAAGTGAAGCATGAAAAACAGACAGTTTCATAGTGAAACTTTTCCTATGCCTTTTTATCTTAATGGAGTAACAAGAAAAAATATGAAATGATGGATTTTAGTGATGGTAGGAATCTCAAACTGACATCTATTTTAACATCATGACTTTATACAAGGAAAATATTATATACATGTTACAGATGAGGAACTGAGGCCCAGGAAAAGCTAGATGACTTCCATAACATTACGAAGCTATTAAGTGGTAGAAATGGAAATGGAACCTAGCTATCTGCATCATATATGTATTTAATTGAATTGCTGTGTATCCTATGTAGAATTGCTACTTATATGGACATACATATTTTATCAAGAAGCTCTGAAGAAGGAAAGATATTTAACCTTACTGGAGTGCCTATGTTGAGTAGTCATGATAACTAAGTTTCTGCAATGGTTAAAAAAATAAGAGCTAAATTAAAGAAAGAAAGATTCAACTGAATTTGCAAGCTTGATTTTGAAAAAAAAAAAGGACTCCCTAATGTTCTCAATTAAAAAACTTTCATTTCATCCTATAGGATGCTCATTCTCTGAACTTTTTTTCCCCAAGACTGTTTCATTCCTCAGAAAGGGATCTTTGTTGATGTTGTTTAAGATTCTTTTATCCTTGGTATAAAGAGGGTACATAGGTTAATCAATCAACGAACACTTATTAAGCTCTTACTATTTTCCAGACACTGTACAAAGATAAGAATATAAAAATAGTTAAAAAAAAAAACAGTCCCTGCCCTCAAGGTACTTAAATTCTAATGGAAAAGGCAACATGCCAACAAACTATGTACATACAAAATATACACTGATTAGATTGAAAATAGTCTCTGAGGGAAGGCACTAATGGTGTGAATGGAGGAGCAAGGGACAATGCATTTTGCAAAAGGTAGGAATTTATTTGAGTCTTAAAGAAAGCCAGCAAAGCCAGAATACTAAGTCACATGAAGAGGGAGAGCATTCCTGCCATAAGGAACACAAAGGCATTAAGTTTGGAAATAGTGTTGTGTATCGGAAGAACAAGAAGGCATTTGCTTCTGGATCTTAAAATACATGAAGAAGAGAAAGGTGTAAGAAGACTGGAAATAAAGGAAAAGACCAGATTATGAAGGACTTTAAACGCCAAACAAGATTTTTTTTTTTTGTTAGAGCCTAGAGGTGATAGGGAGCCACTAGAATTTGTTGGGGGTAGAAGTATGTATTGCACAGTTAGACCTGAACTTTCACAGCTAAGTAGATGATGGATTGGAGGAAAGAGAGATATTTCAGGCAGAGAGATCACCCTGAATACTATTTAATGCAGTAATCCATGTATGAGGTGTTAGCAATGTGAAGTAGAGAATGGGACTTATATAATAAGACTTATCAAGAGATTGAATGATTATGACAGAGTTGAGGTTAATATGGAAGCCCAATTGATCGGGGAGTTGATGATGCACTCAATAGTAATAGAGAAGTTTGTAAAATGGTGGGACTTAGAGTGGAGAGGCAAAGATAATGATGTTTTGGACATGTTGGATTTGAGATGCATTTGATACATCCAATTTGAGATGCCCTTAAGGCAACTGGTGACATGAGACTAGAACTCAGGGGAGATGTTACATCTGGGAGTCATCCTCAAAGAGATTATCATTGAACCCATGGGGATTGATGAGGTCATTGAATAAGATACTAGAAGAAGAGAAGAGGGACCAGGACAGATGCTTGGGGAACACTCACAGAAAGGAGAATGAGGAGAGAGCATCAGGAAGAAGAGGGTGACCAACAGTGTCAAAGGGCACAGAGAAGTAAGAAATTATGAGAATATAGAGAAGGTGCCCCTATAGGTGGGTTTTTGAAAGATCAGTTTCAGTTGAATGATGAGGTCAGAAGCTAGATTACAGAAAGCTTAAAATATACTGAGAGATGAGGTTGCAGATGCAGTGATTGTAGACAGTTTTCTCAAGGAGTTTGAAAACCAACATATGCTGGAAATCTAATTACACCTAGGGAAAAAGGAAAAAAAGTACACTTTAAAATATGTGTGTATATTTATTATTATTTCTTTGTTAACCTTACAGCGCTATATAAATATCAGTTATTGTCATTATGCTCACGCCTGTGAAAAATATGTGAGAAACAGTTCCTCCATAAGGACCTAAATGTTACTCAGTGTTTTGCTTAGTCAAAACCTCAGTTCTTTCCTGCATCTGTGGTCATGTCAATGCTAGCATTTCACTGATGCAGGCTTCTTGTCCATAATGGATAACTCTTGTCCTTCTTCAAATCCTTCTAACCTCTGTCTTTTAAAACTGCCAATTTTCTGCAGAGCCCAGTTTAGTTGCTACCTCTTACAGGAATCTATTCCTAATCACCCCAGTTTTTAGTGCCTCCTACCTCTTACAATTATGATGTTTTACATTGTGCTAATTTGTACATATATTACATTTGTATTGTTGCCTTAATCCATTGATTTCCGATGTTTTTTATTTGATTATCCATTTTCAATGATAAAATAAGTTTTATGAACCCCCTAGATTGAATTTATATGTTACTTGAAATATTCTTTACAGGTACCACTAAAGAATGTTTAGTGTAAACTCCTTGGATCAACATTGGACTGGATGCATCAACCATTGAATGGCAACCACTTTTCTAATTCCACCTCACTCTCCCAAGTATATTTAATATAAGCTTTTTGGGGTTTAGGGGCAGGGACACAGGACTGTTTCCCTTTTTGTCTCTGTATTCACTGAACCTGGCAGAGTGGTCCGTCAAACACTAAGTGCTTAATATATAATTGCTGAATTGAATTAAATAGAACAAAGTCTTCTTGGAGGTTCGAGCCAATGAGCTGGAGGACTTTAGTTCTCTTAACAGTTAGTACATTCCAATGTAGTTGACATTTCTCCTATTTCTTCCTCTTCCCCAGAAATCTCCCTTTACCCCAACATATTTTCTCTTGACTTTATTAGAAAATCCCAGAAAGGGCAAGGATTTTGAATACATTGAAGAATGCAGACTGGTTGGTTAGTGTAGCCAACAAAATTTATGGGATAATGACTAATCAGTATTAGAACTTTAGCCTGGAGAAATATCCAGTAGCATAAAGTCAATGAAAACCTTAAAAGAATTTCAAGGCATCCCAGTCCTGCCAATATATAAATCATGTTACTGTGTGAAAATTTTCACACAAGGATCCCAGATTGAAATCATTCCTTTTCTTTAAATTTTGAGCACAACAGAGTGGTTTGTGGTAGTAAGTAGCACTGATGTGCTGTGAGTAAAAAAACAATGAACAAACTTGTTATTTCATTGGTGCAGGGGATATTTGGGAGGGTGGTAACTCCCTTTCCCAAAGCAAGTAGTTACCCTCTCTGCAACGTATGGTCTTACCTGGGGCTCAGGACCCAGTGTGTTCTTCTGTGGCTGATCAGTTCAGTACAAGTTTAGAAGGTTCTACCACAGGTGGGGCACAAATGGTCCATTAGTACATCTGAGATGGAGATGTCTCTGAATTTCCTTTGATATGTTGGAAATCCAGGCCGAAGCTCACACTTCTATACCAAGTTGAGACGAAAATTCCAATCGCAAACTCCTCTTCCACAGTCTAATGCTAACTTCCCATTCTTAATTACAAATCTCAGTCCTCAGTTCACATTTCCTTTGTGCTACTGTGATTCTGTTTTACTCATGGAGCACAACCCCTTCTTCGATGCAGGCACACCGTGCTGTGTGGTCCTGGGCCAGAGTCTTCCATGTCTCACAGTCAATACTCAAGTTTTTCAGAGAAAACTTGAAAGCATTCTTATCTTAATTCTTCTGACCATCATGTGTGTGCTTGCCTTATGCAAGTCCTCTGTAAAATAGCCCATTTAGAGGTTAACTGTCTTCTCTAGTGTGTAGTTATCTAGTCACAGCCAGTATGTATCCAAAGTAAGACTTGAATTTCTTCCTGATATGAAGTCTTGCTGTCTATTCCCTATGCTAGATTGATGGACATTTAGTAATATTACGATAAGTAGATTACTGAAATCTTCGTTTTGAAGCCTTTGTTGTTGTGCAGTTGTTCCAGACATACACAATTCTTTGTGACCCCATTTGGAGTATTCTTAGACTAATTTGCTATTTCCTTCTTCAGCTCATCTTACAGGTGAAGAAAAAGAGGCAAAGAGAGTGAAGTGACCTGCCCAGGGTCACACAACTGGGAAGTACCTGAGGTCAAATTTGATCTCAGGAAGATGAGTGCTCCTCACTTCAGGCCAGGCACTCTTTGCGCTATGCCACCTATCTGCATTTTTGAAGCATTAGACTCATTCGATCCTATGTCAATTTTAAATGATGCATAAGTGACCAATTGTTCCATAATTTCAGGCGATGTGGAGTATTAACCTAAGTAATTTGATTACCAAGGTTTTTTGAGTCTGATCCTTCGTTTATTCACTGATTGACTACTATAGCTGCAGTGACATAAGCTATGTCACTTCTCTACTCCTCTACACTACCCCCCCCTCCCCTCCCCAATACCTCTCTCACTTTATAAGATTCCATTTGATTGACATATTTCAGCTTTGCCAGGTGGACCTTTTAAAAAGATTTTTGCCTCCTTTCTCTCTCCAGTTTCTGTTTTCCTATTCTGCAACACAACGGATAAGAACTCATAATTTGGCTAATAGGTTCCATTGAGGGCCCCCTACTTAAATTTACAAGAAGAATTTATTTCAGTGTTTTAGCCTTTGGAAAATGATGAATTTGTTTAATAGATGTGCAATTAACTAGCTCAAAAATGATCATTAGAAACCCTTTTTATTTGGCTACTATATGTCGCCAAATCCTCAGTCCATTTATCACCAGCTGCATCCATTAATTCAGTATTTCTTGTCCGTGACTAGGAGCCTTCTGAAACTTCACATTTTGAATTTAACAAAGTACAAATATTAGGACAGAGTTTTTCTGCCTGAATGTATCTGATTTTAAAGCTCAATTATACTTGGAAAACATTGTTTTGAGTTTTTCTTGCCACTTTTGTTGCTTTACAATATATTAAAAAGATGGGCAATCCATACAGTAGGACTGCAGTTGATGAATATTACCAGCTTTCAAGTGGATGCTTTGCTGTTAAAAAAAAAAAGAGGGGGAAAGAAAAGAAAAGAAATCATTCTATCAGGGTTGGGCTGGGGTGTGTGCATGTAATTTTTTTTTTTGAGGCCTAGTGCTAAGAATTTCAATGTCTTTTTATGTTTGTCTACATTTGGGGTGGAATACATATCTGATCCAGCTGGGCAGTCATTCAAAAGAATACTGCCTGCAGCTTTTGGTACTCCAACTTCTAAAATGTGAAATCTGGTTGGGGAAAATTAACTCCCTAAGTATATTGAGTATGTGTGCGATGCAAATACCAAAAATCCGCGTTTGATTGTAGTCTACTATCATTTATTCCATGGCTGTTGGATAAGATCTGAGGTTCCACCCTAATTCAATACACATGGTATGTAGTGTATCCTAGGATCAGTCATAGAAGGGCTGATGTTTTTACAATTAGAAAAATGAAAACAAGAAGGAAAATTTGTTATCTACTGGTTTAAGTTCTAAATATGTTTTCCCCCCTCTCTCTTTTCCTTTCTTCTTTCCTCTGGGTTTCCAGTTTATCGTGGTTTCTGGGCAGTATTCCTTCTTCTCGGTGTCATGGCAGCAATAATTGCTACCTTCTTCATCATCTGCGCTGCTCCCTTTGCGAGTCATATTCTGTTTAAAGCAGCAGGAGGAACCTTTATCACTGCTGGTAGGTACATTGTGCATTCTTTTCAATCCAGAGGTTTTCATACTTTTTAAATAAAATTTTCTGTTTTGTGGAGGCCTAGACTTGATTCCTAGCTCAGCTACTGACTTCCAACAGGATCTTGAATGGGCATCTATTCAATCTAGTAGACCCTGAAGTTTTTCATCTATTAGTCTATGGAAAATCACAACTCCAGAAATTTGGTGGCCTTAGTGTAGCTATGGGACTTTCTTATGATGTCTGAAATGCAGTAGAAAATTTACCCAAACTAAAATATCATGATATATATCACCTGTGAATGAGTTGTGTTGTGTTGTCCTATTCGGTATAGGGAGGGGACACCAACTACTACAGATGAATTAATTACCTTTAAATTTAGGGTTATATCACATTTTCTTTTTTCCTTTTCCCTTCTTCCAGGTAGAATAGACTTAAACCTAGAGCTGTCTGTTTTACATACATGTATGCATATGCATGTATATGTGTATATGCGCATGTATGTGTATACACACATGCATATATGTGTAGATATGTGTATATATGTATGTATATGTGTATATCTATATCTATCTCACTCTGCCTTTTATCCTGTTAGAAATCAGCAGTAGCCCTATATACATGTGCACACGACATTAAGTAACATTTCAGAAATGCACTTTCCTCATTGTTGCTACCATCTTGCTATTCAGTTGAGAAATCTTAGTCCTTGAGGCTATGCCTTGGAAGAATTATCTCTGAATCCTTTCTAACTTTGGTCGTCAAAGTTCTACTGACTTTTCCATGAAAGTTTCTCTTGAGAATTTACCTCACTTCACACAAGAATTAATATCATGATTGCAAAGTGTGTAATATTTATTTGCAAGGGGGTTGGGTGATATTGTACATCCTCCTTAACGATGACACATGAGAAGAAGCAGTACATTATTGGCATGTGTACAGCATGTGTACATATGTACATACACATACACTCACCATCAGGAATGCTAAGTGGCTCAGTGGATAGAGTGCTGGTTCTGGATCCAAGAAGATTCATCTTCCTGAGTTCAAATCTGGTCTTAGACACTTATTAGCTATGTGACCCTGCTCAAGTGACTTAACCCTGTTTGCCTCAATTTTCCCATCTGTAAAATGAGCTGTAGAAGGAAATGTCAGACCATTCTGGGACCTTTGCTAAGGAAACCCCAAATGGGTTCAGAAAGAGTTGGGCCTGGCTAAACAACAAACTCATACATGTATATTATTTATATGTGATATGTGATGCATAAATATAATTTCTATAAGAAATTATCTATGTAATTTATAAATAGAAGCAGCCTAGCAGAGTGGATAGATTGCCAGGAAGATCTGGGTTCAAATCCTGCTTCTAACAGATTCTTACTCTTTGAACCTAAGTCAACTCCTGGGGCAGGTAGGTGGTGCAGTGGATAGAGAACCAGTGCAGGAGTCAGGAGGAACTGAGTTCAGATCTCACCTCAGATTCTTGACACTCACTAGCCGTGTGACCTTGGACAAGTTGCATAACCCCAGTTGCCTCATTCTGGGTCATCTCCAGTCATCCTGATGAATATCTGGTCACTGGATTCAGATGGCTCTGGAGGAGAAGTGAGGCTGGTGGCCTGCACAGCCCTCCCTCACTCAAAACAAAGTCAAGTGCAAGTCATGTCATAATTTCTCTGGTGGCATAATCTTCTTTGGTAGCAAAGGAGAAACACACACATCTAATGCATACCCCTGAGCCTGGTGTTTAAAGTCTTTTCACAGTCCTCTCTCAGATCTCATTTTTGTTGGAAAAGAAAATGCATGGCCTGCAATAAAAGTTGGGAAGGATTCAGGCCTATGCCCTGTTAGCTAAACCTGAGATGGATTTAGCACCACCTGATGACTGCAAATGACTCATAACACTTCCCTGGTGACTTTCACAAGCTACTAAATCAGGGGTTCTTTATCTTTTTTTGTATCAGGACCCCTTTGTCAGTCTGATGAAGTATATGGACATCTCAGAATAATATTTTTGAATGCATTGGATAAATATAGACTTACAAAGGAAATAATTTATAATGATATAGTATTTGAAATATTTTTTTTTAAAAAGTTTACAGATTAAGAACCTCTGCAGTAAATGAAAGGGTACTCTTTAAGTACTCTTTAAGAATCCCATATTCCCCAAGCAACAGGTAGGTGAGAACAAATAGGTGTGTTCTCGGAGAATCGGCAACCACTAACAGGCCAGTGATAAACTTCAGTGTCTTCAGACTTCTCAAATCACTTTCTACTAAACACTGAGGTAGGACTACTGGGTGGTGCAGTAGAGAAGTGCCAGATTGGAATCAGGAAGACCTGAGTTCAAATTTAACCTCAGACACTTACAAGCTGTGTGACCCTGGGCAAGTCACTTAACCTTGTTTGCTTCAGTTTTCTCATCTATAAAATGAGGAGAGAAATGGTAAACCACTCTTACATCTTTGCCAAGAAAACCCCAAAATGAGGTCTTGAAGAATCTAAATGACTCAACAATAAGAGCTGAGGCACATATAACAGAAGGGCTAATTTTTGTGTAGCTGCAGGGCAGTGTTTTATTTTTATTTTATTCTTTGGTGTTAAGTTGAACACTGCCTTATATTTTATTTTCCTTCTTCCTAGAGCATAACGGTTAGACAGCAAGGGATCATGAAGTAACATGGGTGTAGCACCAAATGCATGAATTTCTTGATTATTCCAGAGTGAGTTTGGGATTGTAGGACAGATGAAATAAATGCAGCAAACTCAGCTGGGGCAAATTTCTAAATTGGCGGGGTGCATCAGGGAGGAAGATTTTATTCTGGCACTCTATCTGCTGCACCGCCTAACTGCCCCCTAGGCACATCATAGTTACCCACTAAATATTTGTTGAATTGATTTAGATAGAGAAGTCAGTGTCTTTGGAAAGACATTCAACTTATCACTTATTCATGTACTTTTAGAGAAAAAGCAAAAATACAAGAGCTCACACCTAATTTTGTTTCTTTTATATAAGAAATTAAATCCCCACACCATTTGGTAAGTTCTTTAAGTTATTAGATTTAACCTGTATTTGTAAAAGAGAGGATACTTTCTTTAGAGTCATGAAGGTATGTGTCATGTTTCAGTTTTGCTGCCACCTTCTTGTACGAACTTGGACAAGCTTAGTTAAGCTCTGTGGCCTTCAGTTTCTCTATGTGTAAAGTGAGGTGCTTGCTACTAGATTATCTCTAAGATGCCTTCTGGCTCTTGACAATCTGTGAGTTCAAGTTTATATATTTAAGGATTTTTTTTGAGTTACCATACCCTGTAAATACAAGATTCTTCACATTCCCCTACTTTGCCTTTTCCTGTCTTTTCCTCAATATTTACAAATAATGGAGGGAATATTACAAAACTTTTCAATAATTAAACATTACAGCAGTTAGGCCATACTTTTAAACTCAGAATTATCCTGGCCATTCACTGATACTGGATTTTTCTTTTTTAAGGAGATCTTTTGTCTTCTTTACTCATACATAATATATATCTTTGGGTGGGGGGAGTAGAAAAAAATCTCCAAAAAAATCCTCACAGTGAAAACACATTCTTCACCTTTTTATGTTATAGTCTTACTCCAGATTATATATTTTGCCTGAGCTCTCTGTGGGTAAATGAAATAGTTGTTACCAATTCCCGTGCCACTGACAGGGGGCCAGGGCTTTATGTAAAAATCTTGTACTGACAGAGCCCAGAAGTACTTATGGGACAGACACAGATGATGAAGCAGAACTTGAAATTGGGAACTAGGTATTCTGAAATGGAGAAATGCTTCCAAACGTTCCAGTGTTGTTATATTCCTGCTGTTGGCATTTTTATAATATATGCAAACTGAATCTACGAAAAAGTATTTATGGAATGACAATTAAAAAACCCCACTATTCTTAAATGAAATAATAAAGCACTTACCTATCTGGTTCTCATTTATTTCTCATTATTCGTTTGTAAAAATGAAGAGGTTGGACAGATGAATGAATGAAATGCATGGTATAATGGACAGGCCATAAGAATGAAGTCAGGAAAACCTCACCTATTTTGAGCATTTATTAGCTATATGACTTTAGACAAGTTGTATCCTCTGTGCCAAAGTTTCTTCATCTATAAACTGAAAGTATTAGACTTAATCATCTGTAAGGTATCTCCTACCTCTGAATCTATGATCCTATGAATAATTTGTTTAAAAAATGGTTATGCTCTTAGTCTATTCCAAATACTGTGCTGACTGCTGAGGTTATAAAAATGAGACTGTTCTCCTCTTCAAGAAGCTTCTGTTGTAATAGAGAAAAACAATATATATGAAAAAGTATAGATTCAAGGTGAATGAAAAGTCTTCATGGCCCATATGGTTCTGAAGGAGGGCAGATCGCAAATCAGAGGATTATGGAGGGCATAGCCACAGGGCAGATGGCAGGGCCCGATGATATGGGGTGTAGGATACAGCCCTGAGAATAAGAATACTCAAGATTTTGAAGAATGGCAGAAGGGCAGGTAAAAGGCCTAGTACATAGTACAGGGGTGACCATTATGAATTCTGGTTGTTTTTTTTTTTTTTTTTTGCCATGATAGGAATCCATCCTCTTGGTTGAGTCAGGTGAATAGTAGATGTTTTCTACTTAAAAATAGATTTTTTTTTCCCCCTTTTTGTTAATTAGCCTTCAAAATTTAGTGGTATATGACATCTCTCACATAAGTTTCTCGAGGGCTTTTAAAAATGGTCTGCCTTGTGAGGCAGTTAGATGCAAGTTATTGCTACCTTAATTTTGAGGTAAAATTAGACCAACTGGAGAGTAAAGCAATACTCTCAAGGATAAGCTAGACTTCAAATGAGGGTGTCACTAGAACAGAAATTGTATGACATTAACATAAAATTTTAAATCAAGAAATAAGATGGAAAGGTAAGTAAACAATAAAAAAGGGAACTTGATCATAAATAGCTACTATGATGTCAGGGAAGATCAATTTATACGCTCATAAGAAGATAAGGAAGCTATAAGCAAAGTCTCAAAGGAAAAAAATAAAGTGAATTGAATATGACTGATGAGAATTTCTGGAAGACCTAAAAATAATTTCCAAAAACCAAATAAGAGGGGTAGAGAAAAAATTAGGTAAAGAATTGAAAGCAAAGGAAGAAAATTATGGAAATTATTAATACCTGCAGTGCCAGTGTGATATTCACAGCACCTATGAATATGTCAGTTCAGTTTTGAATCACGAAATACAACAGACTCTCCACATGGAAGACAGAACCAAAATATCTATTCAGACACCAGAAAGCCAAATCCATCATAGTAACAAGGAAATCTATATACAATAATGATGCAGACACTATCCCCAAGTCTTCCCTCTGTTAGTCTTCCAACAAACCACTCCCTCAAACAATATCACAAACAAGGCCTCTCATTCATGATAGCCAGCTGTCTGCTTTTCTCTGTCTCATTCAGTTCTGACTGTTCTGACCAGATTTTCTCTCAGTTCTGCTCTAGCTCCACCTCTTCCTGTTCCACCCTTCCCACTCCACCCCTTCCTGTTCCATGTGACTTGACTTATTTGACTCAGGCTTCCATGTGACTCAAGGGCCTATTAATGGATGGGAAAGATCTTCCCATTAAGAAGCCAAATTACATTAACAACAAATAAAAATGCATTATCAATGCAATACCTTGGTAAAAGAGGCACCAAAAGTATTGAAGAAAACAATACCTTGAAAAAGCATAATTGGCCAAATAGTAAAAAAAAAAAAAAAAGCACTAATGAAAATGACACCTTAAAAGCAGAAATGGCCAAACTGGAAAAAGAAGTATAAAAGTTCCCTGAAGAAAATAATTCCTCAAAAATTAGAAATGGCAAGTGGAATCTAATGATTCCATAAGACATCAAGAAATAATAAAAGAAAGTCAAAAGAGTAAATGAATAGGAAAAAAGTGAACTATCTCATCAGAAAGACAGCTGACCTGGAAAATAAATCAAAAAAGATAATTTAAGAATTATTGGAATACTTGAAAACCATGGTCAAAGAAAGAGTTGTGATCATATTCCAAGAAATTATCAAGGAAAAGTGCCCCAACATCTTAGAACCACAGGGTAAAGCTTGAAATTGAAAGAATTCATTGATCACCAAACTGAAAGTTTTCCTGAAATGAAAAGTCCCAGGAATATTATAGCCAAATAACAGAGATTCCAGGTCAAAAAGAAACTACTTCAAGCATCCAGAAAGAAACCATTCAAATAATGTGGAGCCACAGTCAGAATCACACAAGACTTAGTAACATGAAAAAATGTCCTAAATCACTACTGATTGGAGAAATAAAAGTTAAAACAATTCTGAGATACCACCTCAAATCTCTCAGATTGACTAATATAACAAATAAGAAAAATGACATATACTGCAGGAGGTGAAGAAAACTGGGACATAGTGCACTGTTGGCAGAGTTGTGAGCTAGTCCAACCATTCTGCAGAACAATTTGAAATTATGTCCAAAGGGCTATAAAACTGTACATACCCTTTGACCCAGCAATACCACTACTAGATTTGTATCTTAAAGAGGTCAAGTAAAATGGAAAAGGACCTATTTGTAGAAAAATATTTATAGTAACTTGGTGATACAGTGGATGGAAGACTCCTCTTCCTGAGTTCAAATCTGACCTCAGACACTCATCA